>JBBMOI010000018.1:5245000-5615000 GCA_038088405.1 Porites divaricata
GACTGTGGTAGTCTGTACCAGGTAGACACGAGGAAAGGCTTTGAGTGGGGTTTAGTTATTTCAATAGTGAGACATTCAAGATTATTCGGACCAAGATCAGCACGAAGCTGAAAACTGATATTACTACGAACATAAATACAAACACCACTACCATTCCTGCCATTGCTCTCACGGTCTCTGCGAACTACATCGATGACCTGGTAGATGTAACATCATGCATCAACTGCCTAAAACTCAAACAATGACAAAACTTGTAACGTGAACTCCTATGATCGAAACGCTTCGAACAACGCAAATAGCCTTCTTGATTCGCAACGCCTTCTGGGCTTCTGGGGAAGCAGAGGCGAGGTACAAAAAATATTTGTGCAAGGGAAAATCGTATGAAACCACCTGTGAGAACATCGTTTCTTGGTACCAGACCCTCGTGTCTTCCCTCCTCCGGGAGCCCGTTTTTCAGCACAGACGACCGAAAACCGAAATGGTAACTAGCTATAGGCGTGCCCTGAAAGCGGCAGCCCAGTAATATTGGTGGAGTGTCGGCCTGCGGCCGACGAAGCTTCTCGCCGCATGTTGCACGCCAGAAAAAAATTTGTTGTATCCAGGTTAATCTCAACTGGACTGCCGGCACCAACCAGGGACTTCAAAATTAATTTTCATTATTGCACCACGTACCTGCCTTCGCATTGGCTAAGAGCCTAGAGGTATGTTTGGCAATTGGCTAGAGATTGGTTCATACCTTTTTAAGATGATTAGTATATTCAATTTTTTTTTACTCTTATTAAGGGTGGATTCATTTGCAACATACGCATATAGTTGTAGCATTTGCCCGCTGGAATTTTCTGTCGTTTTTAAGCTTAAAAACAATGAAAAAATTTCAGCTGGAAATGCAAGAGCTATACGCGTATGTTGCAAATGAATCCACACAAAGTCAAACTGTTTTTTGACCAAAGTTGTTCGTCTATTGTTCTTGACTATGACATAAGCAGAAAAAATATATTTTAGAATAGAAAGTTATTAACTGATAAACGAGCTACAATTCTAGTCCAATATTTTCTTTACTTTATCTAAAAAACCTTCGTTAAATTGAGGAAACACTGACTGCCTTACAAAAACTTAAAGTTCTTGTAATACACCACATTGTTGTAACCATTGGCAACCAAGACACCACCACGTTTTCTGATTGGATAGCGCGGGTTGAATGACGTTACCAATGTTCCTTTCAGGTAGA
Organism: Porites divaricata; assembly: GCA_038088405.1. Classification (NCBI taxonomy): domain Eukaryota; kingdom Metazoa; phylum Cnidaria; class Anthozoa; order Scleractinia; family Poritidae; genus Porites; species Porites divaricata. The sequence continues at coordinate 5,246,229 of JBBMOI010000018.1, forward strand.
CCTTCACTTCTCCGGCAGGTGTGGAGTTCGACACAACCACCCTGATGTTGAACCATTCTGCTCCCTTGGGGGGACCGTTGGGGCAAGAGGCGGACTTTGCTCCGTCAAATTTTGGTTGACCTTTGTAAACGTAACCCGTCTGAAAACATCCGCTGGATGAATGAGGCCTAGGAAATAAAAAAATAATAATAAGTAAAATTAAGCGAATGCGACTAAACCTAAAAAGCTTATTGCATTCTAAACTGACTCACGAAAACATGTCACCTACTGAATATAGCACTCCCCATCTTCACAGTAAACTAAACTGTTAGTAAGAAGGTTTTGAAAAATTCAGATAGTCAAAATACCGACAATTTCCCTCTTATGCGTGTATAAATTGCAACAAACCTAAAATAGACGAAGTCATAGTTGTCTTGATCCTCGGCGTTTAAAAACACTCCTGGATGACCTAAGTTGACTCTTCCACTTCCAATGAAGTTGTACATATCGACTGAGAGCTGGTAACTTGATGTACTGCCGTCTCTAAGGTAAGCTACTTGACAGAAGCCATCCTGCGGCCAACGTCCGTGGGAAGCGTCCACTTTAGTGTATCCTGGTAGCTCATCAACCTGAGTATATCCGTTAGGTGAACAAGATTTCGCGTAGAAAAATCAAGTGTTAAAATGCCCCTTTGCCAGCCATCCCCCAGGGAGGGATGATGGACTCCTTTATAAAAAAGACGGGGAACCCCTTACGAAGATTAATCTGAAAGTGACTGAGGGTTTATTTCAACCCTAAGGAGATTAGTCTAAAACCAACAACTTACAAAAAGCTATTGTGATTTTACCCTTGGTATATCGAATATTACACGATCGAGTCAATGGAATATAAAATTCGGAGAACAAGTTATATTATAAGCCAATTTATGGTCGACTCGAGGAATTTTCTTCAAGTACCGTTAGGTAACAATTTTTGTAAAACTGAAGTCGTTGATGATAATTATTTCTCATATTGGCCGTTTTCACACTAGAGAAGGATTATCCGTCTGAGACGGGTTATCCGTTAAATAATTCGCGCCAGACAGATAATATATAACTTGATTTGAAAATGGAACGGTTTTAATTTTGGATGAAGAATCCGCCTGACTTTGTTCATCTGTTCATCCATCAATTTGATGGATTTTGAAGACGGATTATCCGACTCTAGTGCGAAAACGGGCCGATTGTCATCGAATGATCGATGTCAAGTACTGTTTTGGTGATGTCAAGGTTTTACACTACCTTTTTGCATCTTTTAGTAACGAACGTTTGAGGCGCAACTTTAAACTTCCTGAAGAGGATCACATTATTGTAACCAAGGAAAGTGAACACTCCTCCCCAGGCCCTTAGAGCAAAATGGGACTTGACGGAGGCCACCAGGACTCCACTGTGGTACACTTGTACGTCTTGACCGTGCACCGTGACCGAGACTGGGAACCATACACCACCTTTTGGTGGTCCATTAGGACACGCGGCACTCTTGACGAAATTCAACTTTCCATTGGCCATGTAGCCTGTCTGATAACATCCACTGGCCGAGTGCGGTCTAATTCATAAGAAAATCAACGTTAAAACTAGACGATCTCGTCTCTCTTTACTACGGTGTACTTCACCTACCGTGTGGCATGAAATTATTGTGGGTTCTAATTCTTGCGATTTTTCCAGGGATCCGCAAAAATAATTTCCCTCAAATAAAAATTACCGCAAATATTTTTTTGTAACTTAAATTCGCTACTCAAAAATTCAGTACCAAGAAGTCGTGTCTGTTCAATTAGAACATTACTTGCCTCTTTCATTCAGAAACAAAACAGTATACAATGAAATACTCGTTTATTGTTTGAAAATATATACATGTATATATTTTTTGCACGTAGTCAATAAAACGAAAATATTATCAATGCTGGGTACTGGGTACTTTCTGAAAATAGCAAAAATTAATTCCCAGCACTATAAACAATCTGTCCTAATCGCAAACTCGCAAAACACAAAAAATCGTCAATCCGCAAAAATTAACTCCCGCAAAAATTTCGTGCCACACGGTATCCGTGCACTCATGTTGTCATAAGGACTGTGTAATGGACCTCTCAAGCTTGTATGTTTTGTTTCTTAAATGTAGGTTATGTGATAAAATATTCTAATACTCTGATTGACGATTATAATTACATATCAGAGTCAGTATTCCTTACTTTGTATCCTGCGACTCTGGTAACGTTCACCTCATTAGATTAAAAGTGTGACAACAAAATATTTAACAAATATTCCTCGGGCCCGAAAGGGCTCCGACTCAACAGCCCATAGGGAGGAATAATTGTTTTAGTAAAATCCAACTAGTCAGTCAAAAAATATCGAGACAAAACAAAACGCAAAACGCGATTCAGCCGCCATTGTTTTGGTTTTCAAAGCCGGCGCTTTTTGCTACTAGTGGGCTATAAAATATAGCCTAGTAGTAGCTCAACCAATCAGAACGCAGCATTGATAATAGGCCACTAGTTGGATTTTACTAATTCATAATAGACCAAACTCACCGGAAGTAGACAAAGTCAAAGTTGCTTTCATTCAAAGCGTTGTACAGTAGTCCAGGATGTCCGCTGTTTATTCCCGACCAACCCATCTGGTTCAGAAGTTCCGCTGACACGCTATAAGCCTGTGTTTCGTCAGTTGGATGAGAAAGTGCTCTACACATACCTGACCCTGGGTTCCTGGCATCCAGCGTGAAGTGGTTGTCTTTAATAGATATTACCATGCTTGCGCATTTTACAACAGCAGAAGCCGAAAACTTGCTACCATCTATGATAAGAAAAGAAATTACATATTATCAATAAGAAAGTCTACATTATTTTTAGCTTTCATTTCCGTTATTTTTAGTCTATACTCGTTTTTTCCCTAAGTGGAAGCCATAGTAGTCCGCCTGAGACATTCAGATCGATCAGCAGATACTAAATTTTACAAGGTTCTAGTCTAAAATTACCAAAAGGTTCAATTCGGAACGAATTAGAAAGAGCCATTAAGTCACAGATTAGTCACCAAACGTCTCAGTATTTTCAGTATGCGGCCGTTTACCAAACAATTTACTATTTCCTTTGACTTGCTTTTCCAAAATATCCTGTTTTTGTTGTAGTCGGGTACACAGGGAAGTAAAATGTAACACCCACGGGCATTTTTTGTCTGATTTTTGGCAACAAAGCCTTTCTTACTAACTCCAGTACGCTTATTTCCAAAATCATTTGATGCCAAGCTCAATTTTTGTGTTGAAATGGTATTTTGGGGCATATTATTATTATGACGTTATTGTCCAAATAAGGAGTTTTTTCCTTTAACAATTTTAAGTTGCATATAACCAGACGCGCTTTAAATTTTTGATAAAGAGTACTGTAAAGATAATTTAAGAAAAATTCTGACAGTTTGTATGCTGTTTCTACGCATATTAAGCCGTCCTTAGACAAATGACCACTCCCTTCGATATAGAATGCTTATTTTTGGTTCAGTTACTTTTTGAGGAACAAATGTAATACTTGTATTAACAAAACGCTGCAATTAAAAATGTACAACCCTTCGTGGTAACTGCAAAACCTATCTGTTCCTTTACCAAGCAAGTTGAGGTACAAACGTTTTAGGCTAATTCAATGGTGGAAACTAATGAAAAGACACAGGGTGTCCAGAAGTGGCTAGACCTGACTGGATGAAGAGTGGTGGCCTTATAATTATCAAGAAAACTTGTTCAGTGCCTAGCAGATGGGTTCTATCCTCCACCTGGGTTTCCATATTGACATTCACCACGATGCGGACCACTTGACTAGCTTGATCCACAAGAAAGAGTGCTAGGGAGAGACAACAGCAAGATAATGAAGCTGCAAATGCACTTCACTACAAAACTTTGGGATGCTCTTCTGTCAGACCGAAACACTCCTGCCTGTGGCTTCGAAAATTGAGCAGTCCTTTGTCCAAGTTGTTCGTAGGGACATCATGACTAAGGTTGAAAATTTGTGGAATATAAGGAGGCTACTTTCTTCAGACGGAAAAGAAGAACGGGATTACAAAGTTAAAAGTGCTAGAAATATAGCTTCGAGAAAAACAATTCTGCACATAGACAAGAGAATGTTACGTTGCCTAGTTACAGCTTATGAATCCAGGAGCGAGGTAAGAATACACGCCATATTAAAACATGCAAACCATTCGGAAACTTTTTGAGCTTCCACGACGTAGACTTTGTGTTTAAGGGAACGTTTGGATTATAGAGGATCATTGTGTTATATTATTCGATCGTTATCAGAGGCAATCTCCCAACAATTAACGAGAAGAAGTCGACACTCAAAGAAGGCTCCATTGCAAGTATTTCTTGCACTAGGAGACAATTGCAATAAAACGGATTTAGCACGGTCTTAGACGAATGGCGGTATCGCACAAGCAGCCGCTCACACTACAATCGTCGTATCTGGTGGCATGGTTGCTCAAATTAAAAGTAATTTTCCTTTCAGATCCTATCTTTGATGTAGCTGTTTTGAAATCCATCCACGAGGAAGCCGATAGGAAATTTTGTTCTTTTGTTCTCCATGTAGTCATTTTTAATTATATAACGGACATATCAACGCGGTTTGGCGCCAGATACAGATTCCAAAAGCGATGCGTCCTCACCCAGAGGAGACAGGATGAACGCTGAAGCTGAAGATCTACTGGTTCCTGTCTTTATGATCCTCGATCCAATCCCAGAGGCTTGTGTGAAGAGAATTTTAAACTGGTTCGCCACTACTGAGCTGCGCTGTAAATATAGTGAGTTGCATGTCGTGTGCACCCGGCTGTGTGGATGTTGTAAGGCCGATGCTGACTGATGTGTCAAACGGCACTCGTTTATGTTAAAATCGATGTTAAATAATTTAAGAGAGTATAGAAGATTTATTTACAATATTTACAATACTAATCAACAAATTATATTTGGCCGACTGAAACCTTAAAGTAAGAAGCAACGTCCTGTCATGTTTTATTTTAGATCATTTACATGAACTCTACTAGTCATTCTATGAACCCGACAAAGTAAATAGTGAAATGAATGACTTAGATTCAACAATATACAAAAATTACTAAAACGTTATCTTCACATATTACTTTAAAAATGTTTTCCTCCAAGGAGTGTAGAGTTCATAAAAAATAAATTTGTGAAATTATGGGATTTGTCAGGATATTCTCAAAGAACAACATCCAGGAGGCCTACTTGCCAAAAACTAGCATTTCGGGGCAAATTATCTCTGAGATATTAGCCCAGTTATGCAATGCCCCGATGACTCCATACAAATCCTTCTACATTTGACTCAGTTCATAACATCAGGAACCGAGTCAAATTTACAGTTTCTTTTTTTTCCTGATTGCCTTTTACTCGATTTTATAGCAATAGGCTGCTTCTTCCTTTTATACATTCAGTTGCCTCTCTTTTATTTACGGGCTACTGAATTTTTGGGGTGAAAAATTAAGCGACAGTGAAAATCCACCCGAACGTTATAAACTTCCAAATATTTTCTCCCACAGCCAAGAAAATTATTTGAAAGGGAAATTATAGCCTGTAAACAGATGTTTCTCCTCGTTCATTGCCTCTGAGAAACGTCTGTTTTCGCCGGCTAGGGAAATTAAAAGCCACAGCCTTCGCATAATCATTGCGCTGGAGAAAGACCCTTCAACGCAACAATTTTTCATGTTTAAAATGTCATCAAAACCACAGCAACAAACCAATGAGTGGTGCCGGATCTTCAGTTGTAGACCTGGATCAGTACAATTAAACTTGTAGAAATATATAAAACGGCAAACTGATCCTTACGGCAAGGCGATGAAGAAGTAAACTAAAGAATAAAACAACAAAATATATATTTAAACAAATTGCCCAATATTTCGGTTTGAAGACAAACCTTCTTCAGGGGCTAAAAGAAAAATGGAAATAAAAATAAAATTTCGTCGTTACAAATGGTTACATCGATCGTTACATTTAGTTGGCATTTGAGACAAACGCCAACTAAATGAACGATTTGGAGAACACCGCCGATCCATCCTAAACCACCAACAACTCAGTGATCCCACTCCTGTCTCTTTACATTTTAATCAAGCTGGACATTCAATCAACGACGTCATTCTAATCCCAGTTGAACTCATACGCAGCAACCGTGATGCAGTGAGAAAGGCTCGAGAAGCTCATTTAATACACAAAGGGAACACATTATCTCCCCTAGGAATAAACAGACGTGACGAAGCTCACTGATGTATGATACCACCTGTCTCCTATACCAGTAACAATCCATTGTTTTTATTGTCACATTTTCAAATTCTTATTTGTAACGAACTTTTATTTTTATTTCCATTTTTCTTTTTGGTCTTTTTGCCCCTGAAGAAGGTTGTGGCTTGACTAGGGTGACCATAATCATGTGATCAGCCAGTCACGTGACGAGCAGAACCTCATGTGTAACAAATAGACTTTCCTAATGTTGGAGTGCCAACTCGGTATTAAAAGTGTTTATCGCTATTGAGCCTGAGCTGTGATTTATTCCCTTCGCAACTGGACAAAGGTTTGTCTTCAAACCGAAATATTGGGCAATTTGTTTATATATATATTGTTTTGTGAAAGGTTTGGACCCAGGAGACATTTCAAAAGTAGGTTGAGTTTGATCGTCCGGGTGAACGTAGTCCTGAGTAGGACTGTTGTTGTCGACAGTGACTGGTTTACTAACTTAGAACAAACGCCACTGAATCGTAGCCAACAGTTACCAGCGCCGTACAAACGACTTATTGACGAGATCAAGCAAAACTAACTACGAGAGATCGACTGGAGAACGTACAATTTGACTAACAACAGACGACTGTTTAACTGTGACAATAGACGGATCGAAACGCACCAATTACTGATTACGAGTCTTCATAGCCAATAACATCACGGCTTAACTGACAGACGACCAATAACATCGTGACTTAATTGACCAATCAGATCAATAACCAGAGTATAATACCATCAACTGACGTGATACAATTCACTTTGACTCTGAAGATGACTACCGCACAGGCTGTCGAAACGTCAGTCACTGTCAACAACAACAGTCCTATTCAGGACTACGTTCACCCGGACGATCAAACTCAACCTACTTTTGATATATTGTTTTGTTTTATTGTTTTGTTTACTTCTTCATCGCCTTGCCGTAAGGATCAGTTTGCCGTTTTATATTTTTCAGCCCTCGTGCCCGGGGGGGAGGTACTCCCTATAATGGCCTATACGGGGAGGTTCCGCCCGAAGCCCCGAAGGGGGTCCCTTTTTTAGGCCTCAGGTATATGAAAGGGTAGGGATTTCGTTCCTATTTAAAAGACAATACATTTACAGCAATTAAAAGGTCCAAACGAGGTATGTAAAAGAGTTACCCGTCCCCAGGCCCTAATTAATGCCTGCTATGCGCGGGTCGCCTGCAACGCAAGCTACCCTAAATTCCATTTTGCTTGCCTCTCGTGCTAGAGATGTCGCCACGTGGTGCATGCTTTTCACTCTGGGAACTTTCACCGGGCTAGAGATTTTTTATTAATTTAGTGGATTTGACCAAAAAAAAACTGCTAAATGCTCATTAACCCCCCGGGGGGGTTACTCCCATACATTACCTATACGGGTATGTGCCGCCATACGGGGTCGTAATTTTGAAGCTCCTGATTTAGAACGGAGTATCCATTTCAGAGGCGTTTTCTAGAACGGGGTATAATATTTAATAAGATGGGAAATAAAAAAGAATTGTGGATCACGGCTTTATCTTCTGCTTGAAATTGTTGCTGATTATGAAGAAGCATTTATTTGAAGTATAAGTCGAACAAATAAAGAAATATCTTTTTAAAAAAACAGGGCTATTTCAATTTACAAACTTTCTAGAGCGGAGTATAAAAAATTGGCCCATTTCTAGAACGGGGTATCAATTTTAGGGGAAATTTATTTTATAACGGGGTGCCAATTTGGAGTCCCGGGTGGCACATACCCACCCAAAAAATACCAAAGTGCCCCCCCCGGGCATTAACCTTACCTTCGTCACAGCGACCACCAAGTATCGCGCTGTGTTCTTTAACCTTCTTCTCCAAACGATCTTGCCGGTTCGAAACGTTATCGAGTAAATTGCACACATTTCGAACTGAACATTGTCGCTGGCTTGTTGAACTACCCTCAGTGCCATACACGTTCAACAGCAATAGAGTACACACGATAAAGGAAGTGAAGTGCTCCATGTTTTGTGAGACTATCTTCGTGTCAAATAGCGTGGCCTGGCAAGTGCCTTTTTATATCAGTATAACCCTTGCAGCCGCGACGTACAATAATCCCATCAGATATGTTAGTTCTCTCCTCGTCAAAGGTGGGTGCACCAATAAGAAACATGTTCTAGCACAAATTACAATGAAACGTCTTGAAACGGTATTGACAGGAAGTCGATTTATCGCTTGTGTCGTCGTCGTAGTTGCTTAAGCTTCCTACTATTTTAAGAAAATAGCTTAGCATCCGGTCACGGCGGGATTTCTTTGGGCCGTAATCGCGTAAAATGAACAAATATCAGCACGTAACCTTTTTCTAAAGAGGGGGACGTAAGGTTTACTTTCGCTGAACAGTTGATGCCAACCTTCCAAATGTCCTAAATTGGGTAACAATCTGTTAGGTGAAGCTTGTAAGACATACCAGTTCTAACAAAGACGAGGAAAGGAGACAGTTCCCTTTAAAAAAGAGCTCACAATATACTTTTTTCTGAACGTGATTTGACCACCATATATGGCTTGTAGCCAATCAGGAAACAGGTAGCAATCTAACAAGCTGGAGACTGCATGGCCATTATTATATAGGGCACTTGTCGCGCGACAAAAGTGCACGTGTAAAGACCCTGTAATTTCAGCGCATTTTGAGACCGGCAACTCGCAGCCAATTCTCTGTTCGTGATCGAAAGTACGAGAAAACCATACCACTACCATGCCTATCCCGTTTGGGAAAAAAAGAAACGTTATTTGGCCAAAATTCCCGTAAGCAAAAACCTCAAAACAAAAATAAGAAAAGTGATAAAAAAAATGGTTTAAGTGTGAATAATTCCCGGAAGGTACTCAACAAAGTTTTATACGAGGAGGCTCTCTCCCCACTCCCCCCTCCGAGGTCTCACCCCTTATCCTTTTATACACCTGTTTTGACAGAAAAGGTACTCCTTTTCACTCCTTTCATATACCTTCTACTGACAAATGCTACCCCTGTCACATACCTGGTCTAGAACGTTGCATCCTTTATCAACTGCTGTGAATTCATCTTTTTGAAAATATGAAGAAATTCACAAAACCAGCAAATTTGCTTTTTTCTATTAGCCCTTTTAGGTCTTTAAAAAACTTTAAGTGAATATTCCATTCTGATGCAAAATCAAATTATCGTGGAGTCATACTGATGCAACAAAGGTTACCTCATATATACAAGTACTTCCAAAGCAGCAGTTAATATTAAAAATAAAAAAGGTGTGCTTACTAGCCTGAAATAAGCACGCAAAAAGACTGTCATTTGAGACCCATGCTTACGAGTAGCTTTTGGGTCAGGCCTATCACGCTGTACAGAGAGAGACCGTGGAGTGTACATTTCGACACTCTGTATACGTTCAAGCTTCGTTCGTTGAACTTGTTTTTTTTCTTTATTTATTATGAAACAATACCAAAAGCTAAGTTCATTTTCTTATGCAAAATAAAATATAGAAGTTGAATATGAAAAGCATGCTGGATAATAAAGGTGAAGTTTTTCAAAGTTTCAATATCATAGTTTGACCCAGACCATTCTTGAAATGACCCAATTTAAAATGCCAAGTGGGACATATGACCCACTTTGACTAATTTCTAGATTGAACTCTGCTGGAAACAAGTCTCAGCCAGTGGTGACCATTAGCAGGCTTACACAGGGATTCACTTTTGATCCAATCTTGAATAAAGCATGGTACAGGATCTGATGCACCTAATCTTGCTTCTGACAGGAAATAATAATGGAACATTGTTCTCAGTGGGCATGTAAGCTGGAGGGCTCATGAAAACATAATCCAGCTAGGGCCGGGTTTCAATAAGCCCCGACAGCCGACGAAACACGTCGGCTACCTTGCTCATAGAGTTCGGCTACTTTTTTTTAAAGAAAGAAGAAGAAAATAGTTTGAATGACGTTATAAACAAAAAATATATCATAAAATCTGAATTAAAACGTAATTATGATTTGTTTTCCGGAAGGCCCACTGGTTTATGTTATTCTTTAGTCATGTGAATGCTATAATTCAGTCATTTCTTCAAAAGTTTCTTATAGGTTTACGCAGAATTTTTTTTACGTGCAAAAGTGCGTAATTTAGTTTTCATCATTTATTCATTGCTCGTAGGAATTGATCGTGTGACTGAAAATGCGGTTACCATGGAATTTCTGGGTCACGTGTCGGTAATACGAAGCTGCCGCCGGAGTTTGCTCATGTATTCATGAGTCAATTTTCCCACGGGAAAGACTCGCACTCGCCATGTTCCTATAGCGGGCTCACTTTTGCATAGCAAACTAGTACAAAAAAGATGCGCGAGTCGATAAAACCGGTTCCACAACCGGTTTAGTCATGTGACTACCTCCTAGATCTTGGAGGTATCTAATACGCATGCTCAACAGGAATCCCAAACGGCTGTCTGCAGAGGTCTTTTCCTCGGCACAGAAACAACCAAAACAAAACGCGAGCAGCCAAAACAGCGAAGAGAATGGCAGTACATCGCTGAGAAACACAAGGGAAAAGCCTCTGCTAGCAGGGTAACTTTCCGACAAATAAAATGAACTGAATGTAAAAAGTGAAAGATAAATAGCAAAAAATTCAACTTCTAATTAAATCTTTTCCTATGGTTTAGAATAAACTATTCTCAAAACTGAGAATGTTTCAGATCAAAACTGTGTAAATCGAACTGAAACTGTGCATGGAACCTTGTAGCCTGCAAAGCAGGCGTATTTTGGAGCGCGATCCATGAATTGTTTTCAGGAATAACGTTGTCCCGCCATCTTGGACGTTAATACTACCAGAGAGTTGGGACGAGTCAAAAACTGATTTTAAGGGAGAGGTTGATGGGTTTAAAATAGGAGAGGGGGAGGGGGAGGGAAGGAAAAAATACGCCTGCCCGCAGCCGTTGTTCCGTTGGCGAACACGTACACCAGATCGACGGGGACTCTGATTGGTGCGGTTTCGGATGTTTGATTGCGAGCTGCCAATCAAGGGGACCTTTTTTTTCACGGGCCCTACCAGAGGATATTACGAGAGGAGTATTTTTAGTCTGATTCATCCGAAATTTTAAAACATGGCGGATTTGGTAGACTTCGATTCTGCCCTGGAGAAAGCTCTTTCTGCGCTCGCTGGATTGGGAATATCGCTTAAATTACGATCGCAACAAAAGGAACGGTTACGACGCTGTTGTCGAGGCAAGATTTATTAGCAGTTCTTCCAACAGGCTTTGGAAAAAGACTCATTTTTTAGACTTCAGATATTTACAGAATTCCTTGGATAAAACTTTGCGGATGCTGTTTCTTAATTCGGGTGCAAGTTCAGCGTGCTGTAATATCGCATTAGACACTTCACGCCAGTTTTCACATGCCAGGTTTTTCACCAGTGTTTTGGTTTGATCGTCTCGCGGAATTCTTACAATAACATTCCCTGAAGGATTTAGGTAAACAACTTTTATCTGAAGCCCTGTCTGCGGCAAGTCATCTACGTTAAGTCTTCTCAACATTTCCTCTTCTTTTTCAGCCAGCGTCGACATTGAGCCACTTTCTCCAGTAAATGCCAGCGACTTGCGCGATTTCTTGGGTTGTCTCATTTGAGATGCGTTTCGACTTTCGGTGAATTAACCCGCACTTGCTTCGCTTTTCTCCATGATGGACTCGCTTTCTCAGGGGTTGCAAGCGAACGTTTAGTACCAGATATTGTTGGAGGAGTTGCGGTTTTTACGATCTCAAACAAATAACCCAGAGTTAGAATTTTTCGCGCACAGGAGTTGCATACACGATCAGAATATTCTTGTGGATCTTCCAGCAAAACCAATCCCACTTGTTTGCAAACGTCCGCAAGTACAATTCCAAAGGAATCTTTGCGCTGTGACGGTTTGAACAGATTTTGTGACGATGAGTAAAATTGTTTACCGCTGACGTTCCCAAACTTCACTCTAAAAGAGAATTTACAGATCCTACAACTGTCGCTAGGACGCGTTTCCGACATAACTTTTACACGCACATCGCTCGCTAGATTTCCCTAGAGTTGTCAATGCCCGGTAAAGTACCGTTCAAAACACGTGCCAATGTTATTATCCGAAGTAATTTGAGGCTACCGGAAAAGAAGTGAAAAGGATTTTCATTGGCTGTTTGCATTTCCGGAAAAGTAGTCAGGCGCGACTAATTAGGGGGCGTTCGGTAATTTCATAGGCTTTGCTTGCAGGCGTTTTCTCCTCTCGCCTCCCCGCCCCTCCCCCTTAGTCTTTTTTGTTGCTTTTCAAGATGGCAGCCACGATCAATGTACCTCCGAGTTTTCGTTAAAAAACGCCTGCTCTGCAGGCTAGGAATCTTGCTTTTCCTGTATTTATCTCACCTACTGTATGGAATGTGTGTGAAAATCTTCATTATGAAACGGTATATTTCAAAGAGCTACACAACGAGCAAGAATACTATTGACCGACAATATACATAGCGGGGGCAGCTGTAGTGTCAACTTTCACTGGTATAAAACCAGAAAACATTTCTACCTTGTGTAAATTTCATGAGGGGAGAAAGGGGCTACGGCCGATGGGATCTAATTCTTTAAGAGTTCCTTTGTCTCGCTTTTGTGCTGAGGTAGAATCGTACTTAAAATTGTCTGGATGGTGATAGACTATGAAGACTTAAAAGTTGTACCTAGTTTTTTCCTATTACCCTAGAATAAACAACGCCTTGTTCCAACTGGCTGCGGCATTTATTCGTGTAAATCTAGTTCCTACCATATCACTATTTAACGATGCGTTCTGAAGAAAATTTTGCCTTGTTACACTTCACTTTATTTTGAAACACAGAACGTTTTTGATTTGCATTTGAAGAGGGCATTTTAATAATTCATCCACCCTAACCTCGCAACTAGTGGAATTTGCTTCCATCATTCACTGCGAGGTGGCTTCGTTACTGTGAATGCGCTGTCTAAATGACAAATTTGTTCATCAGAAACTTAGGGTTAGAAAAGAGGCAATATATTTTTTTTAAACAACAAAATAAAAAGATGTTAAGAGCAATTCTCTGTAAGAATCAAGCAAAGTGGGAAATGAAAAATTTTGACCTCCCCTCAAATTTTGCATCCAATTAGATATTGTGGGGGGATGTCTAAAAATGCACTTTGTTTGGGTTGCTACTTTATTGTTGTCATGGTAACACCAACTGTTTGTTGGTGGCAAAATATCTAATATTTAACTAAGAAACTGTTGTAAAAAGTGCAAAATGTGTAGCTCTGTTTCTCAAGTCCATTAAAACGCTAGAACCCAAGACTTTAAGCAGATATAATACCATCATTCTAGTTTACATTTGTGTATATTGCTCTTTATTATATCAAATTTGCGTGTCATAAACGGTTAATCAACTACATAGAGTTTCGGCCATTTGAGTTGATGGCTAAAATATGGTTATCCTTTCCCTGAATTTCTCCAAAAGTACGGCAGTTCCAGAGCTAAAACTAAGCAGGCAGTTTACACACATATCCGAGTTACTAAGTCTGTAAAAATCTCTGCGGGGCGGGCTCTTCTGTTTGCAAAGGCAATTAACGAACAAACGCCAAATTTCAGTTTTTGTATATTTCATCGCAGTTGACAATCTATCTACTAGCCAACAAAATTTCTAAAACACTGAAACTACCTTCATTATCAAAGAATATTATGTACTGAGTCATTTTATGATCAAAAAATTATTACTGGCTTTCAGTTTTCTAAACAATATCGATCAAAATAAGGCTTACTTTACGGTTTTCTCTACTTCACCGCTTGAAGCGTAGCATTTACATTCAACGAACACTCGGTTTCTCGAACCATTCTCATGTGTCCAGTTGTGCTGTTTCCCATTGTAAACCATTGTAAGTCTCCTCAGTCACTTACAACAAGTTATAAAGTGATACAGAAGCCGATAAACAAGTCATACACAAGTCCTTGGCAAGCCAATCCACATCTTGTAAACACGCACTCTTCCACTTTGCATTTACGCCGTATTTCTTCATTAGATGTCATCAATCGCTCCAGAGAGAGTTAAACCTCATTAGGTTTTAGTCATTAAGCCCACAATAGGAATTGCAAACGTATTTGATAAAATCCGAAACTTCAAGTCGAAAACCGAGCTTAGAAAGCTGAAAAAGACACTCGTTGACATCTCTGTGAACATGCAACCTCGCCTGGTCAGCGGTGTTAATCAATGCAACATAAACAATTTCCGGTAGAAATAAAATCCTTTTCCCTTCCCTCCTGATCGAAGATTACATCCCTACCTTGCTCAGAGAGTGAAACCAAATTATGATTTCTTAGTGAAAGTAATCGTGGTGTTTGTACCTTTCTGCAAACTTACGGGCTCAGTAAATGTTGGAAAGGTATTACCGATGAAGTTGACTTCCTACTCTGACGTGCCGGTAATAAAGTTCGTTTTATTTTCTTCACTCTTCTGTAAAGTACTAGGGGAGAAAACAAAAATTTGAACAAGGAAATTTAGGGAACATAGACTAGAAGTTATTTGAGAGACTGTAATTTCTCAGCTTGTGTATTGCTAGCAACACTAATTTTGTCTCCACTCTCCGTTAGAGGTTTCAACTCCCAGTAGATGGCTATTCCTTTTTAGTCACTATTTGGGTTGTAAATTGTTCACAAAGAATTTTGCAAAATGACACTTTACTTGGACGGCTTGTCTTCTTGCGCTACGTGTTGTTGGGACACTTTGCAGGTACATTCTCACCTTTTCCTCGTTTTCCTTCATTTGAATGCTGACCCCTCTACTTTCTCTGAAGTTAGGATATGTAGCTAAGCCTGCACGGAGTTTCTATTGGATCACGCTTGCATAAATTCCACCCCCCGCTTCAATCCCTTT
Source organism: Porites divaricata (assembly GCA_038088405.1). Lineage (NCBI taxonomy): Eukaryota > Metazoa > Cnidaria > Anthozoa > Scleractinia > Poritidae > Porites > Porites divaricata. The sequence goes on from JBBMOI010000018.1 coordinate 5,261,325, forward strand.
TACGCCGGCCACACATGCGAAATATAGCTAGCATAAGAGTATAAGAGAATGTATAAGAGCAATATAATTTCAGCGCAATTTGTACTGAGATTGATAATTTAACATCAGTTGTAATAAAATCATTCACCTAATACCGAATAACGAAAGCTAGAGACTTGAAGTGCAGGTATACGTTTAAAGTACTTTGTTGTAGCCAGAACCCCGGGACATTCAGTCGTGTCAGGAGACAACAGGGAGACAACAAATTCTGAAGCTACTTGCGTCGACAAGTGTAAAATCGAAAACTCCTAAAGAAGGTACGGAAGCCCTTACAAAACAATATGCTCCTCATGTTATCATGATATTCAAGGGCCAGGAAAAAGTGATCTGCCTTGCTTTTAGCTAAAAAAAATTCCACAGTAAACTAGCTTTAGAGTGTATGTATGCACGAATCCGAAAGCCGATTTCTGTAAAAAAAAGCTTTCTTCTATATTAAAATATATTTAAATATCTCAAGTCCATGTTCCCAACATTCCGTTGTTCCCGATTTTCTAATTACTGTATTTCAAAGTACAAGTTACGAATTTGTGTTGGTACAACATGTTTCAAATCCTATGGTGAGCGGCCATAGGAGTTACTTGAGGGTTTCCCCCCTAGTATTTAACAGAAGAGTGCAGAAATTAAAATTAACATACCTGCACGGCAGACGGTAGGAAGTCAGCATCCAACTCCATTGGTAATACCTTTTCGAAATTTGCTAAGCCCGTAAGTTTGCAAATAGGTAGAAAAATTGCGATTACATTCACTGAGAAGGAAAAATTTCGTCTGACCCTGCATGCAACCTTCGATCAGGCGATCCTCTTTCTCCATCATCTCCGGGAAGTGAGGGGAAAACAATGTTACCGGAAATGACCGGAAATTCCCGGAAATTGTTTATGTTGCGCGATTAACACCGCTGACCAGGACAGGTTGCATGTTCACGGGAATGTCAAAGAGTGACCACTAGTTCAGCTTTCTGAGCTTCTCGACTCGAGATTTCGGATTTTAATACGTAGATAATTCCAATGCTTGGCTTAATGACTAAAACCTAATGAGGTTTAACTCTCTCTGGAGCGCTTGATGACATCTAATGAAGAAATACGGCGTAAATGCAAAGTGGAAGAGTGCGTGTTTACAAGATGTGGCTTGGCTTGCCAAGGACTTGTGTATGACTTGTTTATCGGCTTCTGTATCACTTTATAACTTGTTGTAAGTGACTGAGGAGACTTACAATGGTTTACAATGGGAAACAGCACAACCGGACACATGAGAATGGTTCGAAAAAACCGAGTGTTCGTTGAATGTAAATGCTACGCTTCAAGCGGTGAAGTAGAGAAAACCGTAAAGTAAGCCTTATTTTGATCGATATTGTTTAGAAAGCTGAAAGCCAGTAATAATTTTTTGATCATAAAATGACTCAGTACATAATATTCTTTGATAATGAAGGTAGTTTCAGTGTTTTAGAAATTTTGTTGGCTAGTAGATAGATTGTCAACTGCGATGAAATATACAAAAACTGAAATTTGGCGTTTGTTCGTTAATTGCCTTTGCAAACAGAAGAGCCCGCCCCGCAGAGATTTTTACAGACTTAGTAACTCGGATATGTGTGTAAACTGCCTGCTTAGTTTTAGCTCTGGAACTGCCGTACTTTTGGAGAAATTCAGGGAAAGGATAACCATATTTTAGCCATCAACTCAAATGGCCGAAACTCTATGTAGTTGATTAACCGTTTATGACACGCAAATTTGATATAATAAAGAGCAATATACACAAATGTAAACTAGAATGATGGTATTATATCTGCTTAAAGTCTTGGGTTCTAGCGTTTTAATGGACTTGAGAAACAGAGCTACACATTTTGCACTTTTTACAACAGTTTCTTAGTTAAGAGTGTGTCCATGAGAAAACCAGGCAGCACCAGGCAGGGGGTGATAATGTTCAAATCACCGATTTCGCTCAAACTCGGCACAAATGTTAGGTACCAGGAGTTAACTTATGTGACAGAATTTCAGGTCAAAATATTAAATTCCCTGGGAGATCCGGGCATCCCCTGTAAAAATCGCCATTTTGCCCGTTTTATGCATAATTAATTACCTAACTTTACGATGCCAGTGCAACAAACAGAAAAGCTACCTGGAACTTAAATGCACTGAGAGATGATCTGAGTTCATAAGACTTTAAGCACAATAAACTTTTTAAAGTCGCCTATTCGATTTCCCCCCTCTTAGTCCCCTTAAGGTGGGTCATCATTTCCAAGTTTTGAGTAAGTCGTAAAATTAGGGTATTTTATTCCCCAATATCTCTGATGAGCAACAGCTTATCTTTATAACTTTTGCATGAGTAGTTAAAGCCATCACTTAAGTTCAGAAAAAGATCATAAAAAGTTTGGGCAATTCACTTTCTTCCATGTGTTGACATAAACTGTTCATGTGACTGAACGACTTTTGCATATTTCATCAAAATTCAGGCCCTCACAATATTCGTGTGTTTGCCTCTGAATGAGGAGAAATCGAACAAAAAACTCATCAGACAATGATTTAACATTAATAAGGGTAAAATTGTTGAAATTATGTGCAAGAAACTCTAACGATGATTTTTGATAGCTATATACGCGATCTTTTCAAGGAAAAACAACATACAAAGATTTAATTCACAGTTTTACTTACTTTAATAATTTCGCCCTAAAAACAATATAAACGGTCAATAAAATCCATATACGTATCTCTTGGATGTCTCAACTGCTAATTTGTGCCCGCTTGGATTGTTCCCCATGCCACCTTCGATGCCCAGTTCAGCGTAGTTCAGCGTCGTGACTCGCTGTAGGACTAAAATTCCTTAGCCATCAGTTTACGCACAAAAATCCAAATCAAGTTGTTTTAGGAGAAAAGAACCCGAAAAGTAGAAAGCCGATTTGTAATCCATGGAAAGAATTATTTCTGTCACAGTTGTAGCTCAATTCATATGTTACAAATAACAACGAAACGTCCGCCATCTTTTACATTAACTGGAGCCCGCATTTTTAAGCAGCGGTTGGCCACAATACGGAAATATCGTATCGGGAGTCAGGAGCCAGGAGCCAGGAGCCAGAGTCCAGTGAACAAAATATGAAAAATATGACTTTCCGACATTCTCTGAGATAATTTTATTGTTATTGTATGCTAATAAAAATTTTAGAATTCCAAATCTATTTGGAGCTCTATTCAGATTGTGATTATAAATGATCCCATTTCTTTTCAAACTCGGGGATAGAAGTTGCTTTTCTTTCGTGTTTTGGAAAGAAATATTTTTGTCTATTTTAGTTGCACGTGAAATAGCGGCGAAGTGAAGCCGGATCCTGGTGCAGACCAGCTCAAAGGGACAAATAAAGCGTGAGACACGTCCAGATTAGCTTGCGACAATAACTCCATTTTGTTTTCATATTGGAGCCCCCCCTCCCCGGGGGAGTGGCCAAATTGCGTACAAATGCCCTACCCTGCTGGCACCAGATTTGACTGTCATAAACACTGAATTTTTTACCTAGCACGGTCTTTTAGGGGTCTTATAAAGCCTAACTATGGCAGTAGTGTTCCCAAGTAGAATTCAAAATACACCACACTTTCACATTGAGTTAGATCTTTTTCTCAAACAACCGCTTCCATATGTTTAACACCCTTCCCACATTCCCTCAAGACCTACTTCAACTGTGACAATTAGATTTCAAATTTCTCACCTTACCCAGGTAAGGTCAATTTTCTCATCCTAGAAATCCTCGGAATGGCCTTTTTGTGTACTCTTGGGGCACCAAAACCAGTTTAGTGCCCAGGTTAGTGTGCTGTGCTGAGGCAGGCAGATGTTGAATTATGGACAGACACAACAATTAAGTTACAGACATTTGATGTTCCGGTCCGTGCGTGGTCGGAAGACACCCAGTAAATAATGCCCGTGGGGTTGCTCAAGGAAAATTAGGGTGTTACGAGAGTCGAACTGCAGGAGGTCTCTAACGAGGAAAAGTGCGGAAACATCTACTTTTTGGAGTTTTATTTTGTTTCTAAAGTTCCTCTGATACTCCGAGGAGCGCAGGACATACAGGGAACGCAGAAATCAGACCATTGCATTATTGAAATTAGATAAAGGCATACAATTCAGTTTAAATTTTCAAGTCTAGCCGGACGTGTATGTGAAAAAACGGTAACTCTGAAACGGATATATAAGAATGATTCATAACAGTGACAAACAGCGATATGACTGTGGACATAATATAAAAAAAAACCACAACATTCAGAGGCGGATAAGATTTTCTTCCGGGTGTCTGCTTACGAGAGCTTTAAATCAAAGCTAACATCTAATTCACCGGTAAACCCTTTGAGTGTCCGCGGCCGCCTACGGGAATGTAAAAATCCAGAGGTTGTGTCGGAGTTAACACGGGGTTTGTGATGGCGGTCGTAAGTACAGCTATTCGCTATATACGAGAGTACCCGTTAAGAGAACTTCTATACTGCATGAATCCGGAATTGACAGCTTAAATGAGATGTGAATATTGTGTATTAGTCTGTGTTCAAAAAACTGTTCTTAATTTACACCTTCCTTGAATAGCTAAAGAAGTCTAGCCGACTTTTTTTGCAAATGAATGTATTAGTGCCTCCTTTTGGGTCTTTTGTATTCCTCAGAAGTTTAATTTTCCTCAACACTTTTAAACGGTTATTATTATGTTTTCGCAGTCAATAATTTACCCAGATACAGATACCATCCTGTATAGTTGTAAGACTACGAGGATTAAAATATAAGTAAGTAAGTAAGTAAGTGTACCCAATGGCAAGTCATTAATTGTCGAAAATTGCATGTCACGGACTGACTATAAAAAGGGCTATTATGGACAATTATTATCATGGTAATTAATGTTAACATCGAATAAACTCAAAATTTCAAGTAACACGACTTTCACAACCTATTTTCAACACACCAGTTATAACAGGATATTGGCGCGTACAAACAATAGATAGTGTATTCCGCATTCCGTAGTCCGGTAGTCCAGCGTAACAGATTCCATCCTTTAGGCAGAGTTTAAAGTCAAAGATGGAGGGTGTTCGAGCAGGTGGTTGTTTTCCATAGATATAGACGGATTATCAGTGATCCTTCTTGTCCTTTGAGAATCATTTTGTTCCCTCTGACTACAACTTATGTCAAAGACTTCGAATGTTCGGTGAAAAGCCGACACTTTTAATTTTGCAATGTTTCAAGACGTTTCATTACCTCGTCACAAAGTAACGCAGAGTAACGCCACAGAGGACCAGACGAAACTGGAGCAGCCAACCTGGACTAAAGCATCTGAGAGACGTGTATGTAACATTTATTCACTATCTTTTATCGTTTTTGGGTCTTGCAGCACCTACAAGTTGGACCGATCGAAGTTTTGAACTAAATCTTTCGCTCCTTGTGTTTACTCAAGCGTTCCATAAAATATCCATCAAAACGTCCATAAATAACACAGAAAACATGCCTCAGGTGACACTTTCTAACAATTCCGCCATTAGTATCCATAATGACGCATCTGATTTGTGACTTCTCGCCAACTTTGTGCTATTTTTGTTTAAAAAAACGAATGTTACGTTTCTTCCAATTTTGGTCAAATGACAAATAATCGTCAAGTCAAATGTACATAATACGTCATTATTGATAAAGTATGAGATTGCCCAAATATTTTAGGATTGATTTGATAACCTTAAAGATGTCTTTCAAAGAATATGTGAGAATTAAGTAGATAGGTTGTTGCTCATGGGAGATGTTAGCGACTAAAATGCCTTAAATTTAGGGTTTGGTCAAAACAGTGAGAAGATGACCTTACTTTAGGCTAAATAATAGGAAGAGATCGAATTAGAGAGTAAAAATAAATTACTGAGGATTAAGTCTGATAAACATAGAAGATGATAAAGTTGATTAGATTTGAAGTTGTCTTTTCTACTTGTTGAACAGCCAAACCAAAGTTAGCTAATTAATTATGCAAAAATAAGTAGATTTTGTGATTTTTAGGGGGGGTCCCTGTAAATCCCAGGGAATTCAATATTGCGACCTTATTTTTTGTCGAGGTTAATATCTCACCACACCCATCAATTGTGCCAAGTTTGAGCGAAATCCGTGATTTGAGCATTATCAACCCCTGCCTGGTTCTCTCATGGACACACTCTTAAATATTAGATATTTTGCCACCAACAAACAGTTGGTGTTACCATGACAACAATAAAGTAGCAACCCAAACAAAGTGCATTTTTAGACATCCCCCCACAATATCTAATTGGATGCAAAATTTGAGGGGAGGTCAAAATTTTTCATTTCCCACTTTGCTTGATTCTTACAGAGAATTGCTCTTAAGAGCGGCTGTCTGTAAATATCGAGAACTTGCCGTCAAATGGAAATTTCGAAATTCTTCATATTCAGTCAGAAAAAACCCTTTGGTGAAACGTTTTCGAAAATCACAATCAAAGTTCCTAAAGAGTTTTCTTTTTCGAGAAAACCGGCAAAAAGTGAAAAGCTGCCCCACGCCATATAGACGCCGGTCTAAAACCTTTGAATTAGACCATTTTCAAAGCCCTCGGGAAGAAAGACGGTTCGAGGAAACAAGTTCATCCTTGGCAGGTAAGTAAGGCATCCCAGTTACAATAGTCTGTGGTAAAAATATTGCAAGGTAATGAATTTTTTACTCGGTTAAAAAACGCCCGAAGATTCCTATCTTCAGCACTTTCATAAACAATTAAATTTTGCAAAACTTTGAAGGAAAAAGTCACAGCTTGGTACATGGAATTTTAGAAGAATTATTGCACCTCAGAAAAGCCCTACTGTTGTAGTGCAACATATAAAAAATCCAGCTTGGGCAATTAAAAAGCAACCTGCCGAGAGAGGTAAACGCGCAGTTCATTTTCGATGTTTTTTTGCACAAAATTTTCAAACAGTCACGCAACCGAGGGTAACACAAACTCCATAAACTTATATTTAATGTGCCCAGATATGCATATTTTTTCAATGAAGATGAATATAATGTAATATAATGTTCTATAATGTAGCACCTAATGAATATTTAAGTCTTCTATCGCTTTTTTTTTTTAATTTTAACGTATAAATGGAATAAGTGAAAACTGCCGGGTTGAATTTCAAATGCAGCGTCAATACCTACATATTTCCATACTGGCTTAACGAAAGCAGAAACTTGAAAATTCATGCACAGTATCTCAAATCAGGAATCTTTGATAAAATGCATCTGAAAGTTTGTTTCATTCGATAAAAACCTGTTACTGAGGGGCTGGAAGTTGTTAGAGTTCAAATGGGAAAAAACTGCGTTTGGCGAACCAAACAACAAAAGTCTACAAATGATATCGACACCAACCAAGGTACTAGGTACTCCTTTTTTAATTTATTTTTTATCAGTGACCCAGGGGGAAGGTCGCCCTTAATGCGCTCTTCCCACCTGGTCGATAAAATGTTTTAAATCTATTACAAATTGTTAAATTCTTGACACAAAATGTTCAGTACAAAAGTAATATAGTTAAAACAAACAACTGAAGAGCACTCGCCTCTTTCATAAAATACGCCATAAAACCGGCCAAGAAAGTAGTCAAAGTTTCCTCTTGTGAACGTTACAGGCAAATTTATCATCAGTGAACTCAGAGGAACAATTTGAAGTACGTCATTACCTGAGTAAAACCTTGCAACTCTTTACAAAGAGTACAGGATCGGCCTCTGAATGGTTCTTTTCTACCATCTATCTCTCACTTGTCGGTCTATTCCCCACCGTAGGGCACACAAAAAAGGCCGTAATTCCCACCCCGGGAATTTTCATCAAGCGCAAAAATGCTGTTTCGTTTAAAAATTTATGTAAAAAATATAGAGAACCTGACTTACATTGCATCAACAAAAATACGGAATACCCACACTTTAAAAAAGAAAACGAACAACCGGCGTTATTGTTTCACGCGGCCAGAAATACTTCATATACACACACATACACACACAAGAAAACAGTACAATGAAAAGTTTGTTTTATTTGCCCACGTTCACTATACCCCCACCCTCACTATACCCGCAGCCCTCGGGCCCGAAGCTCTGGACTTTTCCGCAGGCTGCCTCGGGGACAGATGGTAGCAGATAAAAAAGAACAAGGTTTTTAGGGTTTTGGTCATTTGGGTAAACCATTTGATAGCCAATTGTGCGTGTGGGACAATTATTTTGTAATTAGCATGGCGTAGAGAGCAAAGTATTCAATACGATATCGTCTCATCGAAGGTAAAAAAAAGACAAGAAAAGGACTGATGCCAGAGGGTACTAACTCAGGTGTCCGTTAAAGGTATCCAAGTTAGCTGGATAAATTGTTAACGAGAGAAATGGAACTTTTTCGCCTGTAAATCAGCTCGTATTTTTAAATAGATCAAGAACCCACGCTGAAACGAAACATCTGGAGCGAGGGTGAAAAGGAGATTTGCCACGCCCTATGAACGTGTGAGACCCACGCGCGTGCGAAAATCATACAACGGTATAAAAAAGGACCGGCTGTTTTACAGTCTCGGAAATTCTGGTAAATGCTCATCGCATATTCCAACTTCAAAGCGAGTAAATTCGAAAACATCAGGTTTGCGTCTTAATCTGAGGGAAAAGATTTAGAAAATAATATATGCACTTTGCATGTTTACCCATTTTTGACCAAATAAATATTGTGTTTTCCCGTTTTCCATATACCGGTCCAGCCTGGACAAAAAAATATTTAACACAGCACGTTAATTCAAACTTCTACGTTTTTAATGTGGAAATGGCTTAAGATAAACGTCCACGCGAGAGGGCGGAGAACAGCAAGAGCGGCTGCGAAGGAGACGAAAACCAAGAAAGAATGAGCTAAAACCAAGAGAAGATAATGACTCCGATCAAGTCTCTAGCCAACCTCGTTGCAGAAAGCGTTCATGTGTAAATGACATTTCATGATCATGATTCATTCCGAATAGTGTCTCCTGTTGTTCACGTGTTTGCTATGGGACGAGCCAGCCATTTATTTTGGGCTTAGGAGGGGTGTTAACAAAAACGGAAAACAAAATCATGCACAAGAAAAGAAGGAGAAAAAATTGGTACACAATGGAGCATGGGGAAACGTTTATGTCTCACCCATTTCTGGGATTTGTTTAACGGGAATGTTAGAAAGGAAATTCTCATATTTTTAATCTTATTCGAATGAAAAGTGTTGAATAGACATAATTTCGTCCTCCCAGCTTTAAATAATATTTCTCACATTGCCGAATCTCCGTAAATCTGCAATGAAAAGATTTCCAGGTTAAGCCCTGGATCAACTCAATTTGTTTTGGCAATGTGTCTAAGCAATGCCTGTTCTTGAAAGTGTCCAGGAGCGTAAACTGACTTCCAGTTTAATAAATCGCAAAAATTGCCAGCTTTTTCGTACGGTATCAGCCCTGTCTTTTATACATTTTGTTGTAGACCAGTGTTCGTATGACAAAAGTTTAGCCCTGTCTTCTTAGCGCTTTGTATCCTTAGTTTTTGTTGAAGTGGTATTTGTCAATGTGCAGTTTAGTTTCGCCGTCTTACCAGCCATTTTTGTTTCATGCATTTATTAGTTTTTTCCTCCTCTGTTTTTCTTGGCAACCTCCATTTCGAAACGTCGGGGTAAATTTTGACCGTTTATTTTTACCGTCATTTAGCCATTTTTCGATTGTACATTTTAAGCATTGCTGGGTAATTTTCCCCTATTTCTCCCGCTTTCCACCCTTTTAGAACTCCCATCACACGCCCTTTCCTCTCCCATCTCCCAAACCCCTCCCAGTGGTCCCACCCCTTATTAGAGAGATTAAAGGAGCTGTGTCACGAAATTCAGCCAAATAAGAAAATTACAAAATGCCCGTTAAATTAAGAGAAACATAAAAATAACCGCTTAAAACATTAAGGGAAGGTTAAAATAACATAACAGAAACAACAGATGCTACGGATGGGCAAAACTGAAGAAGATTGAAACGGATTGAAATTAGGGTTTTTGAAAACTGTTCAGCCTAACAGCTTTTCAAAGTTGATCCCTACTGCTTTCAACTTAAAAAATAATGCTCAGGAGACATATTTGTTTGTCTCGGATCTCTGATTTTGTCATTTACCTGTAATTTCTTTGCTTACTTTAAGTTCCATAGCGATTTAGGGCGAGTAATTGGTAAAATTAAACAAAATTAACTGGACTACCGTGACGCAGCCCCTTTAAGATTCACGTTTACGCCAAACGGCAGGCGTGAATTTTTACCACGTGACCAAGTTTTCCCCTTATTTTCCGTTTACTCTTTATTGTTTCTAGACACAAATAAGTTGTTTTATGTCAGTTTTAACAATAGGAATCTTTCCGGACTGTTTTTATTTGCTTATTTTCTATTCTGAGAAATTCTCAACTTGAGTCTGACGTTTCCCGTTTGCGGCAAACGTGAATCTTAATCTCTCTATTCTCCCGGGCTTCCACCCCCTTCCACCTCCACTAAATTCTTCGTTCATTTTCGCTCCGCTTGTACCGCAAATCCTTTGTTATTCCATTCTTGCTTAGAAGTTTTATTTTTAGATTTCAATAGAGAACAGAGAAAGCCAGTTGTTCCATTGTTAATGTTAAGTAACAGAGGCTTGCCTAATTATAACTTGTGAGAAGTTACAGATTTTGAATGAATCTGGAACCAGTTTCAAATTAAAAACCCATGGAGATTAACTCCATATATTAAAATAGAATACAACAACTGTTGCTAGAGGTACTAAGGTCGGTGACTCTGATTTTACTAAACTTATGAAGCGTGGGCTGTGATAAAAGGCTATGAATATAAGTAATATACTTGTACAGTTGTCGCGAAAAAGAAACTTCTGCAAATAAGAGCGGCTGAAAAAAATGAAAGAAATTGCTCAGCCTCTACTCTCCCTCCGCCTCTCCAAATAAAATGCCCCTTTCCTAATAAAGTAGCTATAGCCTGAGATCACACATTTCAAGATTGATACGCATTTGACACGGCAAATGATCTTTCAATCAGCTCGTTTAGGAAACTCATATTATTTACCTTTTCAATTCAATGTTTGTCTGAATCTTAGTCCGTTTTCTTTCCAGCAATTTCTATCTATAAAATACACCCAACCACTCAATTAAATTGAATTTCAAAATATATATATTTTGAAACAAGACTCCTTACTTTCCTCAGCATTGTTGACATTTATGGAAACGGCCGTTTGACCTTTCAGAGCTGGTTCATTGCGATCGCCCTCATCTAACTTTCTAACCAGTCAATTCATACCAGAGCAATAAAAGACTCGATCAATCTTTCGATTTTACATGTAAAAGCTATTTTTTCCTGATCACCGCGAAAAAATGTAAGTCAAGACAAGTTTTTGGAGTTTGTGTTACCCTCGGTTGCGTGACGGTTTTAATGTGCGTTTTATGCAAAAACATCGAAAATGAACTGCGCGTTTACCTCTCTCGGCAGGTTGCTTTTTAATTGCCCAAGCTGGATTTTTTATATGTTGTACTACAACAGTAGGGCTTTTCTGAGGTGTAATAATTCTTCTAAAATTCCATGTACCAAGCCGTGACTTTTTCCTTCAAAGTTTTGCAAAATTTAATTGTTTATGAAAGTGCTGAAGATAGGAATCTTCGTGCGTCTTTTAACCGAGTAAAAAATTCATTATCTTGCAATATTTTTACCACAGACTATTGTAACTGGGATGCCTTACTTACCTGCCAAGGATGAACTTGTTTCCTCGAACCGTCTTTCTTCCCGAGGGCTTTGAAAATGGTCTAATTCAAAGGTTTTAGACCGGCGACTATATGGCGTGGGGCAGCTTTTCACTTTTTGCCGGTTTTCTCGAAAAAGAAAACTCTTTAGGAACTTTGATTGTGATTTTCGAAAACGTTTCACCAAAGGGTTTTTTCTGACTGAATATGAAGAATTTCGAAATTTCCATTTGACGGCAAGTTCTCGATATTTACAGACAGCCGCTCTTAAGCTCTTAGACAATAAGATATATAGTTGCGGCTCATTGACTGTGACCCACAGTCAAGTTGTCATATTTTCATGTTTGATTTTCACTTCCTGAGCCTATTTTACATTTTATAGTGATCAGCTCTATTTGCCAACCTTACTCATGACTATTTGCTAATTTTGTTACTTTTATGCCGATTTGGTTACCAGGTAAATTGGCCACCGTATTTAGATTCAAAAGGCAGGATGACTCTTTTAGCCCTATACAACTAAGCGCTATCCTTCGCCAGGTTCAGTTTTTTTAATGTGGTTTCCATCAGCCTTCACTTGAAAAAATCCCTTTGCTGATAGAGGTTTTAATTTAAAAACAACTTTATAAGTTCATGACTTCTTTTTTTATAGTGTCCGAAATTGTCAGTACATGCCAAATATAAGCTTACCTCAATTTTTCAAATTGAAATAAATATATAAATCTGTTCATCCATCTATAAACTGCGAATGAAATTATTCAAATGATTGATGGATGTGAACTTGTCAACGACGCCACCATAAATCTGATAATCAACCTAGCTTCAAGCAGTTTAAGGCCAAAAGTATTATTGAAAAATATGATCCTAAAAAGGTCACCTAGAATTTTCGGGAGCCTTTTTTTGGCCTGATATTTTCGAAAAGGTAAGATTTGATCCCTATAATTTTCGGATCACTAGACTTTCAGCTAGGAAATCCGAACAGATGAAAATTTTTTAGGGGATAAAAATATGCCTGTATCTACCGTTTAAATACTAAAATACGTTTAACAATGCTATGTTTAAGTGGTTTTGAACTATATTCTCGTTGGGTGCCCCTGACGTATAGACTCCTCCAGTTTTTATAAGCACTGAATAAAAAAGGAATTTAAAGGCATTTATGAAACTTACCCGCTTCAGAACAACTGCCGCCAAGTATGGCCCTAACTTTTTTCCCAATTTGATCTTGCCGCCGTAAGACGTTATCTAGTGCACCGCACACCTTGGCTATCGTACATTGGCTCTTTGCGCCGCCAACTTTCGCCAGCAAAAAGGCCAACACAATTAGCGAGACGTAATCCATGCTTTTCTGAGTAGTTGGGGCGATGAAGCAAATGAACTGTCGCTTAAACGTTTCTTACATAATGAATATCTCTACTGAAACCATACTTCTAGTATATTCCATCTACCAGTGAAAACCTAGCGCCAGTACTAAACGCGCGCGTTAACACGTGTTGATCAGGCGCGCCGTTAGCTTACCATTCGCGCGCAGAAGAGTCTGTTTCCAGTGCCAATTGGCAGGTCGCAGATTTGTCGAGATTTGAATCGCAAATTACCCTGGGTGGCAGAGGCTTTTCATGTGCAGTTTCCGGTTTCGATAGTCTTTGTAATGGAGGGGTGTCGGCCTGCAGCCGACGAAGCTTCTGGCCGAATGTCGCACGCAAGAAAACAAATTTCTGGTACCAAAGCAAGGGTAATCTCAACTGGACTGCCGGCACCAACCAAGTTCTTAAAATTAACTCCCATTATTACACATTGTACCAATTACCTGCCTTCTGAATGGCTAAGAGCCTACAGGTATATATGTTTGGCAATTGGCTAGAGATTTGATCACACCTTTTTAAGATGATAGGTATATTATTGTATATTCAAACAGTTTGACTTGGTGTGGATTCATTTGCAACTTACGCGTATAGCTGTCGCATTTGCTCGCTGGAATTTTTTATCGTTTTTAAGCCTAAAGACAATAAAAATTCCAGCTGGTAATTACCAACCTCGTCTCCCGGGGCGCTTTTCAATGGCGGGAATAGCGCTCTGGGGACAAGGTTGGGTAAATGCGACAGCTATACGCGTATGTTGCAGATGAATCCACACAAAGTCAAACTGTTTGTCAAAAGTTGTCCTTTTATTGTTCTTGACTATATATAAGAAGATAAAGTATATTTTGGAATAGGAAGTTCCTAACTGATAAACGAGCTACAAATCTAGTCCAATATTTTTCTTTCAGCTTTATATAAAAAGTCCTTCGTTAAATTGAAGAAACACTGACTGCTTTACAAAAACTTAAAGTTCTTGTAATACACCACATTGTTGTAACCATTGGCAACCAAGACACCACCACGTTTTCTGATAGGATAGCGCGGGTTGAATGACGTCACCAATGTTCCTTTCAGGTAGACCTTCACTTCTCCGGCAGGTGTGGAGTTCGACACAACCACCCTGATGTTGAACCATTCTGCTCCCTTGGGGGGACCGTTGGGGCAAGAGGCGGACTTTGCTCCGTCAAATTTTGGTTGACCTTTGTAAACGTATCCCGTCTGAAAACATCCGCTGGATGAATGAGGCCTGGGAAATACAAAGAAATACTAAGTAAAATGCTAATATAGCACTCCCCATCTTCACATAGAATTTCGAATACTCCGAAATCATTTCCGTAAACTGAACTCCGCGGGGGTTACTTCCTTATAAGAGGCTAATGGACATGTTCCGCTGGATGGGGGCGCATTTTCACGTCTGGATTGACTATAATAGGATTACATTTTCAATGGAGTTTCTAGAATGGCGTCGCACATTTTCGGATTTTTGGGGTGAGAAAGTTCTTCACATTTACGCCGGCTTAGCAAACGTACCAGAATGTTTGTACTGTAGGTGAAAAGTAAAGTGTTCTTCATTCAATATAAGGTAGATACATAAATAGAAAGTGACTATAATGTTGGGATCGCAACAATTACAGATGCCCAAAAGTGACTAAGATGGGGTCTATAATTGGCAACACGACACACTGTAATGGGGTAGGGACTCTGAGAGGCCAGCAGCACATACCCAGCAAATATGAATCCTAGTACCCTCCCCCCCCCCCCGGACGGCAATGGTCGTAAGAGGGTTTTGAAAAATTCAGATTGTCGCTCAGGTTTGAAATCAAAATAGTGACAACTTCCCTCTTATGCGGTGTGTATAAATTGCAACAAACCTAAAATAGACGAAGTCATAGTTGTCTTGATCTTCGGCGTTTAAAAACACTCCTGGATGACCAAAGTTGACTCCGTCACGTCCAATGAAGTTGTACATATCGACTGAGAGCTGGTAACTTGATGTACTGCCGTCTCTAAGGTAAGCTACTTGACAGAAGCCATCCTGCGGCCAACGTCCGTGGGAAGCGTCCATTTTAGTGTATCCAGGTAGCTCATCAACCTGCATCGGTACAATAAAATTACGTGTATGTCGTGAAGTAAAATCATGTGTGAAAATTCCTCTTCATCATTCTTCTTGGGGAAGATGGTGGACTCTCGTATGAACGCAGGAAAACTCATTAAAAAAGTGAATTTAACTCGTGGTGTTTGAAGGACAAAAAAGTGCAATAAAAGCTACACTGAGTGATTTCTTAATGTGCTTAAGACCTGATATCGAACATTACCCGAGTCAAAAGAACAAAAAAGATTGAAACTAAGAATCCGAGTTCTTTACAGCCGTGTTGATGGGCCTTTAAATGAAGCGAAATGAGTAAGCATTTAATCAACGCCAAAAACTGGTCATGTAGCCTCCCCGCAGACGTCCTTTGGGGTTTCAAGTTCGTCAAGCATTGCGTGAAGAACGAACGCCAAAGGATGTCTGCGGGGAGGTTACTGGTCATGCCACTTTTGGAGAACACGTTTATAAGCTTATTTGTGTAGAGGAATCCCCATTTTTCGAACCCAGCATCTTAGGAAATGGAAATAAATTCTAACTTTCGGGAGGTTCGAACCTTCGGAGCGGAGGGGGAATTACATGTTTTGACTGGTGAAGGGAAGTTATCGGTAGGTTTAATTTGGTTTAAATTATCAGGAATTTCGAAATACCAAAAGTTAACGTTGGAGAAATCGGGATTCTACTGTAATGAACATGCAGACTTCTCGTCAAGTGGCTTTGGAATCTTTGTAAAACAAAGTCGTCGCTGAGTGTTATTTCTTATTGTGTGATTGACTGGTGTCAAGTACCGCTTTTGCGTCATAGATGTTTCACACTACCTTTTTGCATCTCTTAGTGATGTACGTTTGAGGCGCAATTTTGAATTTCCTGAAGAGGACCACGTTTTTGTAACCATGAAAAGTGAACACTCCTCCCCAGGCCCTTGGAGCAAAATGGGACTTGATGGACGCCACCAGGACCCCACTGTGATACACTTGAACATCTTGGCCGTGCACTGTGACTGAGACTGGAAACCATACACCACCTTTTGGAGGTCCATTAGGACACGCGGCACTCTTGACAAACGTCAACTTTCCATTGGCCATGTATCCAGTCTGATAACATCCTCCCACCGAGTGAGGTCTGAATAAATAATTCAAATTAGAGTCTGAGAAAACTTTAACCTTAAAAAAATTGCCTCTCGGGACTGCAGTGTACTCCCACCCATCTGCCCGCTCAGGACTTTGCAATAATCTACTTATACAAGAGAGAATAATGGTCCCATTATTCTTTCTTGACTCATCAGACTTTGGATAATTTTGATGAGAACGCATTGCATGGAGTATTCTCCCACGCAGACGTTCTCAGGGCATCGTCACGCGTTCCTTCCTTTGCTTCCTGGGAAAGGAACGCGTTACGAAGCCTGCTTGGTAGGCTATGCATGGAGGGAGGTCCGTACAAATTTAATGCGCGATTTTACTACCGCCAATCCCAGTATTTCCTGCTAACCTTATTACTTACTTCTAAATGCTTCTTACTTACAATAACATCAGGTGCTACCTTCTCCCATAGGGAGGGTTTTAAGCTTCGGTTCAGTGTGGGCCTTTTGGTGCATGTGCGCCATTACCTACCTTGTTACTCTTTGGATAATAATGTTCAAAGGGAATATTGAAGGCTTCTTAATTTATCACAAACGAGTTAAGATTAACAGATTGCAATTGATTCAGAAGTAAACGGAAACTTAAGTATCTTTTTCCCACGTGCTTGTTAATGATGAAAAAGGAACAGGAAATGAGTCTGTTTGACGCTTAATATATCCCGGTCAATATCCGGTTTTTCTTGACGGTCTCAATGGGGTTAACCGATAGGCGTAAAACGGCCAAAAATTTAGTCGATCGCCGTAAAAATTGAAAAATTTTGACCGTTAGCCGTAAATAGGGCAAAAAAGAGTTAATCATAAAAGAAATTGTTCCCTAGAGTTGTTAATTTTAAAGAAGGTTCTAAACCCACTTATGGCTTGGTTGCGTTATTTATTTCCCGGCCACTTTGACTCCGTACGCATGCGCACGTTAGGCCAACTGACCGCTTTTTAGTTGTGACCTAGACCTAGGCTCCACTTCAGCCACTCTCTCGGGGAACTAATTTTTTCCATAGCGAAAATCTGGCTTCTCGCTGGGGATAAAAGTTTGAGATTTTCAGGAGGTCGTGCCTTCGAAATACTAGTGAAACAACACCCAGAGATGTCACTGTTTGTAAAACACGTTGCCGATAGACAACAATCCCTGCAACAATTCCCTGTTTTTCTATGACGCTACGATGTACATTGCCGCGTAGTCCCTGTACGACGTCTTCCCACGCAATCTCAGTCAAGGCATTTCGGCCGCGTATCTGAGAAAAAAACTCGCTCGGACCACGTGACCCGAAACGCATTAGCCGCGCGAAATAATGAGGCCTATGGACAAGCCAACGGCAGACAGTCGTTCTGTACAGTCCTTCGCTATCATTGGGAATTTTTTTATTGGCCGTTTTCAAACTAGAGCTAAAAATGGATTATCCGTCTGAGAATGGCCTGTGTACAGTCGCCCCCTCCCCCACAGACACAAATTCTTCGATTTTTTTTTAGGAGAGGGGGCGCGGCTGTACACAGGCTATCTGAGCTGAAATGGATAATCAGAACGGATAAACTGTCAGTCAGGCGGATTAAATCCATTCCATTTTCAAATTAAGACGTATTACCTATCTGATGAGAATTGTCAAACGGATAATCCATCTCGCACGAATAATCCGTCTCTACTATGAAAACGGCCATTTCTGTTATAAATGAATGTCGCGCCCCGGCCTTGAGTTAGGCGTTCTCGTGTCTGCTTTTGCTTTTTCACAAAGATTATTTTTGAATTGACTATTGATATTTCTTATGGGTAAAATAATATAGAAATAAAAAGAAGATCTATCAAATGTTAAAATTTTTCAAAAAGAATAGCTTCATTTTATCCGGCGATGATGCTAAGACCTTTATTTTGCTTTGAAGATACAAAAAATACACTTTAACTTTTTTGTTAACCGTAACTGAAAAAATTAACCGATAGCCGTAAAAGAGCCAAAATATTAGCCGATAATCGTAAAAGACACCACCCCACTGAGACCTTCTTTCTATGTATTCTGCGAATCTGTTAAAGTCCAGCTAGACTTTAAAAGCCTGACAAAAAAATTCATAACAAAACAGATCAAACTCACCGGAAGTAAACAAAATCAAAGTTATTCTCATCCAAAGCGTTGTACAGTAGTCCAAGATGTCCGCTGTTTATTCCCTGCCAACCTATCTTATTCAGAAGTTCCGCTGACACGCTATAAGCCTGCGATTCGTCAATTGGATGCGAAAGTGCACGACACATAAGCTGTTTGTTGCTGCCAAGGGCATCCAGCTTGAATTGGTTGTCATTGATGGATTTCACCATGCTTGTGCATCCTACTACAGCGGAAGCCGAAAACTTGCTAACATCTATGATAAGAAAAGGAAATACAAGAACAGTAAATTGGGATTTCTTGAAAAGAGAAAACAGAAAGGGAGGAAAGAAAATGGAAGTAAAAGGAAAGAAGGGAGTGAAAAGACGGGAAAGGAAAAATGGAAGAGGAAGAAAAAAAAAAGAAGGGGTAAGGAAAAGATCGAAGGAAAGTAGGAAGGGAAGAAGGGAGAGGAAAGAGAAAAGAAAAATGGGACGTAAGGTGAGGGGGGGGGGGGCGGGGTAAGTGAGGGGACGATCGAGGGTAAAGGAAAAAAGTAGAGACGAGAAGAGTGATGTTAATTTGACAAAAAGGCAACACATGTATATCATTGCGCATATTTAAAAAGCACATATCGGCATTCCAGTCCTAGCAGTATGCAAGATGTTTCTCACATGAAGCTAGTTTAGTGGCCAGTTAGCTCCCACAAGTCTCTTGTCGCTCAGTGGTAGAGCATCTGGTCTACAGAAGGCCATAGGTTCGACTTCTTTTGGGAGTTCTCGAGTTTTTTTCCGAGTTGCCTGTGTCACTGACTGAATAACATCTCTATCAAAAAATATTGATGTTTATAGAACGCCGGTACCTTTTTTAATTTCTCTTTTCTAAAAAGGTGATCAATTTTACAACTTGCGAACACAAGACAATCTTCAGCTGATTTATCTGTACCTTCCTGATTCAATCCACTTTCAATCCAGACATTTCGTTTTTCAAACCCAAAATAATGATCAGAAGCCGGATAGAACGCAGCCATAGTGAAATTGTGGTGTTCTCACTCCCGTGTATCAGTGACGTGTTCTCACATGTCTATAATGCCATAACATTCGATCAGGCGTTTTTATAGGGAGATTGGAGGGCATGATCTCAGGCTAATAATGCCACTAATCGTTGCCTCAATAAAGAGGAAACGGAAAACTGTAATTAATTTTCCAGCTAAATAAAAGTTATAAAGAACACTGTTGACTTTGCTTAACGTCAATTTACTCAGCTTATGCACCTATCAATGTTAAGCCCCAGGGTGGGGGGGGGGGGGGGGGGCTTACAGTCCCAGGGAAATTTGACATTTTAATGGAAGCCAGAGTCAAATTCCCCACCCCCAGGCACCTACTAAATGTCAATTTCCCGCCTCTGGGGTAACTTTTTCTAACAGAGTCAGGACTTAATAATTGACAGGTTGGAAAGGATATGTCTTCTACAACCTCACATAGAAACAGAAACAGAAGGAATGAAGACTCTTCTATTTATAAACATTCGATCATACAATAAAAGAAGTGATGGTTCATATATATCGAAAAATAAAACAGATTTCTCAACTTTCTTTCGCTCATGTGGTCTTGTTACTTTCAAGACAAGCAGAGGTCATTTACCTCTGGTGACTTCTGGGTATTACCAAGATGGCAGATCACTCATTTCCAGTTTCTCTCGGTCTTCCAAGATGGCGGCCATGTCAAATTCCCGCCCTGGGGCAACCCTTAAATGTAAAAATCCCTACCCAGAGGAAAGCACGCTCAGTCAAGCTGCATTTTGCTCTCAAACACCTGGCATTATAACACGGTGACACACAAAAATCAATCCGAGCGAATTCATCTGTTTGGGAGAATGATCATATTCACTTGTTCGTGACATCGGCCAATCAGAAACTAGTGCCGGTTCCTTAATTCAAACACTCTTCACCTTGCAAACCTGGGTAAGTACCCATTGAGGGCAAAACGGATTGCCGCAGATTTTCCTGGTTGGATTTTCTATATCTTGATGTGAATTTTTTTAACTTCCAGCGGACCGACAAGTAATAATTTCGTGGTTACAACTTTTGACTATAGTGATCTAACTGCTAATGTGAAAGTTAAAACAAAGTACCGTAATGACACCGTTAGTCAAATGTAGCCTGTATAGCAAGCTTTTCCGTGTGAAGGACCGAGGAACGCACGGGATTTTCGGTTTTGGCCGCGCGAACCCCCTCCCGGCTCTTATACTCGCCCCATTTTTCGCGCGGTTTCTTTGCTCCGAAACCGCCTGGAAACGCTTGCTTCGCAGGCTAGTCAAATGAGACACTGTTACTGTAAGAGATCTAATTGGGGAACAAAATAAGACTTGAAGCACCCCCCGAAGCAAAGGCAATCAGAGAAAAAAATGAAATACTAATAAACACTGAAACGCGGACGAAAGCCTCGATTGATTAAAATGTTTTCAATAAGGTAAAGCAAAACAATGATGCCAACACTGTAAATCGCAAAATATGAACAAAATGTTCTAATATCAACGCTGATACCCTCTGAAGTGATCTGCATCTTTTCGGAAAAGTGTGTGGTAAATTTTCCCTTTTATCACAGTTTTTTATTTCCTGATTTCCTTTTACTCGCTTTTACAGCTATAGGCTGCTGCTTCCTTATATATATTGCTTCTATTTTATTTACGCGGATAAAATTTACGGCGTCAAAAATCACGCGACAGGGAAAATCCACTCTAACTTGTGTGAACTCCCAAAACTGGCAGCCTTCGCATTTTGCGCTCGAGGAGGATCCTTCACTACAAAAAACTTATTGCGGGCGACAAGAGGAGCCCGCAATCCTAATCTCCAGGTTGTTATTACGCATGCGTCGCATGTATGTAGCCAGCATTCGTTTGGACTTCCACCAAGAATGGAATGCACAAAACGCAATTTGGTCACGTGCGTTTCGACCTTCGTATTCTGACCCTCGCGTGTTTTGAACAATTGCAGCAACTGAGCCTTTGGACCTGCGATCGTTGTCCCCCGCACTCCGTAACCTTTGGTTATTACTAGTATTCAGTTATTTTCCATGGGCTCAGAAAATGCCTGCTAATGCGGCGGCGGATTAGCTGCAACGCAAGCTACCCTAAATTCCATTTTGCTTGCCTAGTATACGAGAGATGCCACCAAGTGGTGCATTATTTGCACTCCAGGAACTTTCACCGCGCTAGAGATTTTTTCGTTCGTGGATTTGACACGAACAGGAGCCCTCAGTAACCTTTTCGGAAAATAGTGCTTATGTAACGCAACGACTCAAATGTAATCAATACTCCATAAGAATACTTGAAGGCTATTTGCACGCAAGACAATTCTGCACGCGATATATATTGTTGGTTGCGACGCTTATTGCGCTCAACTGAATGCTTTTTTGTAGTTACACCATTAAGTACACCATAAGGCCTTGTTTTTTATTTATGTATAATGTGTTGTGACGGAAACATTGGAACCGTATTTTTTGTACTTAAGATAAAGATTAGGGGAAAAGAAAGACAGATTGTGGAATGTTTTGATCAAGTGTAGAAAGCAGAACGTGTAAAAAGGAGAAAATCTTGGCAATTATAAACATAGTCCACACAGAAGCTGCATTGAACGTGGATATTCCCGAACAAACGTTACCTTCATTACAGCGACCACCAAGTATCGCGCTGTGTTCTTTAACCTTCTTCTCCAAACGACCTTGTCTGTTCGATACGTTATCGAGTAAATTGCACACGTTTCGAACTGAACACCGTTGCTGGCTTGTTGAACTGCCTTCAGTGCTATACACGTTCAACAGCAATAGAGTACACACGATAATAGAAACGAAGCGTTCCATGTTTTGTGAGATAATTGACCTTCGTGTCCAATTGCGTGGCCTAGCAAGTGCCTTTTATATCATTATAACCCTTAAAGTCGTGACACAATAATGCTATCAGACGTGCTTTCTCCCCGTCAAAGGCGGATGCACCAATAAGAAGCTTGCTCCAGCACAAATTACGCTGAAACGTCTTGTAACGGTAGCGACAGGAAGTCGATTTATCACTTGTGATAATCGATTCTTTTACAAAATAGCTACAGTAGTTTCCAGCGAAAAAGATCAGCTTAGCATCCGGTCACGGGATTTCTTTGGGCCGTAATCACGTTAAGTGAACAAATAGCAGCACGTAACCTTTTTTTAAAGAGGGGGGACGCAGGGTTTAGGGTTTAGTTGATTCTCGATATTTTAATACCAACCTTCCAAATGTCCTAAATTGGGTAACAATCTGTAGTTTCGCAGGATTTCCCACTTGCGATAGAGAGGCGGATTCCGCACACTCTAGTTCAACAATCGAGGACTGTATAATTTCGTACAAATCTGACTTTATTCTTCACAATTCAACATTACAAGTTGCGTTCTACGATCGATTTCAATCTAACTAAATTTTACAAAAGTGCTGCGTATATTAACTGAGGTAGTCCACACCCAGATGCGTAATTCCGGCGTGCCGTGACAATAGTAAATTGGGGTCTAAGTTCTTTGCTCACGTTTAACATCGATTCGTGGGCACTAATTTAACTAATTTCCTATTAAACGTGGGTTTACTTGACAATTATGGTGCTAATCCTTATGTACGGCTAGTAATACCCGATAAAGTACAACATTGATTAATTCTAATTATCTTATCCCACGATATTTCCTGTTACAATCTAAATATCTCTTTTAGCGGTAGAGAAATAATGGCTTACTTAATCAACTACTGAAGATTTAATGACATAAGAAAATGCAATCATAAGCATTCTAACGTTTCACAATACTGTTGAGTGAAGCTCGTAAGACATACCAATTCTAACAAAGACGAGGAAAAGAGACAGTTCCCTTTAAAAAGGGCTCACGATATATTTTTTCTGAATGTGCTTTGACTACCATGGCTTGTAACCAATCAGGAAACAGGTAGCAATCTAACAAGTTGGAGGCCGGGCATTTTGAGCACTTGTCGCGCGACAAAACTGCACGTGTAAAGACCCTGTAATTTCAGCGCATTTTGAGGCAGGCAACTCGCAGCCAATTCTCTGTTCGTGATCGAAAGTACGAGAAAACCATAACACTGCCATGCCTACCCGTTTGGGAATAAAGAAGCGTTATTTGGGAATTCCCGTAAGCAAAAACCTCAGAACAAAGTTTTATACGGGGAGGCTCTCTGATGTCAGGATAGGTCCCAAAGAAAACACCGTCTTAAATAAAATTATACAAGTGCCAGTAAGTCTTATTCTTCGCTTTTTCTGTTTTCCAAGAAAATGGGTTGAACATTAACTTAATCATTTTCAGAGAAAAAGCCTTACATGTACATGTGTTCTACGATTATACTGCTCTGTTTAGAGTAGTTTAAAATCTATGCTTTCAGGCTGGTCGTCTTTCCAGGCCCTCTCGGTCAATGCATTTCGGTGACGTATCCGAGACGAACGGCTGGGAGACGCCTAGACAATCTCAAAGTGCGCATGCGTGAGCATTTTTGCATCTGAAATTATAACTGAAATTATCTATAAATAACTTTGCGCGTGAATATCCTTCGCTTAAAGATCGGCACTATTGACACTATTACAAAAATGACTAACCTGGTCTCTGTTATTAAGGAACAATAATATTACTTTGAATCGGAAAGAATACTACTGTATAACGTGCAAGTAGTTTCTCTTTTAGTTCTCATTGTCTTCTTCATTGTTTTAAGTATTTTTGACCACGCAACTTTAAAAAATTATATCTCTGCTGTTATTTATAGTTCCATATCAAGCTATACCTCATTGGAAAGGGCAAAAATTAAACTTTCAAATAAAAAATATTTCGGCCTCAGGAATCCCATAATATTCCGCCAAAAAAAATTAAACAAGGCATATTTCTAGATGATTATTTTAAAAAAAATTTTAAGAGTGCAATTTTGCCACAAAAGTTGTATATTTTGTGTAATACAGTACTTTGGTGGCCCAGAAGGCTCAAACACAAACAAAAAAGAAACCGCAAATAAAAAAAAGAAAACGCAAATGAAAAATGGAAAACGCAAATTAAAAAAAGAAAACACAAATACAAAAAATGAAAAACGCAAATAAAAAATAGAAAACGCAAATGAAAAAAGGAAAACGCAAATAAAAAAAGAAAACCTAAATAAAAAAGCAAAACGCAATTAAATAAGAAAGAAAAACGGAAGTAAACAGGAAACGCGGAGGTCTCGCAAGCCGCCATGTTTAGTGTTTTTGATACAGTTGCAATGGACAGCAGAGAAGTAAGGCAATTAATTGAACACTATTTTCATCGTGGATTTCAAAACCAGGTTATTTTTGATTTCCTTAATAATCGACATGGAGTCACAATGAGTCTTTCAACTTTAAAGCGACAGCTTCGAGACTACGGTCTCAGCAGACGTGGCGTGGACGTTAGCGATCACGAAGTTAGGGACATCGTGCAAAGGGAAATATCTGGCCCCGGCGAACTTCGAGGTTACAGAGCAGTGTGGCATTCGCTAAGATTGAATCATCACATCCATGTGCCAAGAGAAAGGGTTGCCAATATTCTTCGTGAGCTAAATTCAGCTGGAACAAGAGAGAAGAGACGCAGAAGGTTGGCACGTACGGCGGAGATATATCAGTTACGGTCCCAACTTTTGCTGGCATGTAGATGGTATGGTTAATTTAGTCGCATCATCGCATTTAATATTATTACTCTAAATATGCCTTATTGACCAAGTGTACGATGTGTATTAAATTTATCCTTACAATACAATATTTTATTTTAAATGCATAAGACAAGTTCTGAGAATTAAGAATGAGCACCAGGAAATCTTTCTTCTCACTCCTCCCCGCAGAGACCCGCAAGGAGAATTTGTTTTGACCTTGGAACTTAAAGGGATACTAATTTCACTAGGTTGTTAATTAACACTAATGTGGAAGCAAGTGCTGATTTCTATTTACAGTTAGGGTCTGTATTAGAAAGCAGCACTGCTTCCAAATCAGTAGTAATAAATGAATCTAGTAAAATTATTATCCCTTTGAAAGAAACTTTGCTGAAACCTTTTTCAAGACTCTCCGAAATTCATACCCTTCTTAAGAAATTAATTTTACTAAACCAATTTTTTCCCTCATTTTAGGTTATGACGCAAGCTCAAGCCATTTGGCTTACCAATACATGGAGCCATTGATGGGTACGGTAGAAAAATCCTTTGGTTGGAAGTTCAAAGGTCAAATAACAGGTCTGGGGTCCCTGCAAAATTCTTCCTTGAATGTGTAAAATTAAATGCTAGTTGTCCACGTCTTGTGAGAACAGATTGTGGCACTGAAAATGGAACTTTGGCTGCTATGCAAAGTTATTTCAGACAAGAGGGCAATGACTAACTATCTGGTTTAAAGGCTCACAAATATGGCTCGTCACCAAGTAACCAGCGTATTGAGTGCTGGTGGTCATTTTTTAGGCATGGTCGGGTCTCGTGGTGGATTGATCTATTTAAAGATATGGTCAGTAGAGGATTATTAGATCTAGGAAACGTCACATTGCACATGGAATGTTTGTGGCCCTGCTTTCATGGGGTGCTCCAAGAGGACCTTGACCAGGTGAAAGTTCACTGAAATGACCATAGGATTTGACCATCAAGGTTTGGGACTGTTCCAGGCGTTCCAGATGTGCTTTACTACTTACCTCAGCGTTCAGGTGGAGAAGAATGCAAGGTCCCTTTGTCAAGAGAGAAGATTGGTGAGATATGGAGTCGCATCTTGAAGATGGTGACCCTTTAAGTGATGATGCCAGATTATACCAAGAATATTTTCATTTTGTTATGGAAAGTGAACACTTTTTCTATCCAAATACTCCTGATGAAGTATATGACTTATTTCAGAAACTTGTGGTCATTGGAAACAGATAAGGTAATTATAATTAGTCGAGAGTGCTTGCAGAGCGAGACTCTTAAAATGCAGTCGTTTTTTTTTTTTTGTCGGACCTAGTTTGTAGGCCCCGCGTTCCTAACAAAGACTGTGGAAACTAGGAATAAGAATCGTGACGACTTTCGTTGTATGGAAATGAGTCTCGTGATGAGAATGCGGTTTATTTTCGGCGATGACTGAAATGACGCATGAAAGTTTGGCAATGATGAAATTTTCCTCGAATGGAGGTCCTTGATTTTCGTGTAATTTATATGCACGACATGCAAGAAAATATTATAGCGGGGAAATCCTCAGGATTTTGTGGCTTTTTAAGGCGTTACGTTTCTCAGAATATTGTCGCAATTGCAGGAAATGTACGGTTAAATAGATTCACTTTGTTTTATGTATTTAATTGATAAATTTTCGCAGTTGTTAAGATGTGAAGTCGTGTTGCACTTCATAAATACTTGAGATATCAAGTATCCACTGTCACGTAATTTTTACGTGCGCACGTGCGTAAATTTTGCGTTCGCAAATAAAATAAAGGCAATGTATGAAAGGCCGCACGTACAATTATGCAAGCGTAAAAGTAGAAACTCGCTTAATTTGACGTTTTAATCTCAGTACTTTATGTCATACCTCTATTTGATTTACGTGATTAAAATTAACGTGCGTTAACGTGCGGAGCCAAAAACGCATCTGTGGAAATCCACCCTAACGTGTCACGGATGTGTTCTTACGGGTAGCTTTGAACTTGACTATTTGCACACTTTACTTGCAGCACTTCATATCCACAGAATAGACTTTTCCGGAAAGGGTTGTTCCAAGAATTCTATGGCTTGAAAGTGTTGATTATTTTGGAACAACTGATCACTTCAGTGGTCGAAAAAAAGAATAATCTTAATGAGCAAAACTTCAAGGTTTACTGGAAAATCAGGATCGAGGATCGGTTAAAAAGAACTTGAAAATAAAATAAATAAATAAATCGTGGATCAGTGGTGATGTGGGCCGCAGACTGTAGATAAATTTCTCAGAACATAACCCCGTTCGCTGTACTGAACACTAAATTCAAGTAAACTAATCCGAGTCTGTCTGAGTCAGTGATTGTTTTGACGAGAAAGTGAAATTTTCCTGGAAAATGAAACGCTTTATCCCGGTGATACTGTAATACAAGAAAAAACTTTAACAGTTTTTAATTTTTAAGTGTACACATTTGCTTTCAGTACTCCTTATTTTTCTTGTAATTGTTGTATGCACGACCCCACCAGCAATGCTGATATTTTTATCGTGCCGTAAACTAAGGTTCTTACCTACGCATCTACCTACTTACCTATCTATCTATCTATCTATCTATCTATCCATCTATATGTCTGTCTGTCTGTCTATCTATCTATGTATCTGTCTGTCTATCTATCTATCCATCTATCTATCTAAAATGCATGCTGTGTACAGCTCTAAACATTTTACTCTGAGACTGTACGGAGATATTAAAAGTAGATACTAAGCAGCTATGGAAAATGTCATTACTTTCACGCGATATTGATATCTTATAAAATGGACAACAAATTCAGGAGGAATACGTGCGAACTGAATTAACTGTGTGTTGTATAAGGTTCTGTTAAACTTACACTTTTTTCCTCTGCTGAACATATACTGTACCGAGCCGTTTCTTGGTCCGGTACAAAGAAGCTATGTATATTTATACTGACAGAGTCATGGGTCCATGATACCGATAAAAATCATCGTTCAATTGTATGAGTGTAAAATCCCTGAAAGAGTACTCCTCAATGAGCAATATCAATATGTAGAAGGTTTACGGTTTGAGGCTAAGATGTGCGGCCTGTCTCTCCTTGCAATTTTTACTTTTTGAGTATACAGCTATTTCGAGAAAAGTTGTCGGAAAAAGTGCACGCGACAATCCCGAAAGGCATTGTGGGTGGTTTTGAGTTCTCCGTTCTTCAAAGAAATTTGAAAGAATTGGCACGAAAGGCCATGGAAATGTGTTTTCGAGTGCTAAAGGAAAGCAGCAAAAGTAGATTCGACAGCTTCAGTCGTCAGGAACAGTGTATTGATCATATAATTGCCTTGCGGGATTGTCGCGTGCACATTTTTCTCGAAATAGCTGTATACATTATGACATACAACACTCGTTTTGTATTCCAAACGAAAAAGTAGTATAACACCTTTGACAACAAAGCTCATCTCCAAGCAAGCGAGACTCTACGGTATTAAGAGCGTTCTTGTTTATCTTTGGGCTGGCATTTTCTAGTTGGGTTGTCAGAAGAATTGGATATTAAACTGAATTAACGATGCCACTGGATAGCAAGTCATATCTAAATATATATTTATGGCACATCCTTTACTGATCAGTGAAAATAAATGTACTTCTACAAAACCTTTCTCACTCATATAGCCATGTCTGGTATTCTACCATAACTTGAACTTGAAAAGACTATACAGTTAAAACCCACATATAAGAGACCAGGAGATTCTTATTGAAAAGAAAAAAAAAGCAGGAAAGGACTTGAAGAGGGTGAGAATCTAGAACATTTGTCAAATCACTTGCCCATCAGGCAAGTGAAGAACAGAATTAAGTAGCCTGATAGCAAAACCCGCTAGTCCCAGGAAATATCGGGCAATACTTTCTTTGCACGCTGAAAACATACACTATCAGTAACTAAATGTTTAATTATATATCCAACAACCTGTTCCATTTGGGTGATGTCCTTTCCTTGTATGTATAATTAAATAATAATATTGTTATTATTATTATAAAAAAGGAAAGGACTACACCCAAACTGAACTGGTAGTTGGACCAATAATTACACACTATATTAGAAGCACCTATTCCTCTTGAAAAAAAAAAAACACATGTAGATTTTAAAGGCTTTTGTTCTTGGGCCATCGTAGTTTAACGAGGAATAAAACACAAAAACATATCAAACTTACGCATTTTAATAACTTGACGTTTTGTATGCTACGCAACATACATTTTCAAAAGTGGAATAAAGACCGTTACAATTTTATGAAAACTATATATGAAATGTAAATAAGGGGTCTGGAAACGAGATTAAGAAACATCTGTTTCTTAACAGTAAAACAATAAAAGCTTAAGCTAATTAGTAAAGTATCAGCTTCCCACTGCTGACGTTTACATTAAGGGCCGGCTTAAGTTCTTGAATAAGCAAAGTTTCTTTTATTTTACAATGATAATCTGTTTTACCAGAACCTGCATAGTATTCCATGGCTAATTATTAAGAAGGTATCAAGTACAGTATATGTTGACCTTGCTAACTTAAAAATAACCTGGTGAAATCTTATGTATGGGCTTTTACAGTATTTGTTTAAATTAACTGACGACCACTGACTAACTATAAACAAAAAGTGAAAAAAAGTGAAAAGTGTTTTGTAAATGTCCATGAAGGGGACCAGTGGCATTACAAACCAAGTTGTTATAAAAATACTTTTTTGCAATAAGGAACAAGTGGCACAAAGCACTTTGCTAATCAAGTGTGCATAATAACAGTAACTGCAACTCCAACTTGAAAAGCATTTTAAAATTAGTAAAATTCACAAAACACATGATGTGGTTGACTTGCTATAACCAATATACCTTTCCTCTCTAGGGTATTCTGGGGTACCTAGTTCGTGCTTATCTTCTGGGTGGTGAACTGCTAGAGATTGCTATCCACCTTTAAAAACAACATGGGCTAATTACCAGCTTACAAAATTTGAACCAAAGTAGAAAGGTGAAATAGAAGTGAATTACTTGTATCACTTGCAACTACCTTCTTTACGATCTCAACAAGTTTCAATGTAAACAGGATTCAACAGGAGTTAAACCAAAGTCAAAGTGTCAGCCCATGTCAACAAAATTGGCCACCAATCTGAACTTATAAAGCATAATCTTAAATCGAATGTACTGGGACAACATTAGATAAGGTTAATATTAGTTTGATTAAGTACTGTCCAGCACATTTCGTTATAAGGGCTTTAGTTTGAACCTAGTAAGGCAAGTACAACCTGACCTTTACTTGCTCAAAATATTGAGATCAGGGGAAAACCTTATTCAATGATGTCAAAAGAGACAATAGTCCCATGAATGAAGATTTATATTATATAGTGCTTCTGATGTTTCGAAGTAGAAATGCACTTTCTTGTAAGGTGTAATGTTTGGATATATTTGAGAGTATGTCTTGTCCCGGTCATTATAAAACAAGGACTGCGGACTGTGGACCACGGACTGCGGACTGGGTATAAAATACGGACTAGGTATAAAACGCGGACTACGGACTGAGTATAAAACACGGACTAGGTAAAAAGGGCGGACTACAAACTATGTATATAAAAATTAACAGCCTTAGAATGGTGAAAATGAGAGAAACGGAAAGCGGGCTTGCATAAAACAGTAGTTCCAGCTCCCTGCCTCACACAAAAACATCCCGTAAGCCGGTCTATATTCTCCTCATGTGGAGAAGGAAAGCATACTGCACGGACAAGGAAGGTTATGCCGCTATTCAAGACAACTGAAATTAAACTCTGAACGAATCAGAGAAGCACCGAATAAAAGGAATAGTAATGGTGTTAGCCGAGTCAGAGTAAAATTCCTAAAGATGCCTCTATTCCGTTTCAAATAAATCCTTGGGAATATGAGGAAATGAAAAACTCAGACGAGAAGGTCAAAATAGGGGCATTCCGCGAGGTAAAAAGCAGTATTTAGGCGGGAGGGATTACTCACCTATACGTGAATAATAACCGAAATGAATCATCCAACCCAACGTTAAATTCTACGCCATGATTATGATGACATGATTTACACCCTGCTCTTGAACCCCGGAAGGGGTACTGCCAGGAATTTTTTGGTGGGGTTACGCCCCCTGGTTCTCTAAATCCTTTCGCTGTTTCAGAACAAAAAATGTCATTTTCCACACCCGTTTTCAGATCTGGCCTAATTTAGCCTGTTCCAGGCTCCCAAATAAAGAGGAGACTACCAAGTTTACTCTCGTTGTATTTTCGCACTTTCTCAATTTAGCGGACCCAACTATCTCGGAGCCTGGAACAGGCTAGGCCTAATTAGGCAGAAATTATGTCATCGTTATACATTTATAGATTAAAGCGCAACAGTAGATCATTCTCTCTAGAGCGCAAACAAAAAATTCTTAAAATGCATTTCAAATTCGCATATTTCTATTTCGTTATTTTTTTTTATTCATCTAGAATTGAAAACGATAAATACATTCGCACATGTACGCTCCCGTAGTTTCCTCGAAAACCATACCCGATTCCAAATCAAAATAGGCAAAGTGTTTTCAGACCACCAAAACGGCTCATATACCCTACCCTTTAGGGCGGCAAAGACGTATATGGCTTATATAATAGAGTACCCCCCCCCCCCCGAGTCCTAACCCCTTTCATAGTTGTTAGAGACCGAGACCATGTCTAAAATGGGTGAAGAAGATAGCGTTTTTGTCAGGCTCTTGATTCAAGGAACTTCCACCAAGAATTTCTATTTTATACCCAGTCCACAGTCTGCAGTCCGCGTTTTATACCTAGTCCGTGTTTTATACCCAGTCCGCGTTTTATACCTAGTCCGTATTTTATACCCAGTCCGCAGTCTTGTCCTATGTTATTCAATTAAAAGTAGCAAAATATGGATGTGAGGACAATATGGGGTATGGCGTTTTGACAGAAACTGAGTATAATGTTACAAACATAAACAAAATAAATTCTTCCGTTGTGCCTGGTAGGTTAACTACTTCACTGTGATCAGGGTACAGCAAAACGTATTCCCGCCCTTCATGAATTTTCTTGTCGTGATTTGAGTGCTTTGTCACACCTTTCTCCAATATACACAGGGCGTTTGCTGTTGGTTTAACTTTCACTGGCAAGGTCTTGCCGCGGCACCTCTTCAGATTACCTGAAGCCTCCAACTTCAAGAAGCCTATATTAATAACTACTTTGGTTTCCTTGGCCTTCGTCTTGCTCACTGTACTTGAGGCCTTGAGCTTTTTCTTAGGCTGAAATCGGCTCGATCGCTCCGTTTCTTTCCTTTTTTTAAATTCCTCAAACCCTATGGTCTTGATATGAGATGATTCGATCATGGGATTCGAAAGAAATACGCCACAATTTGAGCAGTATTTCGCATTTTCCACCAGAGACTTTGTGCCACAACTACAACAAAACATGGCGGCTAGCTAGGAACTGATTAAATCACAGGTAGCCCAAGCTCGAAATATGAACATCGGCGAGCATCGGCATTGTTGCGTAACATTCAAAATATAAGGATTTGTATGGGAAAACCTACGAAAATGAAAGGACTTCAATAAAAAACAGCTTAGCTTACTTAAAATGTGTGTTACGTCTCTCCTGTGTGGTCCACGGGCCGAATTGTGGCCGTTTTATGGGTTTTTATGTAAACGGTTTTCTCTCTATATAAAGGTTTACCAAGGTTGGGCACTCCAGCGAAGCGGCTCGACTGATCCACCGAAGGAAAACGGCCGTAAATTCGCTCCAACTGCTCCAATCGCCTCCAAATTCCGCCTAGGTAACACACGATAGTTCTCCTTTCCATTCGTTACCTTGCTTCAAGACGCCTTTGCACCGAGAGCGAATCAAAGGTCGCCAATCTCTGCAAACCTTCCCGATTGAAGCCATCGACTGAGGCTCGCTCGGGATGAGCTCCGCGTTACCCAAACGGTCGAAAGATAGCTTAGCGACCCGGCCTGAGATTCAAATTACTCACACTCGGGGTGGGAGACAGTCTCTTGCTCCTGTTGACATCAATACCCAATAGACTGCAAGAGACTGTCTCCCACCCCGAGTGTGAGTAATTTGAATCTCAGGCCGGGTCGCTAAGCTATCTTTCGACCGTTTGGGTAACGCGGAGCTCATCCCGAGCGAGCCTCAGTCGATGGCTTCAATCGGGAAGGTTTGCAGAGATTGGCGACCTTTGATTCGCTCTCGGTGCAAAGGCGTCTTGAAGCAAGGTAACGAATGGAAAGGAGAACTATCGTGTGTTACCTAGGCGGAATTTGGAGGCGATTGGAGCAGTTGGAGCGAATTTACGGCCGTTTTCCTTCGGTGGATCAGTCGAGCCGCTTCGCTGGAGTGCCCAACCTTGGTAAACCTTTATATAGAGAGAAAACCGTTTACATAAAAACCCATAAAACGGCCACAATTCGGCCCGTGGACCACACAGGAGAGACGTAACACACATTTTAAGTAAGGTAAGCTGTTTTTTATTGAAGTCCTTTCATTTTCGTAGGTTTTCCCATACAAATCCTTATATTTTGACTGTTACGCAACAATGCCGATGCTCGCCGATACTCATATTTCGAGCTTGGGCTACCTGTGATTAAATGGCTCAAAAACGGAACCTGGAGCTCAGGCCCTTCGCCATTCCTCTTTACTTCCGCTTTTCTCTTTTATTTGCGTTTTGCTTTTTTGTTTGTGTTGTGCTTTTTTATTTGGGTTTTCTTTTTTATTTGCGTTTTCCTTTTTTCATTTGCGTTTTCTTTTTTTCATTTGCGTTTTCCATTTTTCATTTGCGTTTTCTTTTTTTCATTTGCGTTTTCCATTTTTCATTTGCGTTTTCCATTTTTCATTTGCGTTTTCTTTTTTTCATTTGCGTTTTCTTTTTTTCATTTGCGTTTTCCATTTTTCATTTGCGTTTTCTTTTTTTCATTTGCGTTTTCCTTTTTTCATTTGCGTTTTCTTTTTTTCATTTGCGTTTTCCATTTTTCATTTGCGTTTTCTTTTTTTCATTTGCGTTTTCCATTTTTTATTTGCGGTTTCTTTTTTGTTTGTGTTTGAGCCTTCTGGGCCACCGTACAGTACAAATAATTTTTTTTTCTTCAATATCTTAGTAAAACAGCCTGAATATCGTTCGAAAATATAGAGCGACTAATTTAGTTTATCGGTGAAATATCGAGTTAAAAACAAGGAAACATGAATTCACTGATATCATTCATCAAAATAAGCAAGGCTTTTGAAGGCAAAAAGCCCAGCGGGACGGATTTCACTGCGTTTCAACAGAATGTGTGCTAGACTAGGCCCAAAGATTCTTACTGTTTTCGCGTTTATTTCGCTTGTTATCCTCCAGAATCCTTCAATATAATTTGCTTGACTTGTATTTGGTCGAAATTCGTCGATACAAGCTTTCATTCTTCGCAAAACACGCGACAAAATTCCTCCCGACAGGAGAGCCATTTTTACCCGATTTGAAAGAATCGTTGCGTGAAGCTCAAAACTCCCCACAAACCTGTTAACTTCCTGTGGGCCAAATTTGGAGGCAATCGGAGGTAACACAATTTTTTGCGAGTATTTTTCGCTTTGTCGGCCAAAAATGGTCGAAATGTGTTACGTTAACAGTAGTTTGTTGACATTCTACCAAATTTAGAGACCAAATTGAACAGCCTGTCCTATTAGTTTGATAAGCTTCCAAATCCAAAAATTAAATTACATAAAATATTTCGAAGTGAAATAATAACGAGAAATTTATAGGAGCAAGCAAAAATAGAGAAACGAAAGATAGCTTTTCATATCCAGGAATCAGAATATAAACTTGTTTCTTTAGCTTACCTTCCGATTCTTGATCAAATAATTTTTTTGCAACGCTATTTTGCTTAGCCTACAAATAGTTTTTGAGATGAAATAAAGTTCAAATTAGTTTTAATAATGAGATAAATGAAAAAGAACGCCAAAGGACTTTCAACAATGAAAACGTGCATAGAATAATAATGCTCGGTTTACCTCTTTATATTATCCTCTGTACTCTCCATGGTTGCTGAACATCTTTCATCAGCGCGGAAAAGTTATTGACAGCTCGCCCGCTTCCCGCGCATAATAATGAGCCCTAGGGACTCGAGGCAAGTTCTGTGTATCGATGACAATACTATAATAAGAACGAGAAATTTTCCAGTTTTCCGAGTAAGGTTAAGTTCAAGGATGTAAAATTGTATTTGACAATCTTCTGTGCAGAGCAAAAATATTTTTACTGGCGTTAAATCCGTGAAATGATAAGCATTTTAGGATTAAAAAATTCTTATGCGTATCACAGTAACACCAAAGCAACACAAGCATGAAGAGCCACTCATTACCAAAATAAATAATCAGGACATTTTATGCTCTGTGTAGAAACTCCCACTACTAATGATTCTGAGCAACGTCCAATTCTGGTTTAACGCATAAGGAGGTTGTTACTTTAGAGGAGTCATTTCACGTACAGCGCTGGAATTGTGATCGTACAACACCTTTAAGAGCTTACTACACGCTACTGGAACTGGACCGTGAGGTAGGTGGTTTGTAAAACGATGAGGATTTTATTTTTCATATGCAGGAATTCTACTACTGATTCTATCAGATTGTTGCTTTCCCCTATTTTTATCACTTGAATGGAAACCCATCGCTCCCTTATATACGGGACTACCTTTTGTTTCTAATTGCGATTCATGCAATCCCGATTTTGCACTTGGATCGCAGAAGGCCATGATCTACGATTTTTGTTAACAGGAAAGAAGCCAATTTTAGGGGTGATGAATGGTTCATGAAAATTTGTCACTGCGCGCAAAATTTACCTTTGCTCGATTTGCTCGTAAAATTTAAACGGGTGCTCGCTTGCTCGTGCTCCCAAAATTTTTGCAGTTACTCGCATGCTTGCTTTCTTGTAAATTCTTCTTTGGATTAAAATAAATGCAATTCTGTATGGTGCTCAATTTCTATAAATATGGCTATCAAAGTCAGTGGAAATGCACGCGATAAATGACAACGATAAATAAATTAGTTAATGTAGCTATATACACGTATGGTTAAATATATGGACTTTAATTAATTAGGCCGTGTTTTCGATCAAAGAAAGACTATCGTCAACTCGTGGGTACGTTGTTTAGAAAATAATCAATTAGTTATCACCTCTGAGTGGTTTTCCCACAGTAAATTTTGGGAAATGATAGAAATTCAGATTATAAATATACTATCCTTGTTCTGGAAACACAATACTTTTCTTGCTGTTTGTTGCACTTTATTAACCATTATTTAGATATATATTTAAAAACAAAAAGCCAGCAAAACAAATAAGCAAACAAAACAAAAAAGAACAAAAGGAAGAAGGGAAAAAGAAGGTCGTTAGCAGAATTTGAACCCGGTACCTTCGAGTTGGTTCGACCTCACATGGCCACTACGTCATTGAGGATAATCACATGATTTGATGAAAAGTCTCAAATTTAATGCCTTTTCCCACAGGGTCCAGAGGAGTTTCGTGTGAATAAATGAATTACTTATTTAAAGTCTCACATTGAAAAATGTCTATACCTGTCACTTAGCACGATTAATTAGCCCAATGGGATTTAATGAATCTACTGTAAACGATTTCTTCGCTTCGTATCTGACCCAGATCGACTTTGTTGTTCGCCATTTTGAAAATCAATAACCGCAAGCCATATCCTCGCTGGCGCACGGAACGTCGCCCGAAGGGCGACCGAGGCACGAAGTGCCAAGTAAAAAAAGGACAATTTCCGTGTTTTATACTATAAGCCGATCTTGCGAGCCCTCAGTCTCTTGGTTTGCGGTCTATAGAATGTGTAACGAAACTGTAACGCGATCAAAATAACCCATTTTTTCAGAGGTTTTCGATGGGTTTTGATGTTCTAA
This sequence comes from Porites divaricata, assembly GCA_038088405.1. Lineage (NCBI taxonomy): Eukaryota > Metazoa > Cnidaria > Anthozoa > Scleractinia > Poritidae > Porites > Porites divaricata. The sequence goes on from JBBMOI010000018.1 coordinate 5,298,239, forward strand.
CGACAAACACATCTCCTCTGGACCCTGTGGCCATACTTAACCGATTGAAAAAACGACTCGAAGCAATTGGATGAAATTAAAGCTAATTGAAATCAGGTTACTGACAATAAAAAACAATGTAAACACATTTCATGACAATGAAAGAACATATGCGATACAAAGTCGACACAGCTCCTCCGCGAAATAGGACGCACAACATAAGCTTATGTTTTCTTATCTCGATTTCTGCTGTTATTTTAAAGCTAATGCTCAAAATCACATCCATTTCCCCCCGTGATCTTAAGGAGTCCTTATAAAGAAGAAGAAGGAGAAGAAGTGCCTTTATTTATTATACATTCATTCATACACATAACCTACTACATTACTACAAGGTATGAGATCAAGCCAGCGTCGAAGTTGAAGGAGTAGAAGAACAGATGCTCATCTTCTCGTCAAGTTTAACGCCTGGACGAGTCTAACGCTCTCGAATCGTACTAATCTGAAAGATTCCTGCGTGTCTTAAATTTGGTAAGACCTCTATCCTCTGACCGTGCTGTAGCGCACGATGCACGCTCTCAGCGAGGAATTTGATGCCACCGAACTTCGGCGAGCGCGTGCTTTTTTGGAAACGATAGATCTTCGCGCCCTCGAGTTCGGACCCGATTTATTACGAAAGCGTCTACTACGAGTGAGCGAGTGACTCATTTGCATATCCCTCTCAAGCATGTTAAGGCATGGCTTGAGGCTAATTTGCATAGAATCTAATAATGATCATAACTTTGTGAAAATTTATCAGAACCTTCCAAAATTTGGAAACCTCGGAAAAATCGGTAACCTTAACTTTTCTGTACCGTAAGAAATCAGATATCTGTGTCACGTGATCACTTATGGTCGAGTCCAGCAAAGAAAAGAAAACTAAAAATGGAGTGGCGAGATTCCCGACAGTATATTATATTAAATACAGTATTTATGTTATTGTATTATCATTTCTCGCTTGAATCTGGCCAGAATGGTTGACTCACGTTTTCATTTAATTAGTAATTAAGCAAAATAGGTCACGTGACACTTTTTACGTGTTAATATCTTTTTAAGAAATTATATTAACATTATGACGTCACGTTTCACGTGACTACATCACTTCCACCCCAATAGGCCATTTCCGAGTTCCAAAAAGTTTCACTTTCAAAACGAGGCTAAGTGCGAAACCTTTGTTGTGGAAATGAGTTTTAATTATGATGCAAATAAAACTCATTTCCACAACAAAGATCTCGCACTTAGCCTCGTTTTGAAAGTGAAACTTTTTGGAACACGGAAATGGCCTATTAATTCAACGTCTCGAAAGAAAGTTTCTCGAAAGTTTTTTGCAACTTTTAGAATTAAAATGCATGGCCGTAGAATAAAAACAGCTTTATCTTCGCGGGGGGTCGAGACCAAAAATTGAGCCATGCCTTAACATGCTTGAGCTGTCCCTGCAATAACTCGTGGTACGCTCACGCGTACCCACGAGTTTAAAATGACAAAGTATTTTAGATAGCACTAAAAACGAATGAAAAGTCTTATAACCGCTTTACTTTTATGAATGCCAGATGACTCGTTCATACCTCCTCCCCGGCCGGTTAAAATGTATTTTTTACATCATTAACCAAAAACGTGACGAGAGGTGCCGGTCAAACATTTGGAGCGTGCATGAAAGGTCCCGCCTTTCTAAAGAAAGTTTTAAGAAAAAGATGTTATCCTTATGCCGTGCGAAAACGATATTTTCAGACAGATAACTAACAAATAAAAAACTGCCACTCGCGTGAGGCAACTGCTAAAAGTTCTTTAACTGTGAGGTAGGAAGTGCTGAGCGCTTGGTGAACTAGTCGTTGGTTTTGTTGCTGATTATGCTAAATATGTCTCTGACTCAGGGTATCTAGTTTTTTTATCTAGAGCTACAGGTTACAGTTGCAGAAGGCCCCAATATAATAGCTGACCCCAAATGTAATAATGTTTTTATTAGTCACATGGGTGTAATCGGTTGGTCATGTGGTTGACGATGACGTGACTGATTTTAGTGACAGATGGCGTACAGATCACGTAGCCATTTTCATAACCAATTAGATAGATAATGACGTGTTACTTAAGTCATTGATGACGTTAGCCTGACGTCATAATATTTAAGACTGTATGTTGACACACTTTAGGCCTTCTAACCGGTGCTGGTGTGGTAGCAATAGGACTATCTGTGTAGTCAAATCGTGTCACTAGCTTTCTGGTGTCAATGGCACTGGGTATATGGTTTGGATGTAAATTGTTGCCTTGTTGTAAGTTTCCTGAATGGAGTCAATTAATGTCTCTTTGTGTGAGATTTTTGTTTACATTATAGAAGATGTAGTTGCTTTGCTTTACTAAAATTACTATTATTATTCCTCGCGCAGCGATCGAGTTAATGATTTTGTCCAGGGCGTAAGAAGCTAGGGCGTTGAAACGAGCGGGGTCGAGCGATCTAGCTGTGATGCAAGGGTCTGGGTACTACCAAAGAGACAAAACAACATGGCGGACATTATACTGGACCGTCAGAGAGATTATCCAGCGCACGTTAGCCATTATTCCGTGGCATTCATTTGCTGAAAGCAATAGCGAAGGAACAAATTATTTTTTCTCACGTTCGTTTTCTGTTTTGTTCAATTTTTCCCCCGCGAACAAATATCTGTATTGAATATAGTTCCACCTCCGTGACCTGTATTAAAACTAGTTCGTGACTTGGCAAGAAAGTGGCATCACAACTCAGATGATAACACTGACATCATTTTTAGACAAATATTACCGGTTCTCTACTTCAGTTTAATATCAAGTTGTGTAATTCATTATCTGCTATGGCATTTATTTTTTGCTGTTTTTGCTCATTGCGGGGCTCACCTCCAAATAAACTTTTATCACAAACGGCAATAAATAGGATTAGCTCAGAAATGGCAATGCAAAAAAAAAAAACAAAACACACACACGCAAACAATAATAGGAGGTGAAAAGGGAAGCCAGCAGGTGGAATATATACATCTTGTCACTACTTTGAAATTTCCTTGATGCAGTTGAAAAAGACTGAACATAAAAAATACATCGTTATTTTGCTCCAGCGATAGTAACAGCGCATCAAACAAAAGAGCTGATGTTGTGTCACATAGACAGGGTGTTTCGCGGTGTTGCGAAAACTATTGTTAGGTAGTTATTACATTATGTTGTGGTGTGCGCCGTGACATAGGCCTAGGATGGGAGTTGTTCGCTCCGGGTTATGGACTCATGTCAGTGTCTTTTCAATCTTTTGTATTTCGTCATTTGTTGATCACACTCGTCCGCAAACCCAAGAAATTCCCCTTTAAAATGCGTAAGTTTGATATGTTTATCACCGCTGTTTGTGTTTTATTCCCCTTTAAACCTGTCAATAGCAAAATCGTAAAGAACGTTCTAGCTAAGCACGCTTAAAAAGGAAAATAAAGCTCTTTTAATTAAAAGAGCCAGTAGACTCGCTTGCCTTGGTTCAAATTTATTCCAAGCTCAAATTTTGTTTTCTCGGTTCTAAGCTCATTATCATACCTTATCATACCGAAAAACAAAAAGGAAAAATATTTGAACCACGAATACAATTAAACCACGTCATATACACCGTTGAAGTACAGCTTTTTGTTGAATCTTTTTTTCAATAATGAGGACTAACAACTGGTCGATATACTGTAAATAAGTATTTTTTTCATGTTTTCAAAATTCCCCTTCAAACAATAACATGTTTCAATGAGCAAGCTATGATTGGTCAGAAATAGTTTATCATATAAATATATATCTAGACGGTTTTTTGAAAATCAACCTAACGAAATGTGCAGTCATTTGTGAGAAAAAGCGTCAAAAGGCAGAAAGAAGAAAAGAAAAAAAAAAACAATGGTTGCACTCTTAGTTTTTCTAAAGCTACTTTGGCCGAAAAAAAATGTTGGCCGCAAAATTAAAGGTCTATTTGGCGATAACGTTATCAAAAATCCGGCCAGATATATATATGCGTTACTTGTGACCATGCTTGTTAGGCTAAGATGACTGTATATTGGCCAAGTTCGCCTTGTTTTTCTTTTCTTTTCTTTCTTTCTTTTTTTTTTATGGATTAGACCAAGATTGAAGTTCACGTGATGAATGACTGATAGAACTTTCTCGGAAGTCGGAAGTCGGAAGTCGGAAGTCGGAAAACCCTTCTCGGCTTTCGTATACAGCTATTTCGAGAAAGGTTGTCGGAAAAATGTGCACGCGACAGTCCCGAAAGGTAATATGGGATATGATCGATACACTGTTCCTGACGACTGTAGGTGTCGAACCTACATTTGTTGCTTTCCTTTAGCACTCGCAAACATATGTCCACGGCCTCTCGTGCCATTCTTTCAAATTTCTTTGAAAGAACGGACAACTCAAAACCACCCACAATGCCTTTCGGGATTGTCGCGTGCACTTTTTCCGACAACCTTTCTCGAAATAGCTGTATAACTGATCTCCTTTTTATGTTGTGCCGTCTGTACCGGAAATCTTTGTGAGAAGTCGCCAACCTGTTTCTGGCTGAGGAATATCAAATTTTGTCATTTCAAAAACCTGGGTAGTGAGCTTTTCCGCTGCGCTATAGCTTCCTGTTAAACATCAAGATTCTGAAGATTAATCAGGAGTTTAGGTAGGCACAGTATTGTGTTGATTGATTTAATATTTGGGTCATTATCCCTTGCTACATCTTGAGTTCTTCAGTGTTGCTTTGGTATATGACAGTATGCGTTGTGGAAGGTTTACAAGGAAAGAATTAGGGCAAAAGGCCGATCAAAACTATCTCCGACCTTAGATTAAATGCTTCTGGTGCAAATTTAGCATCATCTGATATATCTGCCGGCAAGCAATATTATAAAACCCTTTACCACATTTTAATTTCTTTGATACTTTCGTTGTCCAAATTTAGCTTGTGACCGTTGGACTCCTTTGCAATCCGTCTTTCCATTAAGATCCCTCTAGTTACCTGTCCCAGTGAGCTAAGTTAAGTATACTTTGAAACAATAGTAAATTTCTACAAGATGGCGGCCGGTCACACCTTGCAGAACTCTCTTAATTTTGGTTTTCTTGTTAACAAGTGCATCTATTATACGCGAAAAAGCTCATATACAGTTAAGTAACGATCAAAGGGCTACACAGGCTGCTGCTTTACCACCTATGTTTTGGGTTTCCACCGGAATGCCATTTGTTGATACAAATTTGATCAGTCTTAATTAAATCTCGAGCGAAGCGATTCTTGACATGCCGAGTACAAAACACTGCCAAGGGAACAGAGATGTCCTGGTATGTGGTGATATTCAGGCAGACCCTAGTCCTGCAAAGACGAAGCCGTCGCCAAAATATCCATGTAGCGAGTGCAAGAAAGCTGTGAGGAACAATCAAGACGCCATTTTGTGTGCTGGTTGCAACAAGTGGTCGCACGCTAAATGCTTACAGATGTCACATACAATTTTCCAGTACTAGCTAAGCATACCTGACATCGAGTGGACCTGTACAAGCTGTGCTCTGCCACCACTAAGTAATTGTTTTTTCGCAGAAGACTCAGGTGATGAATCACTGAACAAAACCTTTGTATCCGAAGTAAGTCAGCAGGAAGGATTGCAAAGGAGATCAGAATTACAAGATGCTGCGGAACAGTTATCGATCGAGTATGAACAAACTATCCCTGATAATGCAAAGCTGGAATTTTTAAGAAAACATTTTAACTAGGATTTACTAACGGGTCATCTAAACTTTAACAGCATCCAAAATAGATTTGAGGAACTCGCTGCAACAATCAAGACCATTGGCGCTCATGTAATGTTTATTAGCGAAACCAAGATTAATTCGAGTTACCCGAACGCTCAAGATGGCCATCTTCACTGACCAAGAAAAGACTTAAACCCACTAAGAACTACAAGACACTGAGCCTGCGTGACAGGCGTTAAAAGGGGAAAGGGAAGGGTGGATCTGGGCGCGCGAGGGAGAAAGGAAAGGAACGCCTGCAAGGACGCCATTGTTTTCTCCATTTTTCACGCTCAGATTCTGAGCGTAAAAAAATTAATTAAATGTAAATCTTCGACTTAATACCCTTTTCCGATTGGTTGAAATCAACATCACGCCATTTGAGTGACTAAACATATGTCGTTAGTGAAGCGTGATGAGATTTCTCTACAGGAATTCATCGTTAGAAAGCATCACTTTCACCTTCAAAGGAGATTTATGCTGGATTTTATGTAACACGGCACGCGCTTTCAAGGAAGATTCCTTAGATGGACGACCGCATTTGAACTTTTTTATAGTACCTTTATTTTAGATTTCTTTAGGAAAACAAAAGAAAAACAGTGCGAGAAATACGACTAGAATACGTGCATCGCGGCCACTGAGACTTATTTGACGGCTCGTCATTCACAGTTGCGTTATTTTTGTTATTTCTTTAATTAATAGGCGGGATGGCGAAAACAATGGTGTTCCCCTCCTCCCTCGTCCCTCGCGCGTGGTCTCGCGCCCTTATTCCCTTCCCCTTCCTTTTCGAACGCCTGCCACGCAGGCTATGGAGTTAATTGCATTGGAAATTAAGACGGATACTAGTAATATGATAATTATTGGAATTTATCGCCCGCCGATAAATCTGTGCGGTGACTACTAAGGGCGGACCATTAGAAAAGTTATGGGGGGTGGGGGGGGGGGGGAGGGGGCGGGCGAAGTACAAAAAAAAATTCATGCAAGGGAAAATTAAGTGAAAAAAAATTCATGCATGCACGCAGAGTAGACCAGGAAAAAAATTTCTGCATTGGCCTTCCACACATTTTGCACAGATCTCAAGAGGGCAGGCAGGAAAGCATACTGAGTGCAAAACATCAGCTCTTTGAATAAACTTCCTGTTGAATTTTGGTCTTGTAAATAATCATACCTTATACAAAAAAATATATCTGAGGCTTGTAAGCTTATCATAAATTTTAATCGCCTGCAATTTCAGATATTATTATTAAATAACTTTAAACAAGACGCTACGAAGCGTACACTTCGGCGTCGTGGTAGTGGAACTGATTAAGTGTAAATGCGGAGGAATAGTAAAAAATGAAATATGGTAAGAGCAAGGTGTTAATTTGTGAAATTGTGCGATTTGTCAGAATATTCTGAAAATAGCCATATCCAAGAGGCCTATTAGCCAAAAACTAGCATTTCGAGACAAATTGTCTTTGCGATAGTAGCCCAGTTATGCTCTGATGACTCCATACAAATCCTTCTAACTTTGACTTGGGTCTGAACGTTTAGACCTAAGTCAAATATGAGGTTATTGGAGGTGAATAACAAGTCTCACAATACAAACAGTGAAAAAAGAATTCTCTATTTTTCTTATAGTCACATCAGGCTTCAAAAACGGCATAGCAGTCTCATGTACTGTTTAAAGATATGTAAGGCATGGGTAAGCAATCAGTTACGTTGAGCATGGAATATTGGCTAAAACTCAATGTTACGAGTTCGAATGTTTTTAGGATACTTATTCACTGACTATCAGCCTGCAGGGATGTCGGATTAACCCAAGGAAGTTTAATAACAGAGGAAAATTAGCCTCCCCGCAGACGTCCTGTGGGGTTTGCTTTTGTTCGGCACGCATTCATTTCTCCCCACGGACGTCTGCTAAACACAGCCGACATTTACGTTCTTGTTTGCTTGAATAAGCCAATAAGCGGTCAGTTATTGTGTCATGATCAGCCAATAACGAGCTGTGATACAACTGAAACGACACCCAAGAATTTTTTCTCGCTTTTTTAGAGGAATATTTATTCCATGCCCACGCAAGGATGAGACTCTAAAGAAAGTTGTAAGAAGCGAATTGTTTTGTTTTCTTTGCAGCTGTAATTTAGGAAAGGACCAAGTTCGCGTGTTTAAAAAAAGCGCAGTTGACATCACAAGGCTCATCAAACGTGCTCTGGACGTTGATGTGTTCTTGTATTCTTCAAGTGAATTATTTATTTGCACTGCTATCTTCTACCTGAGACGACTCAAACGTTTTGAAAAAATCACAGAAATGATGCAAAAAGGCGGTAGTCAGCTGTATATTTTTTTTCGGAAGTTGTTAAGTGTAAAATAATATGCTTTTCTTTGAAAGACTTCAGACAAGAGTCTCCCACACGAGCGCGGAGCGGTATACGTATTCAGCAGGGTCGAAAACAATTACTATTAACTCTGTATATATTCGAAGTATTAAGAAAAGAGAACTTGTAAACGTTTATAGGGAAGATTTTCAAAGCATTCTTCCAAAACAAAGGCCGTTTCCTTTTTTTGCGAAATGTAATTCCACCAAGGTCATGGGTCGCGGACCAAACACCAATACGCGAAATTTGGGTATATTTTTTCAAGAGACGGTAAAGCAAAAAATTCGAAGTCTACAGCAATGTGCTTCCAACGGCAGAAAAAGGTTTACCTGAAAACTTGTTCTGCAAAAGGGCACGTCTTCCCGTTGCGTTTTATTTATTCACAAGCTAAGTACCGCCGAAGTCTAAACTTCAAGCTAGGACGATAAATTAACCTGCCTGTCAACAAACTTTAATTTCGCTCCTTCAAAGAAAGAAAGAACGCTTATAATCAATAAATCATTGGACCTTTCATTTTTCACGGTATTTTATTTCTCGACGAAATATTTAATCATGCTGCAGCTCGGAAAAGTCGCGGACCAAGGACCACATACTAACTGTACAAGTCACTCCATTTCCTCCACCGATCGATCTTCAACCAAGCTTCTGGGCTTTCGTAAACAACAGAGAAAGCCCCTCTCTCGACAATCTTCATATTCTCTTCGCTAATATCACTGAGCGTTACAGCAGGAATACCAATATTTGCCAGCTTTGTAGCTTGATCTTTCATAAGATTTACCAGGGGCCAAACAACAACAACAATATGTCCAGTAGTTCCACGCATTGCGTCGCAGATAAGCGCCAAAGCTTGATATGTAAGGGATTTGCCAAATCCCCTCGGCAAATTTATGAACTCATCGATCTTCTCTATAAAATTTGCAGGATAGCTTCTCTCTGATACTTGTTTAACTCTGTATTTTAAAACTACAAACTTCTCGCACACCCGATCAAAAGCCTCACTGATCGTGCGACTATGAACAAGCGGCTCGGGTTACGTTTTACAAAATCCTTAAAAGGTCTGTGATTGGTGAACGTAAATGTTGGCTGTGTTTAGCAGACGTCCGTGGGGAGAAATGAATGCGTGACGAGCTAAAACAAACCCAACAGGACGTCTACGGGGAGGCTAGAGGAACATAGGCTTTACAGAGCTTTAAAACACAGCATCCGCCAACACAAGCTTTATTTGACCTTAAGTAAAACTAAACAGCCTCTGACAATAATAACAAAATCTCACTTGAACTTCAGATAGCTTAAGGCTTCCGCCAACTTGTAAACACAGAACTTGGAAATCGACCTTCGTCACACTTGATTAAACACAGCAGTCAAGCTCGTGGGAAAAAACTTAATTCGTCAAAAGAACTCGCTTGGAAATTGTATACCGTTTGATATAAGGTTCTAGGAAATACTAAACAGGCGAATAGTAGTAGCTTTTCGACATATTTTATGATTTCAGTAACTGATACAAATCTGCTGACTCATGCTGAAATGTAAACATGCCCTAATTAATTATTCATGAATAATCCAAAACGTAGAGAACGTTCGAGAAAGTCACGCAACGCATGAAAGCAATTTTACTACTTATAAACACTCAACAAAGACAAAATGCCTTTGTGCAGGATCTTGTAACTTTAAATTCACCATAAAACTGTTCCAAAGGAGGGCTCACTCGTGAAATGTTTTTAACACTCGAAGAGAATTTCGTGTCTCTGTGCGGCCACGTAATATGCTCTATTTATTCCTTGAGTAACTTAAAGACTAGACTCGACATAAGATATTACGAAGTAGTCCGGTCTCATTTCGTGAAATAGCCGAAAAAAGCCGAAAAGTCACGAACTTGCACGCCCAATCTTGTCCCGAAACTAGTGCATCATTTCATAACAATTTTTCGTTTGCCCAACTACCTTGGGTCGCAGTAGCGCAATCGGCTAATCCCTCAACTTAGAGTCCCCCTCTGATCTGATGGGTCACATAGGTGAGTCGGTTCAAACCGCGGGGAAGCCAAAATAATAATTCTTTCTACCTCGAAAAAGTTAAGGAATAAATCAAAGAAATCGACGTGATCTCGAGATATCTCGAACTAATTCGGCTCTCACTTCGTCAAATAGCCGAATAAATCCGAATACCGACAGACTTTGCATGCCCAGTCTTGGCGAAAAATTGTAACTTTGATACATTCCTGAGCGTCGCGAATCCTTTACTTCGCGCTCCACCGAAGTAATAAGTTTAATTATACTTCTCTATGTATAATGTAAAATCAACATGTTATGAGGTTATCGTTTCCTTACTTTGTGTTATATATCTAATATCTGAGTGGGGGGTACTATAGAGGAGCTGTAACCATCAATAGAGTGTTTTCACTCACGTAACGAGCATCTATGCAAATTTATTGGAACAAAAGAAAGTGTTTGCATAAGAAAAGAGTTCAACTCCCACAGGACTGGTTTGGGACACCAACATGGCCGCCGTTTCATTGTTTTGGGACACCAATATGGCCTCCATGACGTCACGTGAAAACACTCTATAGGACCTGGCATTACTATGATGGACTATGGGAGAGGCACAACTTTGAAAGGCCAGGGACGCAAAAAATGTGCAGCAAATGTCCCATCTACTCCTACTGGCTTTCCCCTGAGGGTCTGAATGGGGGGGGGGGGGGGGGGGGGTCCTCTTGTCGGTTGTCGGTTAATCTCAGTTAATAAGTAAAAATGCATGTTAATTATTCATATTTGTTATGCGTTTCACTCAGTTTCAAGACTTTGATCCCTATAAAACGTGTAAAACTTGTAAAAATGCATCATTTGATTGAACTTATAAAACTTCATTATGCAACATGATAGTTTATTTCACCTTTGTTTGCCAATATAGTACCGATAAAATCACCAATTGGAAGCTTTTATTGCAAATGTGAACTTGGTTGCCCTGTTGATTACAGGGCACCATAATTGGACACAGAGGGAAACGCCCACTCTAACCTTTTGGATACGTAAGTTATTGTTGGTGAAAAACTGCAAGGGGTGACAGGTTGCCCATCTATACCGACGTGAAACTCTGACCTTTAATATTTTGGTCCTAACAAGCATGTTCTTTGCCATGGTTTTCCTTTCTTGTAGGAAATAAAGGGTGGTTCTTTAAAAAATTAGCAAAGTAGCGGCTGGTTTTGTATGAGATTCCACTTTTCCATTAAAGCTTCTTTTACAGTAGACACTAAGGGTTGGTATTGTGCCACGAAAGGCAACATTTCTTTTTCTTCCTCGCTGTTTGTTTAGGGAGCGCGGACTTCGGTTTCTGTGAGTTTCATTTATTTCTGATTGCAATTTTTCTTTCAAATTGTGTTGGTAGCCTCTGTCCATCATCAACCCACAAGCGTTCTTTTGAATTTTGAAAAAATTTCCTCAAACTCTTTTGACAGATCGTTGGGTGACAAGGATTAAAATGTATGCTCAAGGATAACTTTTTCGTTGGATCTTTTGCCTTTGTATACAACTGTGTCTAAAAACATTGTCTCAGTGAATTTTGATGGTGAATTTAATAGTAGGATGATGTAAGTTTGCTTCTTCGAAGAAAGTTACGATGTTTGGTTTAAAGACGGTTTGGCTTAACCTTTGTGTTTCAATATATGGTAGACATGAAATGTTGGCAGAGGAAACTGCTGTCTTTGTGCCCATCCGCGGTACGGTGGGTTTGTAGGTAGAGCTTTCCATTGAACTGGAACGAATTTCTTTGAGGATTAATCTAAGCATTTCTCGCATGTAATGTGTAGGACTAGGCGGGTTGCTTTGTAGAAATCTTCATACGCTCTGCAAACCGATTTCAATACCCTCGTTTTGTGGTATATTTGCAAAAAGACTTGTGACGTGGTGTCCTTGGTTACTTCCTAGAAGGGTAGAAAAAATACAATATACTCTTCTTTCTGAAAAAAAAATATAGACAATGTCGATCCATGTAGGTAGTCGGTAATTTTTTTCGCGTTTTGTCGCTAGTCGGTTAACCCCATTTACACCCTCTCTCCTATCTCACTGCGTTTATATCACATCAGATCTTTTATAGCGGTTGGACATTACTGCGCTTTTCACTAACATGCGAATTCTGAAGTTCAAAAGCCAACTGACGATTGTGCTTTTCGCTGGCGTCAATCATCTTAACGGACCTCTTAGGAAACAAAACTTTACTTTACCAGGTTCAAAAGGTTTGTGATTGGCGGATTTCGATCCGTTTTGTGTGTTTCATTGTTTCAAGGTTCGTTGCTTGTGATCGTAATTATGATTGACGGCAGCGAAAAACGCAATTGTGAAGGCGGCTTTTGAACTTTAGAGTTCGCATGTTTGTGAAAAGCGCAGTAATTATTTTATGCATAGATGGTTTTCACGGTGACGTCATCAAACTGTAAGGTCAAAATAACCGGGTCTTACGATTTCTTATTTACACTAGGTTGAAGATAAACAAAAAATAAATTTTTGTACAAGTTTCCAGTCCCGTAGCACGTTTCATTTCGAAAATACAAAAATTTGAACTTCCGAGTTTTCACAATGCGTGACACCAAAATAGGACTGCTGTCTCGTTGAAATAAAGTATCTCCTCTTGATTTTCAGCAGTTTTATCATTTCAGGTATTAGAAGATGTGTTTATGCGCACGTAGACTAACTCTCGAGTGAAGAGAAAGAGCTTTTAAGGAAAAAAGTGAACTCCAGATGTTTTAGTTGATTTCCAGCGGCCATAAACTGTCCACCAATATGGCGTTTCCATACAAAGTTCTACAAAGGTGCGTGAAACGGTTGGGCAGATAACTCAGAAACTGCTGGCCAGAAAGACCTGAGATTTGGACAAATTGTTTATATATTAGTCCTTTATAACATTTCATTTTCTTGGCTTCTTCCACTGGGCGGTTTCCAATATTTTTTTTGGTGCAGTGTTTATTGCGTGACAGTGAAAACGATCTATCCTTCAAGAACGCCACAATAGACTTGATAATTATTATTGTGAATATACACTCTTTTTGTATAATATCATAAGAATGCCTTATTTTGTGGCCAGTGATGAACTAACACTGGCAACTTTCATGTTTGAGCCTGAAACATTCCTGCCGCGACCTTTTGTTCATAATGATGTTTGCAAGTAAAATTTCAGCAATGCAATATGAACTTGCGCAGTACCAACTAAACTAAACTAACTAAACTAAACCAATGTACGTACAATACAGGATACCCTGTGTATAAAACGCCATTGTGAACTGTACCTTAGAATATGTATCAATTTACTTTCGCATACATGCCCAGTTAGCCTATATTCAAATTATGCCCTTGGCTAAGTGAACAACTGAATGGTTTAATATTTTTTTAGTAAAGTGTTACTTCAAGGAAAAAAATATTCGTGCACAACATCTTGACAGAAAAAAATATTCATTCAAGGGAAACATTAATGACAAAAAATTCATGCTGCTCGAAAATTCCCCGCCCCGCCCCCTCCCCATAATTTTTCTAATGGTCCGTCCCTAACTATTACTTGAGAACGAGCTCAGTCAGGTATGAAATTGGGTTAGTCTCCAAAGTAACTCTGTCATGATAATCGGTGATCTAAACCTGGACAGATTAAGATCGGACAAGCGTGAGGGCAAATTACTACTGGATCTCGAAAGTGAACAGGGTTTTATATGCCTAATCTCAAAACCTACCAGAGTGGAACGTTGTGGAACAATAACAAGTCACAGTCTCATTGATGTTTTGTTGAAAAAATAGGCCTAAATTATTAAAGCAGAGCGGCAATTACTACCCGGCTTTAAGTGATCACGCTCTCAAGTAGTTAATAGAGGATGCCTTACCATTCAATTTCACCTCTGATTATTTTCTGTCATTTCCTGATTAACTCTGTCACCAAACCATTTAGTACAAAAATGACAGAAAATAATCAGAGTTTTTTTCCATTTTTCCCAAATATTCTAACTCAAAAAAAATCCAAAAATCCGATTAATTTTGTAACTTTTGTAAATTTGGGAAAAATGACAGGATTAATCGGCTCGCCCTGCGGGCTCGCGGAAATGACAGAAAATAATCAGAGGTGAAATTTTATGGTAAGGCATCCTCTATTAACTACTCTGAAAGAATTCAATCGCGAATGTGATAAATATTATTACAAAATATATTCAAAAAAGTTTAATTATAAATATAAATATAAAAAAAATAATTTTGAAAATAATATATTGTAGAAATGTTTATCGGATTTGGATTAATCATCAATAATTCCAAGATATTCACTATTACCTTCATTAATAAGATAGTTAATATTTTTTAACATATCTATTATTATTTTGAAATTTCTTTTTAAATAATTTTCATGCTTTTCATCTGTAAACATTAATCGAGCATAATGTTCAAAATCTGCATTAAAATCATCTAATAAACCAAAACTTAATTCCTCAAAAAGTTCGTCGTTATTATATACTTTTGGGTCCATTAAAGCAACTTGGAGATATTTATTTTTTTGTTCTTTGATTGTTTTTCTTTTCAAGTATTCCCATTGAGTAATTTTGTATTTCCCTTTAATTGATCTTATTTTTTCTAATAATTCCCATTCAGAAGCTGGTTTTTTTAAGTTAATTCTTTCTGAAGGTTTTAAGAATGGAATTTTTTCAAAAATTGAATCTTCAGAGAGAATAGGTGAAGAAGGTGATTCAGATTCTTTGTTGAGTTCATCAAGGTTAATTTTTTTTACTTTGTTAAAAAGAAGAGTTTTAAAATCATAATGATAAGTAGAAATAAATTTGTATTTACTTTTGAAACTAATTTCATGATCTTCTTTTGAATTATCGTTTTCTACTACATAGAGACAGTTATCAAAACTACAAATATCATCTTCTCTTCTAAAACTAATTCCATATTTATTATAATCATCTAACATCTTAAAGTAAAAATCACACAAATCAATACCATCCCATCTACTGTAGTAAGGGGGATGTTTTCCAAGATAAAACATGAGAATTTTGAAGGGGTGATTAAGAAATATTTTATCTTTTTGTTTCATATCGAATGATTCTAATTCCATTCCTGGTTTGACTTCAAAATTATCAAATTCGGGGCCACTAGTAATCATTTTATTAAGGATTATATATTTTAAATAAATTTTGATTTAAAAAATAATATCTTCTAATAATAAAAATGCAGTTGTCAAGTTACGATCGTCTCACACCAGAAAATATTATTTTCAATGAAGCCAAAGAATTCAAAGTCAAAGATAGCAAAATCAAATACAAACGAATCCCAATTGAAGTCAAATACCCAAATGGAAAGAAAGGTGCTCTCGTAATTGAAACTCCGTTTCTTTTCTCTTTTGGAGTAAATGAAAAGAAAAACCAAGAGAATAACAAACTTGTTGGTTACAGTATTCCAGTTTGTCTCTGGGGAAAAGATAGTGAACCAAGTACGGAGGAAAAAGCATTTTTTGATGCATTGAGTAATATCAGGGAATTATGCTGCAAACATCTTGAAACTGAATACGGATCTGATATGGCATCAACTTTGTCTTCCCCCCTTTATTACAAACAGGTTGAATTTGTTGATAAAAAAGGAAAGAAGAAAACAAAAAAAGATGAGTCAGCTGCTCCAGTTCTTTACGCAAAACTTATTTACTCTGAGAAGTCAAAGAAAATACTTTCTTTGTTCAAGACCAGGGGGAAGAAAGATTTGAATCCTTTTAAATATATTGATCAGTATTGCAATGTCAAAATGGCATTGATAGTAGAAGGAATATTCTTGAGCAAGACTGTAACATCTATTCAAATAAAAGTTCAAGAGTGCTATGTAAAACCATTGAAACCTCGAGAATCTATTTTGACAATAACCGAGGAAGAAGTTGATAGTGAAAGTGATGATGATGATGTGACTGTTGAGGTTGGAAATGTTGAAGATTTAATTATTTCCGACATTGAGGAACAAACATGAGATTTTTAATACAAAATTTGTATTAAAAATTAACCAAGTCTTTGAAACTCACCCATGAGTTAAACTTATCAGGGTATCCACTCCATTTTACCAATGCCATCTTTTTCTTGTTATCTCTTCTGATAACTTTTTCTATTCTAAAAGTCTGCTGTTTTGCTTTCTGAAGTTCTTGTTCGTAAAAAGATCCTTTGATCGATTCCGACATCAGATCAACGATTGAATACGTAACAGGTTTTGTTGGATTAATCTGTTCAATCACAAATATCTCCTCTGTCCAGTTTGGTGTGTAACCTTTATCAAATACCTTTCTTTTGTACTTTGAAATTCTAACATGATCTCCAATCTCGAACTTTGGTTTTTCAGGTTTCAAGAAGATAGAATCACCATACAAATTCGACCAAACTTTTTTCTCATTCTTCTTTTTACTCGCTTCAACAGGAGTCATTTTAATACTAGAATGTCTCGTATTATTGTAATTATTAACCAGTTTATCTATCTTATCCACGTAAACAGTGTTGTTATTCACAGAGAACATTTTCCACATCTTGTTTTTTATTGTCCTGTTCCATCTTTCAACAACACTAGATTTCTCTTCATTTTCAGTGTGATATAGTTTAATACTTTTCTTCTTGAGAAAATCTTTGAAGTGTTTGCTGATAAACTCAGAACCTTTATCAGTCCACAACATCTTTGGTTGTCGGCCTCTTTCAAAAATATCATCAAATGCTTCACTGACAGTTTCAGTTTTTTTGTCTTTCAGACCTCTTATCCAACCATACTTGCTAAACACATCAATGACCATCAGCAAATATCTTATCCCTTTGTTCCACTTGCTGAACTTTTGCATCTCAACCAAATCAGCAGCCCAGATATCATCAATTCCATTTGAGATTACTGATCTCTTTTGAAAGTTTCTTGTGATTGGTTTGTGAAGTTCGTCGGCAAGTTGTTGAGACCAATCATTTCTCAACGCCGACGCGCGTTTTTTTGAAGACCAAGTCCAAGTTTTTGTTTTGTGTTAATCATTGTTCTTGCCAAAGTATGTCCCCATTGTCTCTGTTTCCAAGGAATTGCATCCAGGGATTTTATCATTTTCCTATCTGCTTCATTTTTACATTTCACTTGTTCGTTTGTTGGTTTGTTTCCACAGACAGAGTAATCAACATCGTGTTGCATACTTACAGCATCTGTTCGTCCAGTTGGTTGTTCAAATATTTCCAATATCTCACCAGTTTGAGGATCATATCTCAATTGAGATTCCAGTGGATTACCGGGGCCAGTATACTTATGACCGGGAAGAGTAAATCCTTTTTTTGGTGCAACTTTGAGAATTGCTTTATGAATATCAACTCCACTTCCAAAACTTGTCAGAGGATTATTTTCCCAGAAGTGATCGTCAACAATAATCTGATATTTGCTTCTCAGGATCTGAGGCCATGTATCGGGATTGGACAAAATGATATTATTCATATCTGCCAGAGCTTCTGGATTGTTCTCAAAAAATCTTGTCTTTTTCATTCTTCGTGAGGGTTTTTCAAATTTGAAAAATAATTCAGGATTGGATCCTTTTTTTATTATTCCCATCTTGGCTTCTTCAGCGGCTGTTGGTCGTCTCCAGAATTTACCAGATGTCACTCCATGATCCGATCCAAAAGCTGATTTCATGATTTCACCAGATTTATATCTGTCGTAAACTGGTTTCAAAGATGGAATTAATTCTTGAGTTGTTTTCATAGCAATATCTGGAGCTTTTTTTACAACAGTCATTGGATCAATTCCAGCTCCATCCAAATCGCGTCTGTTGGTTTTATATCTTTTTTTGGGTCTAACTTTGACAGAAAGTTGATCCATTGCTGTTCCAACAGAATCTTGAATAAAAGGAGTCAGTTTATTGATTCCGTAATTTACAGCCTTTTTTTGCAGTTTTTTATTTCTCATTGCTTCACTTGCTCCATATCGACCCATTTCGACTGCCTTTTTCCCCATCCAAGGAAGAGCATGTTCAACGAATGCTTCTGCGGCTGTCCCAACAACAGTGTCAAATAAATCTCCTCCAGATTGCTTGCCCGCCTTCTCAGACGGGCTTATTAGTTTTTTGTCTTCTTCTTTGTTTTTCTTTTCTTTCCCCCAGCTCCAGTTTGAGTCATTTTAACATATCTCACCTTTTTAATTCCACAAACAGCGCAACGACAAAAGAATTGCTTTCTTCCTCTTTTATCAGTTTGGTAACCACTTGGCTCGGTGCAAGGAGTTACCATTTTATCTTTGATGCAATATGATTCTTTCATTTAGTATAATGTTTAGATAAAATGTCACTGAGGGCTAATTTTGTAAAAAGTGAACTTGAGAAGATTTATAATAAGTTAAATGAGAGTTATGAATATGCCAGTTTTGCAAGATTGGAGAATGATAATCGATTCTTTAAAATATTTGAGTTGATTGCAGAGTTAAGTGAGAAATCAAATATTCTCAAACAAGTTGTAAGGGGAAGTTAGTATAAGCATAGATAAAATGGAAGCAAAATTCTTTTCAGAGATAGAAAAAAATATGGATGTTGAAACACTCAAAGATTTTGAGAAAGAAATAAGAAAAAAGATAATTGAAGAGTTTGAGATTCTTCGGAGTAAAAATGCAGATCTTTCACGTGTTTTAATGGCTGGTGAATGTGAGATGTGGGAAAAAATAAGAAAGGGAGAATATTCTTGGTTGAAAATCAAATCCGAGAAAAAAAAGAAACTTTTTAGATTGATTGATATTTACACAAAATTTGATTCTATTGTTGATACTGTGAAAGAATTGGAAAGAAAAGTTGAGAAGGTCAGAAAGATGAAGGATTCACCAATGGATTCAGATTAAATATAGATTTTATATTTAATCTTGAAAAATATTATTACAAATTATTTTATCAAAATCTTTTTTTATATTTTGTAATAATCTTTATCCTCCAAAATAAGCTTTTATAAAATCACTGTTGTCATTGTCGAAATGAGGATTATGAATTACATCAAGAATACTTTTTCCATTCTGTCTCTCAAACAAGTAGTAAAGACACCAATAACCACAGAGAACAGTGTTTCGATTTTGTATTTCATCCAAGGAATAAATAATTCGTTTTCCAGAAGACCTGAAATACTTCAAAGCCTCATTCGGCATAATCAGACCAAATGGATCAAAATACTCGACTACTGAATCCAAGTTTCTGTAACAAACCCAATGGGTGCCAGGTCCTTGCATATCATCAAGATTAATTATTCCAATCTCTTTTTTTATCTTTTGAGGAAGGTTGTCTCGACTGAAGATTCCTCTGAAATGTTTCAGGTTAAGTTTTTTCACCCATTCCATCAAGTCAAAGTTTGAAAGGGGTTTAATTACAAAATGTCTCCTATCAAGGGAATTGAGTTGAATGGGCTGTTTTTTCCCAACAGAATTCCTTTGCCTTTGGACTTTTTTTTTGCCTTTTTTTTTACCCCCATTCCTATTGGATTTTCCCAAGTTCCAATAAAGGGGGGTGGATAGTAACCCTCTCCTTGTGTGGGAGGAACATAAACACTTCTTGTGTTAGTTGAAGATCCCCTGTCAACCTGAAGACCTGATCCAAACAACTTTGGAAGCAGACTAATTGCTGCTGGTATTCCAATCGCTGCTAGTGTTCCCAATAATCCACCTTCTATTTGTTTTTGTGTCGGCTTGATAACCAATCTTCCTCCTGTCTTGAAAACTTTGTTAATTTGATCTATTTGTGCCTTGGTAAACTCACTTGCAAAAGGAGGAAGAAATGGGAAAAACTTTTTTGGAATTGAAATACCTTTTCCAAACAGTTTCTTTAGTCCTATTTCTCCCAATGCGCTTGCAGCTCCAGTAGCAATAGCAGGAGCAACTTTTGAAACTGCCTTTGTTGCAAGGGGAAGAAGTTTAGCACCAAGTCTTGCCAGACTTGTGAAAAGGTTTCCTCCGTACTTTACCAAACTTCTGATCTGTGTTTGACTTATTTTCAAGTCTGATCCTGTTTTATTTGCAAGTGATTTTTTTATTTTTTTAATCTGTCTTTGGGTCAACATTAACTCATCAGGCCCCCTGAGATGAGAATGTTTTAATCGAAGTGTCAAAGGTGTTCTATTTTGGATTGCGCTAAACAGTTTTGATTTTTGGCCATCTGAAAGTTTTACTCCGTATTCAATATAAGATGACATTTTATATATTAAGTTATATTATTTTTTTCTCAAGCTCTAAGAAGTAGTTTTCCACTTTGCTGTTCTATTACTGCTTCTCTATCATGCAAAACAAGAGCGTAAATATTATAATTTGCAGCAGTCGCTCCAGATAACTCATAATGAAAAGCAAGTTTAGTAACACCATCTTTTATGTCTATTTTCTGCTTTGTCAAATCAAAATACACAAATGGGAAAATATTCTCAAAATTCTGTCTATTAAGAAGAGTTCCACCTTGAAAATCATTGTTGGCAAAAACATAAGACATTACATCTCGGAAAACTCTTGAAGGATCTTCTGAAGGTTTGTAATGAATATCAGGGTATTCATTCCCATTTCCAACTTCGAGATAGCATCTATTGAGAGTTCGCGGATTTGTGGAAACACTGAAAGTATTGTATAAAAATGGATTTGCTGTTTGTGATTCAATATTTGGAGTATTGATAAAGAAAACAAATACATGGCGAGGTTTTGAAATTCCGTTTGTAATTCTAAAATTACCAACAGCTTGGTTACTAGCCAGATTAGTTTCAACAACTTCATTGAGATAGGTCCATGTGTCTGGTTGGAGATAATCTTTCATATAAATCTTATGTCCTTCTTCATTGTATATTAATCGAGGCACAAACAGTTGAAGACGGGTAATGACTACTCGGCATCGATTTCCTCCTGTTCTCCAAATAAGATTATCATCTTTTTCAATCTCAAAGTTTATTTCGATTTTAGTGTTTGGAAGTAATTTGTTTTCAAGTGCCTCAAAGAATGAATATCTGTTGAGAGGAATTTCACAGTGTACTGTGCTTGAAGTTCCAAGCAAAGCTTTTCTTTTTGCAAATCCTTCATTAAAAGATGCAGGAGTGTTATCTAACATAAGACCTGCTTGATCTCCACCAGGGTTGGCACCATCTTGTCGATGAGTAACATTTCGTCTAGTGAATCTATTTTTATTAGCACTTGTTGATGTATCAAGAAAATAAAATTCATTTGTTGCTACACTATCAGCATAAGATTTGTTATATTCAAGCAAATTTTTTATATTTACACTATGATTGGCGTAATTACACTGATAAAGTTCCTTTCCATTTGCCAGCACAGATAATCTTGAAATAAAAGAATTAGCGCCATTTACTATTCCCATTTGGTCAGCCTGGTAAGCAATAATTTGCGCCAATCTATTAGCAGTAAGACTATCATCATTTACATTAGCACCAATAGCAAAATCAGTTCCATCATGTTGCTCAACTTTAAAGTCCATTGCTATTCTAGCATTATACCAATCAAATGGAGTGGCTTCACCTGAATTGTCAGCAATGAATTTAAGATTATTTCTAACTTGAACGGTGTTATTTGCTGGGGCAATATTAAGAGGTTGTTCAAGATCAAAAACTACATCTTCATATCTTTCAAGATGTTTTGGGTTTCTAATAGATTTCATTTTAATAAATAGATTATATTATTTTTTTCTTCCAGATCCAGACATAATTTTTAGCACATTATTATTGATTTCTTGCTGTGTCATTTTTCGATTATTTGTTTTACGAGATGGAGGATTTTTACCAGAAAGCATTTTTACTATTTTGTCACCAGCCTTTTTAGTTGCAGTGGCAGGGGTTGGTTTGGGAGGCGGAGCAAATGTTACCTTTTTTCTGGTTGGTTTTCTTCCAATAAAGGATTTTACTGAATCCATTATTCCTTCTCCAAAAATATGTTTTTTTAAAAACTTTCCTGTGTCAGGATCGTATTTTTTTTTAAATTCTGATTGTCGCATCATTTTATTTATATAATTATACAACATTGTTATCATCTGTATGGCGAAGCAACAGTGTCATAAACCAATCAATACCAGTAGTAATAAGAGGATGCCTTCCCATTCAAAATCACCTCTGATTAATTCCTGTCATTTCCTGATTAACCCTGTCATGAAAGTACTAAGTACAAAAATGACACAAAATAATCAAAGAAAAAAAAATGTCAGAATTAAACAGGAAAATGACACAAAAATTATTTCTGATTCACTTCTGTAACGGCGGAAAATTGTACAACAGTGACAACCTGATCGCTCGCCGCTTCGCGGCTCGCGGAAATGACAGGAATTAATCAGAGGTGATTTCGGATGGGAAGGCATCCTCTTATTACTACTCTTTTGGTAATGAGTAGTGACGAGGTTGAGATCGAGAAGTCTCTTTCTATTATAAGGAGTAGATTAAAAAAGATAAATATTATTACTAAATAAAAATTTAAAATAAAATATATTAATTATTTTATATATTTAAAAATTTTTAATTGAAATAATATTTTGTAGGATTGTTTATCGGAATCTGGATTGGGAGTTAATCTTCATTTTTACCCTCAATAAGACGATCAATATCTCTTATCATGTCTATAAATATGTTGAATTTTTTTTTAAAATATTCATCATATTTTTCATTTGTAAAAATTAATGAAGGAAAAATTTCAAATTCTCCATTATAATCAATTAATAATCCATTCAATATTTCCCTGAAAAAATCATCATTATCATAAAATTTGGGGTCCATAAGAGCAATTTGTAAATATTGGTTTTTAGTTTCTTTGATTGCTTTTCTTTTTTTAAGATCCCAGGGAGTAGTTTTGAAATTGTTATGCATATCTAGTAGTTTGAAGTAAAAGTCACACAAATCAGATTTATCCCAATCACTGTGATAAGGGGGATTTTTTTTTAAATGAGAAATCAAAAGTTTGAAAGGATACATTTATTAAAGGATTATATAAACATTAAAATAAAATATGTCTTCTGAGTATCTTTTTAAAAGAATGGTTTTTACTTGTATTGAAAAGAGTCTTCAAAACTTCTTGAGAGAATACCAAATTGAAATATTTAGAAATTATAATTATTTGGCATTACTAAAGTTATCTCATTTCAAAAAATCTTTGATAAATTACAAACGATCCGGAAACTATTCTGGAAGGGAAGTATCATTTAATAAATTCAGTTTTTTAGTTGATTACCTCTTGTATTTTATACGAAAACAGACTCAGTCCCTGCTTGATTTGTATCATCTTGAAGGAAAGCAAATGAGAATCAAAGGTTTCAAGATTGAGATCACAGATGAAGAAGGAAAGGAGGAAAAGACTTTTGATTTTCTTAACGAACAGAAGCAGATAGAAGAAGATCGAGAAGATTTGATTGATATGTGCCAGAAATACAAATTCGATTTGGAGGGAATGGAAACACAAGATTTGGTTGAGGTTATTCTTTTGTTTATTGAAGATGATGATGGCCCAACTTCAGAATCTTTGATTAAATTATTGAATGAAATGTTGGAGGTTAGCGATGTTCCATTTCTTCTTGAAAGAGTTTTCAGATACAATCCTTTTGAGGATCCATCTTTTGAAGTTGTGCGGGAAGCCTTTCAGAAGTATAAAGATGGGAAAATAAAGAAACTTGGTTATCGGGATTCTGTGTCTGATTACCAAGCTTATTTGATAAAGAAAATACTTGAAGAAACTGAAGATAAAGAAATTTAATCTAAACAAATAATAAAAAATGGAGGAAATACTTCCTGAAGATCGAGATTTTATTGTTGATGATGGATATAAACATGATGAAGATCCTGATTATGAGCCTGAGGAGGAGTCAATGGATGAAGAGGAATATGAAGAGGAATATGAAGAGGAATATGAAGACGAAGGCGAAGACGAAGGTGAGGAGGAATATGAAGATGAAGAAGAGGAAGAAAATGAAGACGAAGAAACTGATTCAGAAATAAGAAGAGAAGAAAAACCAGTAGTATTTGAAAATTTTTTAAATATTGTTAATAAACTTGTTAATCATTATTATAAATGAGATTTCTTTTTGTTAAAATCTGGGGTGAAGCAGAAAAAAATAAAGATTTAAAGAAATGAAAAAGGAGTAATAAAATGGGATTCAAAAAAGCAACGCAAGTACCTTATATTGCTCATAACATGGAATTTACATCTAAAAAGGAATATTTAAATGCAAAGCATATTAGCAAAGAATTGGATTTACTTTATTCTTCATCAAGAGATGATAAAGAAGAAATTAATACTATTCTTGATAAAGTAGAAAAATTGATTGACAATTTTGATGAAAATACCAGATTAAGAGTTGGAGATGAAGATTTCAATCCAAATTTTGTTGGTATAATCAGATTTCTGTATGAAGCAACTCATATTGGGACGAATTATGAAGATGAGGAAACAAAGAAATTATCAAGAGCTATGAAAAGACGATTTGATTATATTTCAGATAAGTTGAAGTCCTTTTGTGAATTTATTGAGTTTTAAGTCTTCTATCATTTTTTGATACAAGACTTTGTTAAAAGACTTTGAAACAGAAAAATAAAAGATTTAAAAAATATTTTTTCTTTAAATAAAAGATGAGTGTTGATCTATCCAAACTTTCTATTTCAGAATTGAAAAAAATGCGGAAAAAAATGAAAGAGGAGGTCAAAGCAAATTTGAAACAAAAGTTAATTGAAGATATTAAAAAGTTACAAAAAGCCAAAAAAGTATTAAGACCGAAACCAAAAACATTCGAAGAGTATTTCGAGGAATGTATAAAGAATAAGAAAATACCACCTGATACGCCACCCTATTTCCGTGAAGCGCTTGAAAGAGCTTTGAGGGAACACGAACAAGGAATAAAAAAAGAGAAATCATCTTTGGATGGATTTGTTAATAAATATTTGATAGAAGGAGGGGAAGAGGGAACGCCTTTTGATTTTTTTGCATCCAAAGTCAAATATCTTAAAGAGTTTCTCAGAAATCATCGAAATATCAAGGTTAGATTTGTTCTTGTTTGCATGATGCAGCAAAAGACAAATACAAGATTTATAGAAGATAAAGCTTTTTTTCATTCAGATACTTTTATTAATCTTGAATCTTCTGATCCGAAAGTAATACTCTTCAGAGTTATTCGATCTATAATAGAAAAGATTGAAATTTATCAGCTTAATGGAAGTGGATGGTATTTCAAAGAAGTGATTAGTCTTGAAATTCATACTGTCAAATATCACCCAATGCGAGGTTCTTCTTATATTCCACTTCCGGATTGGATAATGCGAAAGAAAGCTATTGTAAGTTTGAGGAATCAAGACGATAAATGCTTTTTGTGGTCTGTATTGAGATATCTTCATCCAAGAGAAAAGAATGATTTCCGATTGACAGATTTAAAATCAAAAGAAAATAGTCTGAATACAAAAGGAATAAAGTTTCCTGTGAAAGTCAGAGATATTTCAAAATTTGAAAAGATGAATCCAGATCTTCCAGGAATAAATGTGTTTTCAGTAAATGAAAACAACAAATTTTATCCTCTTCGAATGGCGCAGAGAGATCCACAGAAAACAATCGATTTGTTTCTTTTTGAGAAAGATGGAAATCGGCATTATTCTCTTATCAAAAATTTTTCAAGATTGTTTCGTTCGCAAATAACATCGAGAACCAATGGCCAAATTCATATTTGCAAGAGATGCTTCTCTCATTTTTCAAAGGAAGAATTATTTCGCCAGCATATTGAATACTGTTCTGCTAATGAAACTGTGGTTGTAAAAATACCAACAAGGAATTCAATATTGGAATTCAAGAATTTCTTCAAGAAGCTTCCTTTGCCTTTTGTGGTTTATGCTGATTTTGAATGCCTGACCAAATCCGTTGAAACTTCCCAACCAAATCCAGAAGATGCTTATACTTTTGATTACCAGAAGCACGAACCATCAGGATTTTGCTTCTATATAAAAGGAATAGTGCCTCACTTTTTTAGTCCCATCTGTTTTACAAAAAAGAAAGAAAGTGATAATGTTGCGGAAATATTTGTTTCAAAACTTGCGAAAGTGACGCAAAAACTCTTTGATGATTTTTATCGTCATCCAAAACCCTTGCGTCTGACAAAAGAAGAAGAAAAATCTTTCAGAGAAGCAAAGATCTGTCATATTTGTTTGGGTGAATTGGGAGAAGACCGGGTTCGGGATCATTGTCATTTTACAGGTGAATATCGAGGAGCTGCACATAACAGTTGTAATTTGCAGTGCCGGAAACCAATGATTTTGCCTGTAATATTTCACAATCTTCAAGGTTACGACGCACATTTGTTTATAAAACAACTTGCTTGTTTGAAAGGTGATTTGAATTGTATTCCATCGACTGAGGAGAAATACATATCTTTTTCCAAAAAGATAAAAGTAGATGAATACAAATCTCGGAAAACTGGAGAGACAGTTTCTTTGTATTTTGAGTTGAGATTCATTGATTCATTCAAGTTTCTTCAGACGAGTCTTGCGAATCTTGTTGGAAATCTGCAACCAGATGATTTTCTCAACACAAAAGAAATAATGAAAGACAACATTGATCTTCTGGTTCGAAAAGGTGTTTATCCTTATGATTATGTTTCATCTCTTGAAAAGCTGGCTGAAACTCAACTTCCATGCAAGGAGAGTTTCTATTCAAAATTGAATGATGAAAACATTTCAGATGAAGATTTTCAACACGCTCAAAAAGTTTGGAGCGTATTCAAATGTCAAACAATGAGGGATTATCATGATTTATATTTGAAGACGGATGTTCTTTTGTTGGCAGATGTATTTGAAAATTTCAGGAAAACTTGCTTGAAACATTACAATTTGGATCCAGCTCATTATTATACTTCTCCTGGGTTGGCATGGGATGCATGTTTGAAAGAAACGGGACAAAAATTGGAATTGTTGTGTGATTACGATATGTTGATGATGTTTGAGAGAGGAATCAGAGGAGGAATGACACATATTGCAAAAAGATATTCAGAAGCGAATAATAAATACATGAAAAACTTTGATCCAGACAAACCTTCTAAATACATTCAGTATCTGGATGCTAACAATCTTTATGGATGGGCAATGTCTCAATCTCTTCCAATTGGACAATTCAAATGGTTGAATAATCTGACCAAAGTTGAAGTCATGAATATTCTTGAGAAAGCAAACAGCAGTATGAATAATTCATCAGGAAAAGGATACATATTTGAAGTTGATCTGGAATATCCAGAAGAACTGTGGGAATCGCATAATGATTATCCTCTTGCACCGGAAAAGAAGAAAGTTTGTGGAGTTGAAAAACTTATCAGTCATTTCAAGACACACAAGAAGTACGTCATTCATTATCGAAATCTGAGGCAGTGTCTTGAGATGGGATTGAAAATCAAGACTGTTCGTCGAGGAATATCTTTTGATCAAAAACCTTGGATGGAGCCTTATATTCGAAAGAATACAGAACTCAGAAAAACAGCAGCAAACAGTTTTGAAAAAGATTTTTTCAAATTGATGAATAATTCTGTGTTTGGAAAGACAATAGAAAACATCCGGAAAAGACAAAATATTCTTTTGGTTGATAATCGAGAAAAAGCTGCAAAATTAGTGTCCCAACCAAACTTTGAGCGAGCAACAATATTCGACAGGAAATTGATTGCAATTCATCTCAAAAGAACTGAAGTGTATTTTAACAAACCAGTGTATGTTGGCCAAGCTATTCTGGATCTGTCAAAGTTGTTGATGTTTGATTTTCATTATAATTATATTCACAAGAAGTATGGACACAAGAAAGCAAAATTGTTGTTTACAGATACAGATTCCCTCATGTATGAATTGGATACAGATGATTTCTATGCTGATATTATGGAAGACATTGCAACTAAGTTTGATACATCAGATTATCCTCCAAATCACAAGTCTGGAATCCCTTCAGGTTTGAATAAAAAAGTTATTGGATTATTCAAAGATGAAGTGGGGGGAAAACAAATAACTCATTTTGTGGGTCTTCGTCCCAAACTTTATAGTTTCAAAGTTGAAGAATCGAGTACCACAAAGAAATGCAAAGGGATCAAGAAAAATGTAGTGAAAAAGGGAATAGAATTTGATGACTATGTTCGTTGTTTGTTCAATGAAGAAAAACAAATGAGAAAAATGAATATTATCAGAAGTGAGAAACATGAGATTTATTCAAAAGAAGTAAATAAACTCGCTTTGAGTGGAGATGATGATAAACGAGTTCTGGAGGGAGATAAAGTGAATACGATGGCTATGCGATAAATAAAAATACAAATTTAAAGATTTCTAATTCAAGAAATTAGAAATCATGCCGAATCAATCATCAGTCGTATTTAAGAATATCATGTTCTTTAGTCATCCTTGGCAGAAGGATTATATGGCAAGCAAATGTGGAAAGATTTTGAGTTTGAAGTGTGGAAATAAAAGGATATTGAAACCGAGAAATAATGGAAATAATTATCTTTCATTTTATTTTTCTAATAGAAGAGAGAAAAAGAATTATTATATTCATCGTTTTGTTTTTGAAACATTCAAAGGAAAAATTCCAAAAGGAATGCATATTGATCATTGGGACTTTGACAGAGAGAATAATTCAATTAATAATCTTCGTTTGCTTACTCCAAAAGAAAATCAGAATAAATCAGTTTGTAAAAAAGTATTTTCTATTGATGAAGAGACACAAGAAGAAAAGAATTTCGATAGTATTAAAGAAGCTGGTGATTATTATCAAATTCCTTTATCTTCGATTTGTGCAAACTGTCAAGAAAGGATGAAGAATTGCAAGTCAAAGAAGGATGGAAAAATATATAAATTTTATTATTTTTATTAATTTAATGTTGAGCCTTTTAATAAAAAAATGTCTGTTACAAAAGAAGATGTAAAAAAATTTCTTGATTTGATGAATAGATTGAAAGAGACTGTTGAGGAGGAAACTGATAGAAGAGTAAAATGTCGGATTTGCCAAGAATCCGATTTTGAAGAAAATGGAGGATACTATACCTGTGAACATTGTGGTTGTCAAAATGGTCATGTTTTGGGATATTATGATAAAAGAGATGAAGAACATATGGTATTTCGAAAGAAGAGTATTTATAAGAGGAGGTATCATTATATTAAAAGGGTTGATGAAGTGAGCAAAAAGATACAGTTGAATGAAGAAGAAAAGGATGAATTGTTTAACGAATTGATGGAAATAAATGATGAGATAATGGAAAGAATAAACAAAAAAATGAAAAGAAAACGAATGATTAATATAGTTTTTCTGATGAAGAAGATATTGGAGGAAAAAGGAAATGAAAAGCATTTGCTTCTGGAATTAAATACTTCTCCCAAGACTTTTGCTTATTATGAAGATTGGTGGAAAGAATTTAAATCAATCAAGCATCCAGAAGTTGATAAATAATATTACTAATTAAATAAAATAAATTCTTTTATTTATATTATTTAATATAAATAAATTCTTTTAATTATAATTAGTAATTATCTTTTTCATCTTACAACTCCTTGGTGAAATCTCCAGAAGGTAATACCAGTCAGATAACTAATTATTTCTGAATTTTTGAAAGGTGAATTAAAAGTGTAAACTCTTCCTCGACCGAGATGATAGTGATTTCTGAATTCACGAAACGCGAGATTAAATATAAGATGGTTTGCTATTATTGGACTTTCAGATTTACAATCGTGTCTCCAATCAATAAGTCTGAGGATAATTTGATCCAAATCCAGAGTAGTGGAAAAATACTTCAAATACAGATATTGATAAACCAAACAAGATTTGATAAAGTTATCGCAATAGAATTTTCTGTAAATGGGAAAGATGGTGTTAACATATTCAACAATCAAGTCGAGCATCTTTTATCCAGGAGCAGATAAAAGATGAAAAATATTATTATAAATTACAGAATTAAATTCTTTTATTAAATAAAAATATAAATAATATAAATAAATTATTTATAATTTGAATAAACCTTTTTCAATATTACTTTTTATTTTATCTTTGATTACTTTGACATTATTCAGATCTTTTGGATTCTCATATTTGAAAGTGTATTTATTTTGATTTAATTTTGATGTTGCTGTTTTTCTTTTTTCTTCTGCGATCAATTTGATGGATCCAGGATTAATTTTGAGAGATATGGAAGTTTCATAAATAGATTGATAAACTTCTTCTTTTCCAGTTGAAAGATTTGTTGCTTTGATTTTTCTGGATTCTCCTTCTGGATTAGATGATTCATTCAAAATTCTTTTCAAGTTATCTGGCCTGTTATTTAGTTTGTTTCCGTCAATGTGGATTATCTTGAAAAATTTGTTTGTTTCTTCATTATTGAAAGCTTCCCAGATAAATTCATGTTTCAGGAGACTTATTGAGTTCGAACCTTTTGGCCGAATGGAAATTCTGATATAACCACTCTGAGATGGTTTTCCAATATCTTTTTTATGCTTGATGTTATAAACACCTCCATTTTTTGTTGTAAAGTAATTTGGAAAGGTTGGATGAAAATAAATCTCCATGATTGAAAAATATAAATACTAATCAAAATAAATCAATTTTATTTTATATATAATGTAAAATATAATAATATTTTATTATTATATTAGTAATAATCTTTTACTTAAATTTCTGTTCGTACTTTTTTGAAAATCTGTCTGCAAGAGGAGTTTGATCGATAATCATATCATCTATCAGTTTCATTCGATCAATAAACTCTTGTTTGACAAATTCATCTCCTCTCAAGGCAGTTCGCAGTTCAACCAATACTTTTTCATAAGTTGTAAATGCGATTTGACTCATTTCAGTTTTCTTCTTGTAATTTTTCAGTTTTGAAATGGATGATACAAGAACTCCAGATCCATTTATTACTCCCATTATGATTGGGTTCAAAGTTATTCCTCCTGCTATTGTCCCAATAATAACCAATCCAACTCCAGTCAGAGAAAGAGTTTCGTCAAGAAGTTTAAATCTTTTGAAAGATTTCTTGTAACACCAATATTTCTTGTGATAATGTTTATAGAAATCTTTGAGAGTTTTGATCTCTGATTCTGATAGTGAGTTATCAATGTGATTAAATTCAAACAAGTCCTTCATTTATTCTTTATAATATATTAGCCCCATTTAGTTTTTCTTGTAACATTACTCTGTGAAATGCTTCTGAGTCAAAGTCATAAAAATTTGGAGAAAACATAAATTTACTTAAAATTACATCTTCATCATAAATACTAAATTCAAAATGTTGTCTTTCGGCGTAATTAGAGGTTGTTAATGTTAAAGTTGTGATGAATTCACTTATTTTAGCTTTTGTAACAATTGAATTGGCATTTTCTGTCAACCATAAAACAGTTTTATTGTTATACTTTGGTATTCTGGATGATGGTATTCTTAATGGTGGTTTGGTGGTTATTCTTGGTAAATTAAAAAAATCTCTTTTGTTATTTGATAATAAAGTTAAATAACTTATAGCATTACTTAAATCATAATTGCAATTTAAACTTGCTAAATCTTGATTATTTCCATCCTTTTTAACTAAAGTAAATTTTTTTCCCCGCCCCCAGTTACTTAAAACTAAACATAAAGTATAATTTGTAAAATTAGCAGATGGATTAAAACTAATAGAGTATTTATTCATATTTAATCCATCTTTTTTTATATCACTAATGTGTTTATTAGGTATGGTAATATTTGGAATTAAGGAATTTATAACAATACCAGATGATATATTATTTAATCCATAAATATTTGCATCAGTAAAATCATAAAATTCTTCAAAGTATCGTCTATAAACATAGTTTGTAGTAAAAGGAATTAACTCTTTTACCATTCCTACTGTTGCAGCACTACTATTCAGATTTCTATCGAGAGCAATGTTTAATATCTTTTTATTATTTGCGTTAATATCAACCTTGTAAACTACTTCTGTTGGTTTGACATCAAATGCTGTGTGATAATCATAAACTTTATCTGGGTCGATATTGCTAACTTTACTCATGATTCCATAAGCAATCATGTAAACTCCAGAAAACTGCATTGGATATACACTCAAATCATTTCCATCTTGAGGAATATTAACCAAAATGTGAATAAAAAATCTGCTACCAGTTGTCAACTTCTTAAAATTAATTATGACTCTATGGTAATACATAAATTGTGTTTGATTTAATGAATCGGTGTATCTATGTTGAAGTTTTTTTACACTTACATTTCCAAGCTGCAATCCTTGTGACGTGTTGTCGTCAACACTTATCTGAGTTTTATGCCATAGTTGATAATCAATGTTAAGTATTTCTAAACAAAGGGTATAGTCAGCTCCTCCAACTAACCTGTAAAAATTAAGCCCTATCTTATACTTATAACCACCTTGAAAATTTTTCAATATATTCATATAAAGAACTTTATGATTGTAGTCGTGAAAGTTTCCTTTTTTGGTTGAAAGGTCTGCTATCTTTTTTGGAATAAAACTAGTTCTATTATCTATTTCATCTGTCCATTGATTTGGATTTGTCATCAAAAAAGCAAACTCATCTTTGTAATGACTTGGTTGAACTTGGGATTGGTGCAGATGGCCATCAACATACTTTTTATTTACTGCATCATTATCTGAAGCTGGATCTTCAAGATTAATTATTTTATTACCATTAATATTAAAATTTCCTGTCATTGGGGCGCTCCCATCTTTCTTAAAGAAGGGACTTAGATCTTGGGGTTTTGATTTATCATCCACATACTTTTTGGTTGCAGCATCTGTGTTATTTGTTGGTGTTTGTAAGTGGGTTATTTTTTTATTATTCATGTTCATATGATTAGTCATCATATTTGACCCATCAACGTGGAGATAAGCTAAATCACCATAAGCTAATGGTATTGGTTGTTTGGAACCAGTTGGATTTGGAATATTGAATATTTGATTGTTATTCATATTCAAATCTCCAGTCATTTGTCTTGTTCCATCCAATTTTAAAAAGACACTTCCATCAACTTTGGAGTCGTCTACATATTTCTTTGTTGCAGCATCATCATTACTTGATGGCGTTCTGAGTTTTGTAATGGAGAATTGGCTTTTCATATCAATATTTGAATCGACTGTTATTAATGATGTTTTTCCAGCAGAATTATCATCAACGTATTTTTTTGTTGCTGAATCAGCATCTGATGTTGGCGCACCTACATTAGTCAGTCTTTTTGCATTCATATCATAATTTCCATCTTCAGTGAGATTAAAACCCACTCCTGGAGCTCCTTGAGTTCCTCTCCCCCCAAATTGTTGTTGACTGAAAGAGTGTTCGTTAAATATTCCCATCTTATCTATTGTTTATATAATCATTAAAATTTCTGGCAATGGTTTTCTTTGGTTTATCAACGTAAAGAAAAGAAAATGGTTGCCGCGTTGCTTCTCTGTAAACATTTTTATCAACTCCTAATTCAGATGTTATATTGCTTGATTCTCTTGAAGATGGGAATTCATAAAGGCAATAGTGAGAACAATTCAATCGAATATCTTTTGGTGTTTTATAAAATGATTGGCTGAGATAAATCACAGAACAATTCTTGTGTCGACCTTGAATAAAGTAGTTGACTATTTGAGATTGATTTTTTTCACAAACATAATCATCAAATATAACAAGTTTTTGCAAGTCGTCATATTCCATTTCTCTCACTGGTATTATTTCATCGTTACTCACATGAAGTATTTGCTGCCCGCCTAATTTAAATGAAAATTCTCTCATTTTTTGAAACAATCGTCTGTACTTATCCTGTTCTAAATTTCGTGCGTACAAATAAATCTCATCGTAATACAACAAAGGTTGTATAAGCATATGCAATAGCAAATTAGTTTTTCCACTTCCACTATTTCCACAAATAAGCATTCGAAATGTATCCGAAGGCATGAAAGGATGCAACTGTTTGAATTTTTTATCCTCTTTATTATTTTCATCATAATTTGGTATTTCCATTTATATAATTATTATATAAATGGATATTGAAAAAATGAAAAAATACTCAGAAGAGATACTGAAGGCTGATGAAAGTCTTAAAAAGGTGAGGCAACAAATAAAAAATTATACTTGGCAAAAACAAGATCAGAGAGAAGGATTTACTGATACATTCAAACCTCTGCTTTCTCAGTTTGAAAAACCTGTTGACCCAAAAGCACAAAATATTTTTACTCAAAACCAAAAAATGTTGCAAAATCAACTGGCTCTTACAGAAGGTATCCGAGCCAATCAAAAAGCCATTACAGATGGATTTAGCCAGTTTGAGCGATTGGCTGATATGCAAGAGTTACCAGGAGTAGACGCTATTGAAGATGGAGAAGATGATAAAGACGATCAAGCTCAAGCTCCTCTGCCAAAAGAGGAGGAGGCGCCAATAGTATTAAATATAGAAAAAGATTTTAATGATGACGATTTATTTACAATAAAAAATCTTAATCTTCCAAGACCAAAAAATTTTCATTTGTTAAGTGATGATGAATTAGAAACAAGTGTTACAAAAACACAAGAATTATTCAAATTAACAAATTCACAAATTAATGGCAGAAAAAATAAAAAAGATCCTGATGATAAATACAAAGCTAAAACTCAATCACTGAAAAATGAAAAACAAACACTAAAAAAATATAAAACGAGATTGGAAGATTATCTCAGGTCAATTAATTATAAAGTGGGGGAGGGTCTTTTCTTTTCACCTCAAGAACTGCTTCAACGATTTGAATTACTTAATGGTTCTCTTGCTGCAGGAAACAATGGAGTACTGCCTGAATACATCCAATTGGCACATGGATTACGGGACCATGGTTTTATCAGTAATACCCAACTTAACAAAATTCTTAGAAAAATTATCTAGACAAAAGATAAATGAATGAAAGCGCTATTCATATTTCTTCTGTTAAAAGAGAAAAAATAGGAGAAAACAAACCTCATAATTTCACTATTAAATTTAATCCTCCTTTGAAACTTGACCCTCAATTCAAGCATTTTCTCGCCTTGGACAGATTATCAATGACTTATTCTTGGTATAACATACGGAGCAGTTATGGAAACAATACAATCAAATACACGCATAATGGAACAACATGGAATACAATCACATTTTCAGATGGAATGTACTCCTATTCTGATTTGAATGATTACATTCATCAGTCAATGGATTTGAAGTCACATCACACAACAAACTCCAAGGGAGAAAAGGTTTACTCAATAAACCTGTCCTTTATTCTCTCAACCTATCGAGTTTTGATAACTATTGAAGGAGATTACGAACTTGATCTGAGAGGAACAGATTTTGGAGAACTCATTGGTTTTGAAAAGAAATTGGTAACTAAAACTGAATATGGTACAAAACTTCCAAATATTACTAAATCAATTGACTCACTTAACATAAACCTGAGTGCTATAAAAAACTCTGTTGTAAATGGAGAGAATACAAACACACTTGCAGTTATTCCAACGGATAATCTGACAAGATCTTTTCCTTTTACTTTTGAACCAAGAAGAACACTCTTCTGTCCTGTCAGTTCTAATAATATTTCTGAAATGCGTGTAACAGTCAATGATTCACTTGGGCAGCCTATTGACTTGAATGGTATTGATTGGTTTATGACTCTGTTGCTTCGTCATCATGAAGATAATGTAATTATATAATTAAAAATGATGCGACAATCAGAATTTAAAAAAAAATATGATTCCGATTCGGGAAAGTTTTTGAGAAGACATATTTATGGAGAAGGAATAAGGGATAAAATAAGATCTCTCTTTGGAGTAAAACCAATAAAAAAAAATTTGAAATCTTCTCCCCTTCCAAAACCATCACCACCTCCAACTTCTAAAAAAAAAGTTGGCGAACAAATAGTAAAAATGCTGGCCAAGGAAAATAAACCATCAGGAAACAGATCTCGCCAATCCAAGAAACCACTGTCTCAAAAACAAATCAATGACAGAACGCTTCAAATTTTATATGGTACTGGAAAGAAAAGAAGATAACTTTATCTAACTATTAAAATAAAATGACTTCATTTAGAAATCCAAAATATCTTGAAAGATATGAAGATGTTCGTTTTGAACTTGAACAAGCTCTTGATGTTGAACCAGCAAATAATTCGAAACAAAAAAAAATCGGACATAAAATTGTAGCTGATAACTCAGGTGAGGTAACTCCATTTGATTGGTATAATGCCCGATTTGAAATTGATTTTAAAGTTAATAAAGTTGCAGATGGGGCCGCTATTGATGCAGATGGAGATGAATTAGGTATAGTAAATGGTGCTCATTCACTCATTGAAAAACTGACTGTCCTGGCAAATGGAAAAGATGTTTATAGTTGTAATTATGCAAATCATATTGTTAACATAAAAAATTTACTCGAGTATAATCCATCTTATGCTTCAAGTATTGCATCAAATGAATTTTATTATCTTGACACATCAAGAACGGCTGAAAAAGATGAATTTACTCTCAATGCCACTCCAGTTGTAACTGGAAGAAACGCTAATTACAACAAAGGTTTTGCCGCGAGAAAATCCCTTCTGGGTGATTCAGCAACAGTACGTTGTGAAATTCCTCTGAACAGATACTCATTTTTTGAAGCACTTGAGAACAAGCTGCTTCCAAATACAAGAATTGAGTTAAATATTGAAATAGAAAAAGATAACAATGTTCTTTGGAGAACTGGGGGGGCAGACTGCAGAGTTATTTTGACAAGATTTCAATTATTTGTTCCAAGGTTAGTATTTAACGCAGAAGGACAAAAAATTTATACTGATAATTACCTTAAATCTGACGAATGGACCTATCTTAATGAAATGGTTGAAAGAGGGCGTAATAGCCAACAACAAACAGGACAATTTACTATTACAAATGGTATTTCAAAACCGCGACACGTATTTGTTTGGGCGATTAACACAGCCAATATTGATGTTCAAACAGCAAATCCATTTTTATACAACACTTTTAATCTGCCAAACACTGCTAATATTTCACGTTGCTATCTCGAAGTTGGAAATGGAAATGAATACCCCCATATTCATTATAAACCAGCTACAGAACCAGCAAGGGTTTTTCGAGGAGTAATGGATTATATTTATGCTAACAATGATTTTCAAGGAGGTACTCTTCTTAACAGATCAAATTTTGAAAATCTTTTTCCATTTATTTATTTTGACCTTACTAAACAAAAATTAGACTTGAAAGATGGAGTAACAAAATTAACTTTTCATTACGAACTGAACGCTAACCCAAACAATGATTATAATTTTTACGGTCTTGTATTGCATGAAAGAACAGCAGAAATAAAACAAGAAAGTGGAAAATTGCTTTTGAGAGCTTGAGAAAATTAATATACCAATTATATAAAATGACAACTTATTTGGAATACGGAGTAAAACTTTCCGAAGGACAAAAATCTAAACTCCTGAAAGCTATTCAAAATAAATCAGCAATTACACTTCGATTAAAACATTCTCATCTCAGTGGACCTGATGAGTTGATGTTAACCCAAAGACAGATTACAAAAATAAACAAATCACTTGAAAATGGAACAGGAACAGATATTAAAATAAGTGAAACACAAATTACACAATCAGTAAAACATGGTGGAAACCTTTTCTCAAGTCTGCTCAGACTTGGTTCAAAACTTGTTCCTCTTGCAGTAAAAGGAGCTTCAAAAATTGCACCTGAAATAGCAAAAGGAGCTGCATCTGCACTTGGTGATCTTGGAATAAAAAAATTATTTGGAAAAGGTATTGATATTCCCTTCGAATATCTGATGGAACTCCCTCCCTTCAGTAATACGTTTACAGATTCTCAACGAAAAGCAATTAACAGAGCTTATAACGCAAGACAAAAATATAATTTCAAACCAACTTTGAAACAAATAGAAGGAGGATTCCTTGGCACTCTGGCTGCATTAGGAATACCAGCAGCAATTACTGCTGCGAAAGAGTTATTTGGGTTTGGTCTTCAGGTTGACAGAGGACACTCAACAAATACAAGAAATGTTTACGTACCTCCATCAGAAGGAGGAAATCATTTTCCTCCTCCTTTCATTGGTACTTGGGAAAATCCAATAGGAATGGGAATGAAAAAGGGAAAAAAAAAGACCAAAGTCAAAAGACAATAAAACATTTCATTATTAAACCCCTTTCCAATTTTGATCTGATGGAATGGATCAAACAACTCAAAATCAAATATTCAAGAGGAATCTTCAGTCGAGATCGCCTCCCAAATCAGATAAAAAAAGAATGTGGAATTATCAATCTGGATACTTTCAAAGGACCTGGTACTCATTGGGTTTGTTACAGAAACCTGGATTCAATGGTTGAATATTTCGATCCATTTGGTCTGATAATGCCAAATGAGGCTTTGAGTTATTTCAGAACTTCTGGAAAACATGTTGTCTATTCGATGGATGAAATTCAAAATCGAAGTACTGTTCTCTGTGGTTATTGGTGTCTTTACTACTTGCTTGAGAGACAAAATGGAAAAAGTATTCTTGATGTAATTCACAATCCTCACTTTGATAATGATAACAGTGATTTTATAGAAGATTACTTCAAAAGAAAAGATAAATAATATTACAAAAATATTTTGGGAAAAAAGTTTAATTATATATATTATAAAATAATCTTTTATTTATTATTATTTAGTAATAATATTTTTCAAGATTAGATATAACAATTATATCTAATCTGATTTCCCCTCTTTCACTTCTTCTTCGATTGGCAAATTTTTTAACTTCTTCACGTTTTCAACTTTTTTATCCAATTCTCTTACACTATCAATCATAGA
Organism: Porites divaricata; assembly: GCA_038088405.1. NCBI lineage: Eukaryota > Metazoa > Cnidaria > Anthozoa > Scleractinia > Poritidae > Porites > Porites divaricata. Next base: position 5,337,092 of record JBBMOI010000018.1, read on the forward strand.
CTCAAAATTAAGATAAATATCAATAAGCCGAAAAAGTCTCTTCTTCTTTTTCTCACTCCTGTACTTTAACCAAGAATATTCTTCTCTTCTCAACTTTCCCCACATCTCTCTTTCTCCCTTCGTCAGAATTCGAGAAAGATCTTCGCTCTTGTTTCTCATTAATTCCAGTTCTTCATTTATTTTCTTTCTTGTTTCTTTCTCAAATTCTTTTATTGACCTCACATCCATCTTTTTCTCTATTTCTGAAAAGAATTTTGCTTCCATTTTATCTTAGGTTATACTAACTCCTCTTGCCACTAATCGGAGATTATTAGCGTTATTAGTCAACTCCATTAACAAAGCAGTTATTTTAAAAAATCGAGTATCATTATCCAATCTTGTTACGCCATTGTTAACTCTGTTATCTATAAACACATAAGTATCATTCAACTTATCATAAATCTTGACAAGCTCGCTCTTTACAAAATCTACCCTCTCCGTCATTTTATCTAAACACTATACTAAATGAAAGAATCATATTGCATTAAAGATAAAAGAGTAACTCCTTGTACTGAACCAAGTGGTTACCAAACTGATAAAAGAGGAAGAAAACAATTCTTTTGTCGTTGTGGTGTTTGTGGAATAAAAAAAGTAAGATATGTTAAAATGGGAACAACCTCTCAAACTGGAACTGGGAGAAAAAGAAGGAAGACAAAAAACTAATCAGCCCGTCTGAGAAGGCGGGCAAACAAACTGGAGGTGACTTATTTGACTCTGTTGTTGGAACAGCAGCAGATGCTTTTGTTGAACATGCTTTGCCTTGGATGGCAAAGAAAACAGTTGAAATGGGGCGTTATGGAGCAAGTGAACTTATGAGAAATAAGAAACTTCAAAAGAAAGCAGTAAATTACGGTATAAATAAACTGACTCCTTTTATTCAAGATTCTGTTGGATCGGCAATGGATGAATTGTCAACCAAAGTCAGACCCAAAAAGAGATATAAGACCGACCGAAAAGATTTGGACGGACGAGGAATTGTTGATAGTGCCCTTAAATCAGGTACTTATGGTTCTCCCTTTCACGTTGATATTAAAAAAGGAGTTGAATTACTGACTGATCCTGAATTGTTTGCTCCAGTTCGTAAAATACCCAAAGAGGATGCTCTTGCACTTGTCAGGTATTACAAAGATGAATATAAAAAAGCAAAAGCAAATGGCTACAAAAAATCCTTCAACTCTTTTGTAAAAGAAATGGGATGGGGGGCAGGAGTTGATATTCATAAAGCCATTTTGAAAGTAGCTCCAAGCAAAGGATTCGTACTTCCTGGTCATAAGTATACTGGCCCCGGAAATCCATTGGAATCACAATTGAGATACGATCCTCAGACTGGTGAGATATTGGAAATCTTTGATCAACCAACCGGACGAACAGATGCTGTAAGTATGCAACACGATGTTGATTACTCTGTCTGTGGAAACAAACCAACCAATGAACAATTGAAATGTAAAAATCAAGCCGACCGGAAAATGATAAAATCCCTGGATGCAATTCCTTGGAAACAGAGACAATGGGGACATACTTTGGCTAGAACAATGATTAACACAAAACAGAAACTTGGACTTGGTCTTCAAAAAAACGCGCGTCGGCGTTGAGTAGTGATTGGTCTCAACAGCTTGCCGATGAACTTCACAAACCAATCACAAGAAACTTTCAAAAGAGATCAGTCATCTCAAATGGAATTGATGAAATCTGGGCTGCTGATTTAGTTGAAATGCAAAAGTTTGCTAAGTGGAACAAAGGGATTAAATATTTGCTGATGGTTATTGATGTGTTTAGCAAATATGGTTGGATAAGAGGTTTGAAAGACAAGAAAACTGAAACTGTGAAAGAAGCATTTGATGATATTTTTGAAAGAGGGCGACAACCAAAGATGTTGTGGACTGATAAAGGTTCTGAGTTTATCAGCAAACATTTCAAAGATTTTCTCAAGAAAAAAGGAATCCGGCTTTATCACACTGAAAATGAAGAGAAATCTAGTGTTGTTGAGAGATGGAACAGGACAATGAAAAACAGAATGTGGAAGATGTTTACTGCGAATAACAGCACTGTTTACTTTGATAAATTGGATAAGTTAGTTAATGATTACAATAATACGAGTCATTCTAGTATTAAAATGTCTCCTGTTGAAGCGAGTAAGAAAAAGAATGAGAAAAAAGTTTGGTCGAATTTGTATGGTGATTTGATCTTTTTGAAACCTGGCAAACCAAAGTTCGAGATTGGTGACCACGTTAGAATTTCAAAATATAAGAGAAAGGTATTTGATAAAGGTTACACACCAAACTGGACAGAGGAGATATTTGTGATTAAACAGATTAACCCAACAAAGCCTGTTACTTATTCTATTGTTGACTTGATGGGGGAATCGATCAAGGGATCTTTTTACGAAAAAGAACTTCAGAAAGCAAAACAGCAGACTTTTAGAATAGAAAAAGTTATCAGACGAGATAACAAGAAAAAGATGGCATTAGTAAAATGGAATGGATATCCTGATAAGTTTAACTCATGGATTAGTTTAAAGGAGTTGGTTAATTTTTAATACAAAATTGTATTAAAAATACAATCACTTTATTCCTCCACGTCTGAAACTTCAAGATCTGAAATATGAAAATTTTCAAGTTTCTCTTCAACCTCATTATCACTTTCGCTATCTCCTTCTTCGTCCTCTTTTATTGTTAACAAAGATTCTCGAGGTTTCAATGGTTTAACATAACACTCATGAACTTTTATTTGAATAGATGTAACAGTCTTGCTCAAAAATATTCCTTCAATTATCAAAGCCATTTTAACATTACAATACTGGTCTACATATTTAAGAGGATTCAAAGCTTTCTTGCCCTTGGTGTTAAACAAAGAAAGTATTTTCTTTGACTTCTCAGAATAAATAAGTTTTGCATAAAGAACTGGTGCGGCTGACTCATCTTTTCGAGTTTTCTTTTTCCCTTTTTTATCAGTATATTCTTCCTGTTTGTAATAAAAAAGTGAAGACAGAGTCGATGCCATGTCAGCTCCATATTCACTCTCAAGATGTTTGCAACACATATCCCTAAGATTATTAAGGGAATCAAAAAATACTTTTTCACTTGTATTTGGTTCACTATCTTTTCCCCAGAGACAAACTGGAATGCTGTAACCAACTAACTTTCCTGTCTCTTGATTTTTCTTTTCACTTACTCCAAAAGAAAAAAGCAGAGGAGTTTCAATTACCAAAGCTCCTTTCTTTCCATTTGGGTATTTGACTTCTATGGGAATTCGTTTGTATTTGATTTTGCTATCCTTTACTTTGAATTCTTTTGCTTCATTAAAAACGATATTTTCTGGAGAGAGACGATCCAAGCTTGTCAATTGCATTTTTATTATATTCAAAATATTATTTCTTTAAATCATTTTTTTTAAAGTTGGTGTTCTTTTTTTCCTTCATGTAAAGAATCACTTAAAACAACACTGTAATATTTAAATTTCCTTTCATCTTCTTCATCTTTATTATTATTACTATGTAAATACATACACCTTATATCATAATCTTTCTCATATTCATATTCATCAATATCATATTCTCCACTATGAATATCTTTAAAAATTTCTTCATCATCAGAATAAGTAACATCATCATAACAACCAAAAGATCTTCTTAACAAATCATCTTTATAATTAATGATATAAAAATTATCATGAGTACCATTAGGCGACCTTAATGGAAAAATAAAGGTTGAGTCTTTGTGTATTTCATTCTTATCAAATTTACAAAAAATCTCTTGCAATATTTTTGTTAAAGGATACAATTTCTTCTTGAGATATTTAAATTTTATTCCTTTTGTTTTATTCAACCCATTTACCAAGATGCAATATAAAATTAAGTTAATCTGCATTTCAGCAAAATTCATTTTCCTTCCTTTAAATTGTAAATCTATCAATTCATACATACTATCACCAATAGATACACCTTTAACAATCAATGAAGTTTTAATATTCCTGAAAAAAATTTCTAAAACATTATTTCTTTCTTCCTTAATTTCACTGTCATATCTGTTAAAGTATTTAAAATAAATACAAAACAGAAAATTATCCACATTTTGTATAAAAGCATTATTTGGATCGACTAAAACATCTTTAATAAAATGAAAAGAATAATCGTATCCCATTTTGGTATTAGATTAGATTAATTTTTGTTGGGGGAATCCCCCACTAGAACTCGTCTGGACATGTCTGGTAAACAGGATATGAATAATAACTTCCTTGCTTTTCTTTGGTATCACAAGACAGTCATACGTTTTTTTCAACCAATCAGAGACTTCAAATTTTTCTCTTTAAGCGAGTGACTTTTTATTTTAAAGTCATTTTCACCTTTGAGCGGATAATTTCTTCAACAACAAGATGCCTTACACTTTGCCACAGCTTGAAGCACAATATAAAGCTGCTTGCGACAGAATTAAGGACTGCAAGGAGTACACGTTAGAAAATTTGGGAGACCATTTTACCTTAAATGTTGAGGATTTTTATACCCTTCTTAAAGATACCAACCTGAGGGATACTGAAGCAGGATTTGTTCGTATGGAGGAAGTAATACAACAATGCCGTCTAGCAATGAAAACAGAAAAATCAAGACGCTCGTTCCAAGAAAAGCTGGAAGATAAGTCTAAAGAATACCGCAAAAAAACAATGAACAAACTTAATTTTAAAGAGAAGAAAAGTTTGAAACGTTTGGAAAAAGCATCACCATATTCAAGCAAGCGGAAACAACCTGCAGTTGAAGATATGCAAGAATGAAGATATTATTATTTTTAGAAACAAGCGTGACAGTCACATGATTACTTTCGACCAATCAAAAACTACAGATTTTCACTACAGAACTTTATAGTTTTTACAATAAATTACTCTTCATTTCTGTAGTTAATTTTTGAGAAGTTATAAAATAACTTTCAATACAGATTCCGATAAACAATCCTTCAAAATATTTTTTTTAAATAAAGTTTTATATATATTAAAATTACTCTTGAATAAATATATTTAGTAATTATATTTATCTTTATCCATATTTAATCTACTCTTTATAATACCCAATCCAGATTCCGATAAACAATTCCACAAAATATTAATTCAAATAAAGATTATTTATAATAATTATTTAATAATAATATTTATTTATTTAATTATTTTTGTAATTATATTTATCTTTATCTTAATTTAATCTACTCTTTATAATAGAAAGACTTCTCGATCTCGATCTCGATCTCGATCTCGACTACTCCTTCCCCAAAGAGTAGTAATAAGAGGATGCCTTCCCATCCGAAATCACCTCTGATTAATTCCTGTCATTTCCGCGAGCCGCGAAGCGGCGAGCGATCAGGTTGTCACTGTTGTACAATTTTCCGCCGTTACAGAAGTGAATCAGAAATAATTTTTGTGTCATTTTCCTGTTTAATTCTGACATTTTTTTTTCTTTGATTATTTTGTGTCATTTTTGTACTTAGTACTTTCATGACAGGGTTAATCAGGAAATGACAGGAATTAATCAGAGGTGATTTTGAATGGGAAGGCATCCTCTTATTACTACTAATACCATTCAAGTCAATAGGTTGACTGAGTGAATCATTTACTGTTATATTCATTTCAGAAATAGTATTAGAACTTACAGGACAGTACAATGTCCTTTTTGGTTCAAAAGTGAATGGATACGACCTTGTCAGATTATCCGTTGGAATAACTGCTATTGTGTTTGTATTAACACCATTTACAACGGAGTCTTTTATAGCACTCACATTAATGTTAAGAGAGTCAATTGATTTTGTAATATTTGGAAGCTTGGTTCCATATTCAGTTTTAGTCACGAGTTTCTTCTCAAATCCAATCAAATCTCCGAAATCTGTTCCTCTCAGATCGAGTTGATAACTACCATCAAGAGTAATTAAAACACGATAAGTGGAGAGAATGAAATTCAGATTTATTGAGTAATTTTTTACACCCTTGGAGTCTGTTGTGTGATGATTCTTTTGTTCCATGTACTGATGAATGTAATCATTAATGTCTGAGTAAGAATACATTCCATCTGAAAAGGTGATAGTCTGCCATGTTGTTCCATCATGGGAATATTTGATTTTATTGTTTCCGTAACTACTTCTGATGTTATACCAAGAATAAGTCATCGATAACCTATCCAAGGCGAGAAAATGCCTGAATTGAGGGTCAAGTTTCAAAGGAGGATTAAATTTAACCAAGAAATCATGAGATTTGTTTACTCCTATTTTTTCTCTTTTTACAGAGGAAATATGAATTGCGCTTTCATTCATTTATACTATGTTCAGATAACTTTTCTGAGGAGAGTATTAAGTTGCTTATTAGTCAGGATCCCGAGATCTCGGAGTCGATGGGCTGTTTGAATGTATTCAGGCAGCACACCATTGTTTCCTGCAACAAGCGATCCATTGAGTAACTCAAATCTACGAAGCAGTTCTTGAGGAGAAAAGAAGAGACCTTGGCCTACTTTATATTCAAGCGATCTTAAGTAAAAATCAAGAATTTCTTTATATTTTTTTTGTGTTTCCCGCTGTATATTGTATAATTCAAGTTCTCCTTCTTGTTCCTCAGTTTTATTTTTTGTTCTTTTCAAAGCTCCAATTTGATAGCCCATTTCTTTTACATCTTTCTTTACAATTTTATAAATTTCGTTTATTTCATTAGGATCTTTATCTAAAAGTTCATTTGGTTGCGGATAATCAAGTAAGTCTAAAACCTGTTTATCTTCTTCATCTAAATTTTTTTCAAGATTATATTTTAAGATTTCTTTTTGTCTAACTGGATTTAAATCTGGATCTATTTCATCTTTATTTTCTATCTGAGGTAACTCTTGCATATCAGCCAATCTCTCAAACTGATTAAATCCGTCTGTAATGGCTTTTTGATTGGCTCTAATACCTTCTGTAAGAGCCAACTGATTTCGCAACATTTCCTGGTTTTGAGTGAAAATATTTTTTTGTTTGGGATCCTCAGGTTTTTCAAACTGAGAAATCAGAGGTTTGAATGTTTCAGTAAATCCTTCTCTCAAATTTTGTTTTTCCCAAGTAGTCTCTTTTATTTTTTGTCGAACCTGTTTAATAAGATTATCGGCTTCAATCTTATTCTTTGAATATTTTTTCATTTCTTCGATATCCATTTATATATTTATTATATAAAATGGAGATACCAAATTATGATAGCAAGGACAACAGCGATAAAAAATTCAAGCAGTTGTTTCCCTTCATGCCATCGGATACATTTCGAATGTTGATTTGCGGAAATAGTGGAAGTGGTAAAACTAATTTGCTCTTCCATATGTTAATGAAACCTCTGTTGTATTACGATGAGATTTATCTTTACGCTCGAAATTTGGAGCAGGATAAGTACAAGAGACTGATGCAAAAAATGAGAGAGATGTCACATAAACTCGGTTATGAAATCCTTTCTGTGAGTAATGATGAAATAACTCCTGTAACAGAAATGGATTTCGAAGACAATCAAAAACTTGTGATTTTTGATGATTATGTCTGTGATAAAAATCAAAGACAAATCGTTGATTATTTTATTCAAGGTCGACATAAGAATTGTTCTGTGATTTATCTGAGTCAATCATTTTATAAAACACCAAAAGATATTCGTTTGAATTGTTCTCATTATTGTTTGTACGAATTTCCATCTTCCAGAGAAGCAAACAGAATCTCATCTGAATTGGGAGTTGATAAAGATATGTATAAAGAGGCAACACGAAAACCATTCTCATTTCTTTATGTAAATAAACCAAAGAAAACCGTATCAAAAAACTTTACTGCGATTATCTAAATAATAAATAAGATGGGAATATTTAACGAACACTCTTCTAATCACTTTCAATTTGCAAAAGGAGTTCAAGGAGCTCCAGGTGTTGGGTTTAATCTCACTGCAGATGGAAATTATGATATAGTTGGAAAAAAATTGACAAATGTTGGATCACCAACATCTGACACAGATTCAGCAACCAAGAAATATGTTGATACCAATTCTGGAGGTGGAAAAACATCACTTTTGACAGTGGATTCAAATGTTGATATGAAAAGTCAATTCTCAATCAAAAATCTCAAAACACCATCAAACAATGATGATGCTGCAAATAAAAAATATGTTGACGATTCCAAAGTTGATGGCAGTGTATTTTTGAAATTGGATGGAACAAGACAAATGACTGGAAATTTGGATATGAATAACAAAAGAATTTTTAATCTTCCAAATCCAACTGGTTCCAAACAACCAATACCATTGGCTTACGGTGATCTTGCTTATCTTCACGTTGATGGATCAAATATGATGACAAATCATTTGAACATGAATAATAAAAAAATAATCAATCTTGTTACACCAACAAATAACTCAGATGCCGTTCCCAAAAAGTACGTTGATGATAGCCTTTCTAACCAAGATTTCAGTTCTTTCTTTAAAAAAGATGGAAGTAGGACCATGACTTCAAATCTTAATATCGGTGGTCATAAAATAATTAATCTTGAAGATCCAACTTCAGATTCGGATGCAGCCAACAAAAAGTATGTTGACGGTAATTTACACCAAACTCATGTTCAACCAAGTCATTATAAGGATGAGTTTGCTTTTCTGATGACAAGTCCAACTCAATGGACAGATGAAATAGATAATAGAACCAGTTTTATTCCAAAAAAGATAACTTTCCTTCCAACTCTTAAAGGAAACTTTCACGAATACAATACAAGAGTTCTTTATACGACTATATTAAAGAATTTTCAAGGTGGTTATAAGTACAAGATTGGGCTTAATTTCTTTAGACTGGTTGGAGGTGCTGATTACACTCTTTGTCTTGAAATACTTAACATTGATTATCAACTTTGGCATAAAACCCAGATAAGTGTTGATAACAACACGTCACAAGGATTGCAACTTGGAAATGTTAGTGTAAAAAAACTTCAACATAGTTTCATCGATTCAAAAAGCCACACACAATTTATGTATTATCATAGAGTCATTATTAATTTCAAGAAGTTGACAACTGGAAGCAGGTTCTTTATTCACATTTTGGTTAGTATTCCAAATAATGGAAATGATCTGGCTGTGTATCCACTTCAATATTCTGGTGTTTACATGATTGCTTATGGTATTATGAGCAAAGTTAGCAATATCGACCCAGATAAAGTTTATGACTATCATACAGGATTTGATGTCAAACCAACACAAGTAGTTTACAATGTTGACATTAACGCAAATAATAAAAAGATATTAAACATTGCTCTCAATAGAAATCTGAATAGTAGTGCTGCAACAGTTGGGATGGTAAAAGAGCTGATTCCTTTTACAGTAAACCATGTTTATAGTCGATTCTTTGATCAAATTTATGACTTCACAGATGCAAATAATTACGAATTAAAAAGAGGTGCATCTGGTATTGTAATTAATGGCCTGAATGACTTTCATAGTTTAAATGCTATTACCATCCCAGATAAAGACTTGAGTAATATCAAAAGGGAAGGATTAAATATTAATAATTACACTATTACTTTAAATCCCTCTGCTAATTTCAGAAATTATACCCTGTGCCTGGTTTTTTATCATTGGTCAAATAGAGATTTTTCTTTAGTTAAGAAAAATAAACAAAATAACCAACATCTTATGAGTTTAAATTATACTAAGGCCGCTGATTATCTAACTTTAATCACCTCGAGTAAAAGAGATTTTTTTAGTTTACCAAATGGTTTAGGTGGAAAAAAAATTGTTTTATGGTTGGCGCATAGTGTTGATACAATAGTTACAAAACTTAACTTGAGTAACCTCAGCTCAACATTAACTATAGATAGCGCTAATTACGTACCCGATCAAGATTTTGACTTCACAACTGAAGATGGAATTTTGAATAAAATTATGTTTTCTCCCAATTTTTACGACTTTGACTCTGAAGCATTTAAGAGGATAATAATACAAGAGAAAATAAATGGTAGTTATATACTCTAAATAAATAAATGAAGGACTTGTTTGAATTTAATCACATTGATAACTCCCTGTCAGAATCAGAAATCAAAACCCTCAAAGACTTCTACAAACATTATCACAAGAAATTCTGGTGTTTCAAGAAATCTTTCAAAAGATATAAAATTCTTGATGAAACACTTACTCTGTCTGGAGGAGGACTGGTTGTAGTGGGAACTATTGCTGGAGGAATAACACTCAATCCAATAATCCTGGGTGTTATCAATGGTCTTGGAGTCTTGGTGAGTTCGGTTTCAAAAATGAAGAATTACAAGAAAAAGATTGAAATGTCTCAAATAGCATTTACAACCTATGAGAAGGTATTGGTAGAACTGAGATCGGCTTTGAGAGGAGATGAGTTTAACAAACAAGAATTCGTAGATCGAATGAAACTGATTGATGAAATGATTATCGATCAATCTCCAGTTGCAGATAGATTCTCAAAAAAATATAATAAAAAATATTTGTAAAAGATTATTACTATTTTAAAATAAATTCTTCTTTTATTTTTTTATTATCTATAAAATAAAATTGATTTATTTAAATTCGTATTTATATTTTTCAATCATGGAGATGTATTTTCATCCAACCTTTTCAAATTACTTTACAACAAGAAATGGAGGCGTTTATAACATCAAGAATAAAAAAGATCTTGGAAAACCATCTCAGAATGGATATCTCAGAATATCCATTCGACCAAAAGGTTCAAACTCAATAAGTCTCCTTAAACATGAATTTATCTGGGAAGCATTCAATAACGAGGAAACAAATAAATACTTCAGGATAATTCACATTGACGGAAACAAACTAAATAACAGGCCAGATAACTTAAAAAGAATTCTAAATGAATCATCTAATCCAGAAGGAGAATCCAGAAAAATAATAGCAACTAATCTGACAACTGGAGAAGATAAAGTTTATCAAACAATTTATTCAACTTCTAAAATACTTAAGATTAATCCTGGATCTATTAAACTAATCGCAGATGGAAAGAGGAAAACAGCAACGTCGAAATTAAACGGTAATAAATACACTTTCAAATATTCTAATCCAAACGACTTGAATAATGTAAAAATAATCAAAGATAAAATAAAAAATAATATTGAAAAAGGATTATTCAAAATATAATTTTTAAAAGTATTTTTATATTATTATTATAAAAAAAGAATTTATTTTTATTTTAATTAGTAATAATATTTTTCATCTTCTATCTTTAGTTAGATAGAAGATGTTAGAATCAATAATATTGAAAAAGATTATTACTAAATATAATTTTTAAAAGTATTTTTATATTATTATTATAAAAAAAGAATTTATTTTTATTTTAATTAGTAATAATATTTTTCATTTATATCTAATCTAGATATAAATGATAAACTCAATTATTGCTTATGTTAACTTCTATTTTCCTTCTCATAAAACAAAATTCTACGATGATAACTTTATTAAAGCCTGTTTGGTTTATCAGTACTTATATATAAAGTATTTCACTCAAAGATTGAGCTTTAATCAAATTCTTTACAAATTGTCTGACTTCAGACACAGTTGCAGATCAAACTCGTCAGTACTTTCCAATCATCTTATATTCAATCTCGCTTTTCGAGAATTTAGAAAAAATTACAATCTCGGTCGAGGCTGTGTTTATACCTTCAACTCACCAATCAAATCTGAAGTACTTGGGTATTTAACAGGTATTATTTACTGGATTTTTCACAAAGGTGTAAATTGAGTGATTTGTAACTTTGCCACCAATTCTCATAATTTTCCATAGTCTGATCTCCAATACTAAGTTCGATAAGACTGTGTTTGGGATTATTCATTTCTTCAAGGATTTTTTTTATAAGGAATATGACATTAATGCTTCTTTTTCTTTTGAATTGTTCGTTTAATTTTTTCATAATTTTATTGTCTATTTCTAATAGTTTTGAATATAGATTATATTTCTCTTCCTCAGATAGATTCAATCTTTTTGAGACTTGATTAACTTTCTTTTCAAAATGGTACTTGCGCTGGTAAATACTTTTTTTTCGAAAAAGCAGCCGATCCTGGTCTCTTTTGTCAAATGAATCAAAATAACGGCCATTTTGCAATCCACACTTCATACAATATACATATCCTGCAACCAAATCAAAATCAGTTTCTTGGCAATTTGAGCAAGAGATCTTTCGATCGGTTTCTTTTTTTGGAAATTTTGTGTAATTATGAATTATATCAAGATATTTTTGAATTTTATCATGAGAGTAACTCATTTTATTATTAATTTAAACAAATAAATTTATAAATAAAAAAATTGAAATTTTTTTCCGTCTTTTTTGGATTTTAAAGTTTTATTTTTTTTTCTACAATTCTTTGAAATACTAGAAAAATCAATTTGATAAAATTCCCCCGCATCTTTCAAAGAATCAAAAATCTTTTCTTCTTTTGTTTCAATGTTTAAAGATTTAACTTTTATCTTAAAATGACTTTTTCTTATATTTTCTGAAGGAGTAAGAAGTTGAAGATTTGATATTGAATTATTTTCTTTATTGTTGTCGCAATGATCTGTATGCATTCCTTTTGGAATAGTACCTTTGAAACATTCATAGACAAAACGATGTACAGAATATTCCTTATGAATATTATTTTCACATAACTTGAAATTTAAATAACCATGTCTTAATTTATGTAATTTCAAAATCCTTTTCTTACTCCATTTTAAACTAAGTATTTGACCACACCTGCTAGCTAAATAATAATTATATTTTGGGTGGTAATAAAACTTAATATTTTCAAATTCAATAAATTCTCGAGTCATATTTTGATTTTATATTATTAATATAAAATCTTTAAATTCCATTTTATCTTAGCGCCTTCGTATTCACTTTATCTTTACATAAAATCCGTTTATCATCCTCCCCACTCAAAGCTATTTTATTTACTTCCTTACTAAAAATTTCGTGATTCTCACTTCTAATGATATTCATACTACGCATCTGTTTTTCACCCGTAAACAGACATTCTACGTAATCCTCAAACTCAATCTTTTTTTTTACAACTGCCTTTTTAACTCCTTTGCATTTTTTATTTGTTTTAGATTCCTCGATTTTAAAAGAATAAAGTTTGGGTTTGAGACCGACAAAGTGAGTTATTTGCCGACCAGCGACTTCATCCTTGAATTTTCCAATTACTTTCTTGTTAACTCCCGTCAGTATTCCTGACTCATGCCCCTGTGGGAAATCCGATGTGTCAAACCTGGCTTTTATATCATCTTTTATATCAAAATAAAAATCCTCAGTTATTAATTCATACATGAGTGAGTCTGTATCTGTAAACAACAACCTGGCTTTTTTGTAAGAATATTTATTTCTTATGTAGTTATAATTAAAATCAAACATTAACAGCTTTGACAGATCTAATATCGCCTGGCCGACATACACAGGTTTGTTAAAATAGACCTCCGTCTTTTTCAGGTGAATCGCAACTAAATTCCGATCAAAAATATTCAATCTTTCGAAATTAGGTTTGCATGATAATTTCGAAGCTTTTTCTCGATTATCAACCAGAAAAACATTTTGTCTTTTTCGAATATTTTCTATCGTCTTTCCAAACACAGAATTATTTAGTAACTTAAAAAAGTCTTTCTCAAAGCTGTTTGCCGCTGTTTTGCGAAGTTCTGTGTTTTTCCTGATATAGGGCTCCATCCAAGAACTTTGATTGAAAGAAATTCCTCGGTGTACAGCTGTGATTTTCAAACCCAATTCAAGACACTGCCTCAGATTTCGATAATGAATAACATATTTGTTACGAGGTTTGAAGTGTCCAATAAGTTTCTCTACTCCTCCCACTTTAATCTTCTCCGGAGCAAGAGGATAATCGTTATGTGACTTCCAAAGTTCTTTAGGATAAACTAAATCAACCTCGAATATAAAACCTTTCTTTCCCATATTATTCATGCTGTTATTTGTTTTTTCAAGAATTTCCAAAACTTTTTCTTTTGTAAGATTTGTCATCCATCGAAATCCACCCGTGGGAAGAGATTGAGACATTGCCCAACCATATAGATTGTTTGCATCTAAATATTGAATGAATTTTGAGGGTTTGTTTGAGTCGTAATCCTTCATATATTTGTTATTCGCTTCCGAATATCGTTTTGCTATATGCGTCATTCCACCTCTGATTCCTCTCTCAAACATCATCAACATATCGTAATCACACAATAATTCTAATTCTTGGCCAGTTTCTTTCAAACAGGCATCCCAAGCCAATCCAGGAGATGTATAATAATGCGCCGGATCCAGTTTATAATGCTTCAGGCATGTCCTTCGAAAGTTTTCAAAAACATCAGCTAACAAAAGAACGTCTGTTTTAAGATAGAGATCGTGATAATCTCTGATTGATTGACATTTGAACGTATTCCAAACATTGATTGCGTGTTGGTAATCTTCATCTGAAATGTCTTCGTCATTCAATCTTGAATAAAATTGCTCTTTGGTTGGAAGTTGTGTTTCAGTCAGTTTTTCAAGAGATGAAACATAATCATACGGATAAACACCTTTTCGAAAGAGAAGTTCAATATTATCTTTCATTATCTCTTTTGTATTTTGAAAATCATCCGGTTGCAGGTTTCCAACAAGATTCGCAAGACTCGTCTGAAGAAACTTAAACGAATCAATAAATCTGATTTCAAAATTCAAAGTCGCCATTTCTCCAGTTCTCTTGGATCTGTATTCGTCGACTTTGATCTTCTTTGAAAATGAAACATACTTCTCCTCAGTCGATGGAATACAATTCAACTCACCCTTCAAACCTGAAAGTTGTTTTATAAACAAATGCGCGTCGTAACCTTGAAGATTGTGAAATATGACAGGCAGTATCAATGATTTTTTGCATTGAAGATTGCAGCTGTTATGTGCAGCTCCTCGATATTCCCCGGTAAAATGACAATGATCCCGGACTTTATCATCTTTTAATTCTTTTGAACAAATATGACAGATACTGGCTTCTTTGAAAGATTTCTGTTCTTCCTCAGTTAATCTGAGAGGTTTTGGATGTCGATAAAAATCATCGTATAATTTTCTTGTTACCATTGCAAGTTTTGAAACAAATATTTCAGCAACATTATCACTTTCTTTCTGTTTTGTAAAACAGATTGGTTTAAAAATATTTGGGACTATTCCCTTGATATAAAAACAAAACCCCGACGGTTCATGCTTCTGATAACCAAGTGTATATGAACCTGCTGGATTGGGTTTGCACGTTTCCAAGGATTTGGTAAAACATTCAAAATCGGCGTAAACTACAAAAGGTATTGGAAGTTTTTTAAAATAATTCCTGAAACCAAGATTCGTATTTTTCGGAGGCATTTTTACAACAACTGATTCATTGGAAGAACAATATTCAATATGTTTTTGGAATAACTCCTCTTTTGAGAAATGAGAGAAGCATCTTTTGCAAATGTGTATTCGACCATTCGTTCTAGAAGTTATTTGAGATCGGAATAATCTTGAAAAACTTTTGATAAGAGAATAATGATACTTGCCATCTTTCTCAAACAAAAACAGATCGATTGTTTTCTGAGGATCTCTCTGTGCCATTCGGAGAGGGTAAAACTTATTTCTCTCATTGACTGAAAACACATTTATCCCTGGGATATCTGGATTGAGTTTTTCGAATTTTGAAATGTCTTTTAATTTGACAGGAAAAGCAATTCCTTTTGTATTCAAGCTATTTTCTTTTTGCTTCAAATCTGTCAATCGAAAATCATTTTTGTCTCTTGGATGAAGATATCTCAATACGCACCATAAAAAGCATTTCTCATCTTTGTTTCGAATGCTTACTATCGCTTTCTTTCGCATTATCCAATCTGGAAGTGGAATATAAGATGAACCTCTCATTGGGTTGTAATCGACAGTGTGAATCTCGAGATGAATTATTTCCCTGAAATACCAACCACTTCCGTTCTTCTGATAAATTGCAATCTTTTCAATTATGGAGCGAATAACCCTGGTCAGTATTTCTTTTACATCGGATGATTCAAGATTGATATGTGTTTCAGAATTAAAATAAGCTTTATCTTGAATGGAAAGACTTGACTTTCCATCGCTTGACTTCCCCATTTGCTCCATCATGCAAACAAGAACAAATCTGACTTTGATATTTCGATGATTCCTGAGAAACTCTTTAAGATAAGCAGCCTTGGATTTGAAAAACTCGAATGGCGTAATATCAGTTTGCCCCTTTACAATGTATTTATTAGCAAATCCTTCCAAAGATGATTTCTCTTTCTCAATTCCTTGCTCATATTCTCTGAGAGCTCTCTCAAGTGCTTTGCGTAGATAAGAAGGAGCATCTGGAGGAATTGTTTTATTCTTGATACACTCCTGAAAATAATCTCTATATGAATTGGATTTGGGTTTTGATTTGATTCTTTCTCTTGTTTTTTGTATTTTCTTTATATCATCAATCAACTTTTGTTTATATTCTTCCTTGAGTTTTTGCTTATTATCTTTTTTTATTTTTTTTAGCTCTGAAATAGAAAGATTAATTAGATCAGTAGCCATCTTTATTTAATGTTTTTTTTATTTTTAAACTTCAATTCTATTTTTCTGTTTCACAATAGTCTTATATCAAAAATGATATAAGACCTAAAACTCAATTGGGTCGCAATAATCCCACAACTTATCTGCAACAGAAATAAATCTTTTTTTAATATCTTTTGAAATTTGTGTCGCCTCAGTTTCCTTTTTATATTCTTCTCCTTCAATACAAACCACTATCGGGTTAAGATCACCTGCTTCATACAAAAAATCCACTATTCCAAGAAACTTTTGATTAAAATTTCCACCTCCTATTCTTAAATGAGGGTTTTTATCATATTTGGAAAGCAATTCTTCAACTTTATCAAGTATTGAATTAAATTCTTTTTCATTATCTCTCGCTGGAGAAGATCTTATTGTTGGCCACAAACTTCTTGAAGGTGAAGGAGAATAAAGTAATTTTAGTTTTTCGTTAATTTGCTTGGTAATTAAATCCTCCCCTGTTGATTCTGACTTGAATCCCATTTTATTAATATTTCAAACCTTTAAACAATAAAATCATTTTTCTGCTTCAAAACTCTATTTCTCCAACCAAAGTAAATTAACACTCCAAAAATGCCGATTCTGAGCTTTCATAGGTCAACTCACCCTTCTTATCTCTTTTTTGAAAGAGACTTTAAGTATTCTTCTACACCAATTTTCATTAAAAATTGAATAAACCCATCTTCTTCATCTTCATCTTCAACAAATAATGATTTAATTTCTTCATTTTCTACAAGAAAAGAAAAAAATTCATTATTTTCTTCTTCTCCCTCTGGAAAAATTCTTATTCTTGAACTATCAAAATATCTTTTAAAAAAAGAATAAAGTTTTTTTAATTCCTCCTCTGTTAATGGTGTCTTGATTCTCATTTTATTAATATTTCAAACCTTTAAACAAAATAAATTCTTTTTTCATCTTTTCTCTTCAAAACTCTATTTCCCCGACCAGAGCAGATTAACACTCCAAAAATTAGCCGATTCAGGATTTTCATAAGTCAACTCACCCTTCTTATTCTTTATCTTCATCGCCCGAGAAAGATATTTTTCTTTTCGCTCGTTATCTTTGTGAATTAAATAGTCTGGATATTGCGACGAGCCAAAATGCAAATTCTTTCCACTTGGCAGCTTCACCACGTACTTGTTATTTTTCCTCGTTGAATAATCAAGAGATTCGGCGCCGAGTTTCTTTGCCTTTTTACTCAGTTTCTGAAAATCTTTTCCTTTCACAACATATTTTTCATCATCAGATGATGATTCCTCTTTCTCAGGAACATAATCAGGATCTTCATCATGTTTGTAACCATCTTCAACAATAAAATCTTGGTCCTCAGGGTTTTGATATTCCATTTTAGTATTTGTTTAGATTATTTTGAAGGGAAATCCCCCACAACTTCTAATATAATCAAAAATGAGACAAGTCTAGACTGTTTGGTAAACAGAATATGAGTCATAACTATTTAGCTATTGTTTGGTGTCATGAGACAGTCATATTTTCTTTCTCAACCAATCAAAAGTTACAGATTTTCTCTTCAGATTTTTATAATTTTTACAATAAAAAACATTTCATTTGTGAAATTTTTTTGTGAAAAGTAATTAATTTGTGAAGATTGTAGGAATAAGAAAATTTTGTAAAATAGATTTTGATATTTGATAAAGGTTTCTACAATATAAATAAATTAAACTTATTTTTATATTTAAAATTAATCTTTTCTAAATATATTTTGTAATAATGTTTTACACAATTAACTTAATATATCCCTTTAATAAAATGATCCTTGGTAGCCCCGAACTAGATAAATTTGAAGTTAAACCATGGATGATTATCGAATCATTTGACCCAAAAGAAATAAAAAAGCTTGACACAGATCATCCTTATAAGTATCTATTGTGGTCTCTTTATAAATACAATCCTAGCTACAACTCGACTGTAGGAAACGATGCTAGCCCAGACTATGATGGTTATGACGACGACGTCGCTGATTATTACTTCAAAATTTTAGATGATTTTAATAGGTATGGAATTGTTTTTTCTCGTAATTTTGATGTTTTCCCTGGTAACAAACTTTACGTACATAATTATTCCGTACTTAGTAATCATCTTTATAATGAAAAAACTCTTTTATTTAACAAAGCAAAAGTAATTTACCTGAATGATTACGATAAAGGAGAAAAACCTCTTTCAAAGGAAGAAAAGAAAGTTAGAAATCTTATCGAAAAAACAAAAAATAAAAAACTTCAAGTAGCAATGATGGATCCAGTCATTTATAATAAACTTTTAAAAAATATAAATTCACCATTAAGTAATATACTTATGATAGAAAAATTCAATCATCGTATGACTTGGCATGGATTTGATGATTTCCTTAGAATAAATATGTCTTCAGAATAAAAAGAATTGATAAACATTTCTACAATATATTTATTTCAAAATTATTTTTATAAATATAATTAAACTTTTCTAATTATATTTTGTAATAATATTTATCATTCAATCTCATCCAACCACCCCATCCCCTTCATCCAAATCCGATAAACATTTCTACAATATATTATTTTCAAAATTATTTTTTTTATATTTATATTTATAATTAAACTTTTTTGAATATATTTTGTAATAATATTTATCACATTCGCGATTGAATTCTTTCAGAGTAGTTAATAGAGGATGCCTTACCATAAAATTTCACCTCTGATTATTTTCTGTCATTTCCGCGAGCCCGCAGGGCGAGCCGATTAATCCTGTCATTTTTCCCAAATTTACAAAAGTTACAAAATTAATCGGATTTTTGGATTTTTTTTGAGTTAGAATATTTGGGAAAAATGGAAAAAAACTCTGATTATTTTCTGTCATTTTTGTACTAAATGGTTTGGTGACAGAGTTAATCAGGAAATGACAGAAAATAATCAGAGGTGAAATTGAATGGTAAGGCATCCTCTATTAACTACTCTCTCATTTTCGGAATGGTTCGGGATAGGATAAAATCAAACAAGCCCAAGATAATTTCCTTGAAGCTATGAAGCAAAGAAGATTAGCAATCAAGGAGTATTGGAGGACAAAATCGGAAGATCTAAGAAGAAATCCTCGAGATTTCTTCAAAACTTTTATACCATTCCTCAGTGACAAAGGCATTAGGTTTGATCCGGATATTGAATTGAACATTGAAGGAGATATTGTGAAGGATCAAATCAAAGTCACAGAGAAATAAAGCTACCGGCCATGACGGCATTTCTGCGGCGAAAATCCTGAAGGCCGGAGCCAAGGAAATATAGGCCTACTCTGGGACCTTCGCCGTAACTTTAGGCGACATTAGGCGATTTAAGGCGAGTTTAGGAAAATTTGCTCAAATTGTTATGTGACTTTAGTTGATTTATGGTGATTTAAGGCGACTTAAGTTGACCAATTAGGTGAATTAAATGCCAGTGTGCAAAATTGACATCTACTGATAACACCACCTGTCTATGGAGACTGTCAGTCTTGGAGACATCTATTAAACACCCAAAATTCCTACAATCTCAACACCTTTAATACTAAAATAGTGATTTCTACCTTAAATTTTGAACATTAAATATCAAGGTAGCCTGCGTCGCAGATGTTATCTAACACTGGTTAGTAAGGACTGCGAAGCAGCACTGCAGACGGACTTAACCCAGAGTTTAGTTCCATCTGTGGCACAGGCTAATATCAAGGTGTTGGTTTAGTATTACTATACCAAAGACAAAATCTGAACTAGAAGCAACCAAAAGGGTAAAGTTTCTCTTAGTCTTTAAATGCAATATTTTACAATATAAGGGATAAAAAAAATGGTTGCTGGATTTCTTTTTTCAAAAAATAAACTCCCCGAAATGACAGAAAGGCAAGCAATTTTGTTTACCAAGGGTGATGTAATGGTATAAAAATAATCATCAAACTTCAGTTAAAAAATAAAAATTTTTATGATAAATAGCTGAAATCCCAAAGGCTTAGTATATGTAGATGTATGCATAATTAATGTATGGGGTTATACGGAACCTAGTGGCTATTCGTACGGGACCCGTACGTCGACTTGTATTTGCTATTCATACGGGAGTCTGACTAAACTGATTAGGGCTAAGCACTGACCATACTGATTAAGGTTAAGCACTGACTCGAAACGGTTAGCTCCTATTTAGGGTTACGGTTGTGGCTATATGAATGAAAATCAAACTCAAATAAGAAGCTTGTAGTCCGTGGTAGTGTGGTTAGGCTTCGTATAATCGATGGTATGCCCCGGGATCGGTTCTCAATTGTACCCCATCGATTTTTTTTCTTTTAAAACTTCCCACTGAATTTTTTTTTCTT
Organism: Porites divaricata; assembly: GCA_038088405.1. Lineage (NCBI taxonomy): Eukaryota > Metazoa > Cnidaria > Anthozoa > Scleractinia > Poritidae > Porites > Porites divaricata. The sequence goes on from JBBMOI010000018.1 coordinate 5,357,995, forward strand.
AAAAATTGAACGGTGGTTGAAGAGACTTACACTTTCATGGCAATTTAATGACCAGAAATTTCAAGAGACTTAGAAATTTCATATAAATTTCAAGAAGAGACTTGATCCCGTATGAATAGCAAATACACTTCGGTGTACGGGTCCCGTACGAATAGCCACTGGGTATACAGAAATCTTGCCAGTGTTTTTCCAATTGCATTCGGATACAAGCTTAAAGTTGGCCTTTCTCTCCATATATTGCTCCTTTCCTGTCTCAATCAAAGAAAACACTCCAATATTGCCAATACTTGCTTTGCTCGTGAACCGTACTCGCTTTCCATAAATTCCACGGTCTCTTTGGAAACTTTCCAGTCCGGTTGATTTCATGAATCTGCATGAATACATTACCAGCAAAAACAAAACCAGCTCAAAAAGACAGCCTCACTTTGTTCCACGCGGCCGCGTTTACGCTCACAGCATAAAAAGAAGTGTTCATGTTTAAACCGATAGAAGTACGAAGTGTAAACGTTTCCATTATAATCTCCGAAATTTCCAGTTAATAGACTTTTCACAGTCCCCTATTTTTTCGTGAGACCGTTTAGATATACCACTTCTTACCGTCACGTCTATTGTACCGAGGGGGCGGGCGTCGGGGATTATAGTTCGGGGGGGGGGAGGGGGCGATTGTTGCATATTCACAATTTTGACCTAGTAAATGCAATGGATTTTTATCATGTCATGCAAGAAACGCTACCATAACTGTTGTTAGCTTATTATAAAACATCTACGCAGGTAATTCGCAAAAAATGTAAAATTAACAAATCCAACACAATTTTCCATGGTCTGCACTCTTATTGCTGGTTTTCAGTGTCACGCCATTCAAAATAGATTAAAATCAAAATCAAAACCATTCGACAGATAAAGTCCAGAATCTTGGAAATGAAAGGAGGTAAATATACAAAGACCCTCGCCAAGATTTGGGTCGAAGGAATAATTCGTATACGAGATATCCGAGGAAATGATTTACCCAAATTTATAGAGCTTTGTATGGAGACGCCATGCTGGAGCTCATCCGGATGAGCTCCAACATGGCGGACGGAAACCAACAGAAACATCTGTTACCGAGTTTTGCTACAAAAGCGTGAATTTATTCTTCGAGAAACTTATAAACATTAAAGTAATACTTTTTCTAATACATGAACTTTTTAGATAGCAAAATTTCCTAAAATAAGTCATTTTTTTAACCTAAAAGACAGCTAGTTTGGCCGTCATGTAAATGCCGCGTCACGCAAAAGCTTAGAAATTCAAGCGTACTCTATCACAAAACCAAGAAACCTTTTGAAGCGAAAATTTGTATGAAAATTAGTTTTCAACTGCTCTAATGCATCGTGAAAGTAAAATCTCGGTAGGATTGATAGCTTTTTAGTTTGCATTTTAGTGACGTCATATGAAAACCAAGCATAGACCATAGAAATGACGTCATAAAATGTTCAAAACTCAAGTGGAACCACGAGCCGCAGGCGAGCGGTTTCACTGCAAAGTTTTGAACATTTTATGGCGTCATTTCTATGGTCTATAAGAGTGTTGACCATGGAAAATTGTGGTCGATTTGTTTCTTAAAATAACATTTATTTTTAGTTTCCCGCGAAGTTTCTCGGAAAATCACGCACGCATTGAACATTTATGACGTCATTTCTATGGTATATAAGAGTGTGGACAATTGTGGTTGATTTGTTAAGTACATCTAAATAAGATTTGCGTCCTCACTAAACTACATGGCAAATAATTAAACGAGAGTTATCCCACTGCCTTAAAGCAACTCAAATTCAAAGCGACTCTAAAGTAAAATATTTTCTATCTTCTTCAGTAGTAGCCTCCCACGCAGATATTCTTAGGGGTTCGTAACGCGTTCCTGCCCCACGTGGGAGAGGAATGATTGCGTGACGAACCCGTAAGAACGTCTGCGTGGGAAGCTACTTCAGTAGTGACAGTCGATGATCCGGACGATTGTGAAGACTTATGATTGTGATAATAATAATGAAGTTGATTATTATGATGATGGTGATGCTGGTAATGACGTCGTTGATGACGTTATAGCTAGTGGAATCTATTTAACTTATTATCGTTTTACTCCCATCTTTCACCTTTCAGCTTTACTAATACTAAAGCCATGTCATTCCAAAAGCAAATTGAGCATATGAACCAGAAAATCCAAGAGCATAACGAAAAATTAAAGCCACTGAAGGAAATGGAGCTTTTTGTTCTCGACAACTCTCTTCGAGAAAGCACTGTGGCACAGCTTCGAGGCCATACTATTGAAAACAAGTGGAAAATATATGAAGAGGTAAGCCATGTACTATAGTACAGTGAAAGTTGCGAAGGGGTCTGGTAAAGAGCATATCAGCTTGTTTATTTATTTATTCAATCGCTTTCAACATGATTACAATGCTAAAACAAGACAAGGAAAAAAAATAAATCAGAGTGGTAGGGAGTCAGATTGGTAGATCTGATGATCAGCGGCGTAAGCCGATCTTTCAATAGCTCATGCTTCCTTTGGTGTTTCTTAGAAATAGATCAACCAAATACTTCTTTCAGATCAATAAAGTACAAATATAAACCACAAGGGACTGCAATGGACCGCAAACGAGTATGCCGAAGAACGTAGGATCTGTAAAGACCTGATCAGCAAAAATAAAAATTAAACATATAAAATTCTGCAAGCAGAATACTGCAATGCTGATAGTCCTGATCGTACTACGTGAAATTTAACTCTGCAAGACATCAACAAAACACCGAAAGAACTCAAAACAGAGCGGGATTGTAGCCAGAGACAGCTGTTTCGCCCTTTTGGGGGCTCGTCAGTATGGCGGAACAACAGAGAAAACTCTGATGCAAAATATCCGCGCACTCTGATAAAAAAAATAATAATAAAATTGGCCAAAACCGACCAATTTTTTTATTTTCTCTGCGAGACATCAACTTGACACTTGGACTCTTGCCCCCCAGAAGGCACGTGGTATGGCGTGATTCTGTGGGTGTTGAGAGTTCTGGGTCAGGGCTTAAAATCAGAGTGCGCGGATATTTTGCATCAGAGCTTTCTCTGTTGTTGCGCCATACTGACGAGCCCCCAAAAGGGCGAAACAGCTGTCTATGGCTACAATCCCGCTCTGTTTTGAGTTCTTTCGGTGTCTAATTGATGTCTTGCAGAGTTAAATCTCACGTAGTACGATCAGCATTGCAGTATTCTGCTTTCAGATCAATGTATGTTAGATAGTGGATAAAGTGGATGTGTATAAGAGCTAGTTCTGTGAATGCTATTTTTTAGTCTTAGAAAACAGCAGATATTTTAAGCTATATTCAAAGACAAAGGGCAGGGGCACCCGATTGGTCTGTTTCTCGAAATGTCTGTTGTTTAGGCCAATCTTTGCTTGCCTGGAGATTGGGAAGAAATGAAATTTCCTTGGATGGATAGTGTTGTTAGGAAAAAGATAAGTGTGGGTGTGTCCCACCCCCCTCCCACAAAAGGCCTGAATTGCCGTATGACCACACCCCAAATGGCCAGTAATGCATTGACATAGGTCTGCTGGGATACTTCCCAGTAAGTCAGGTTGCCGGTTGTATGTGCACCTTGTTGGCTGCGAACTCTTCGATCAGTTTTGCTGGTAGTGAGGAACAGATAAATTTTTCCCACCAATCTCCCAAAATGATTAAAATGGCTTAGAAAGCTTTAGTCATGCTTTGTTGTCGCTTGTAGGTCTTTTTCTCAAAATTTCCTGTTGGGCGGTCACACAAAAGGGAACAATGCATACCTTCATCTCCTTCAGAAAAATGCAAGAAAAGGGATGCGAGATCCACCACTTGTAATTGGCAGGAGCCCATTAGTGCACTGACTTAAAACTGAGATTTGTTTCAGTCCTGCAGGCAAAAGTCTGATTCAGCCCCTCCTGGAGCCATTTGATAACAATTCAGGCCAAAACACTTCAATCAAAAGGATATTCCAGCCCTATGCGCTGGGGCCCATTTTAGCCCTTGTGTCCTTTTCAGCCCCCAGGTAACTGGAATTGGCGCTGATTTAAGGGAGCCAAATTAGAGTGAAAAGCAGGACTGTATTTTACTCACCGAAAGGGCCCCATTTTTAGGATTAAAACAGTTCTTTCTGATTTACAGTGTGGCAGTTGTAATTGGCTTTTGAGAAGCTAACTGGACAACGAGAACTTTTCAGATCCTTGATAAGGCCTGATAAATGCGTAAGGTCAACATTAAGCCAGTCAGAACGGTTGCATTGCTCTCGCAACAAAAACAAAACAAAGTTAAAAGTAATGCTGCTTCCTAGCTAGCAAAATGTCATAATAACCGCAAAGGTTCACTCTCCAGTCCTAAGACTCGCATTATTCACATGAAAGCTTTTACACGAAAGCGCTAAGTTTTTTAACTCTTCCACAGTATTTTTAAGTTCTCTACACATCAGTGAATCAGAATTATAATATAGTATTAATCCACTGTGTTTTAAATCGTTGGTCAACAAAAAAAGTGGACCTCTGGGGCCTGTGGGGGAGGGGGTGCGAGCGCACCCGTCGCACCCCCCTCCCTACGGGCCTGTAGTACTCCGCTCTGCATTACGTCAGTCTACTTTACGCTACTCTGCTAACCTCTTCTCTACTCTACCCTAATTGTAACTAATGTAACTCAAAGTTATCGCTATTACCTCGCTCTACTCTACAATTCCCTACTATACTCTACATATCATTATTTAACCTTCCCGAAGAATATGGTAGATTTTAGATTGTTTTCGTTTTCCTCTGTTTTAACCAGGTGAAGAAAGCTGGCTTCCAGCATATGATTGTTGCTTCATTTTCCCACATGACCCGTGTGGGTGACACCTTCTGCCGCAAACTAAAAGAAGAAGGAGAAGACTTCGACAAATTATACGCCTTCACGGAGCTGGTGGAACCTGGTTACAAAAATAGAGTGCCAGACGTCGCATCTATTCCTGTTGGATTGAAAAAGATGAAGGAATTTGGAATCAAGCACCCAATCATAGAAGTGGATTTTGCCTACGAAGGAATCGACTATGAGAAGTTCACGCCTGATGACATCAACAAGCTTTTGTCTGAGCGCATGAGATGGGTTCGTAAAAATCTTTCCAAGAATGCACGTATATTTATCAACCTACGCGACTTTCCAGCAGCCATGGCGAGTAAACCAGAACGCATTTTTCAAGTGGTTCATTACTTGTCTTCTTTGCCACAAACTGAGCGTCCCTTTGGTTTGATATACGAGGATCCATCAGGTAAATCCATGCCAGAACAACTTGGAGTCTGGACGGCAGCCATTCGTAAAGAAATGGACGACTGTGGTTTTAAAGACGCAAAGCTGTTGGTACATGTTCACAAGCAATGGGGAATGGCAGACAGTAGTGTGTTGACGTGCCTCGCCAGTGGCGCAGATGGTATATGGGCAAGCTTATGTGAAGAAGGCGCCGCTATGGGTCATTCCTGTTCAAGTGTGACTATAATGAATTTAGTCCGCCTTGGAAACGAGAAGATTTTACAACAGTACAACTGTACGTACCTCCGCAAAGCGGCCCAAGAGATCACCAGAATCACAACTGGGCTTGATTCAGGTCACAGGCAGGTGGTGTATGGGGAAAGAGCTCTAGATCTGGTTTTCGGAATGCCCAACTTCCCTTTAAACAGGAAAGAATTTGACCTTGCTGAATTCTTTGGTGAGGAGCCTCCCTTGCGAATGACTACTTTGGCCTCGCCCACGATGATCGCAGAAAAACTGAGGCGTGTCTTTGGAGAGGACTCACAGTTCACTGAGGAAAGAGGCAAAAGAATGAAGGAAGTAATGTTGGAAGACCTTAACGAAAACAGAAAAGAAGAATACATGAGTGCAGTTGGTCTGGCGATATTGTTTGATCGGTCTGGTGGCAAACTAACCCCTGCCATGAGCGATATCATCGCCCAGGATAAACTCGAAGAAGCCCACGCGCAGCATTTGATCACAGAAATTCGGAAGATGTGGGATGAATGGGATCTTAGGGAAGAGAGCCAGCAAGATGATGCGTTGGAGTTCGATTCGTTCTACAATGGCTTCTTGGCACCATACTTCAGCTGCTACAGATGCGATGAAACGAAGCGCGCTTTGAAAGCCATTGACATGGATGAAGACGGAAAGGTGGATTGGAATGAATTCGCCTTGTATTTGAAGTGGGCCATTCGCCAGCACCCTGACACCAAGGCTGCTGAGGACCTGCTGTCCATTGCCTTCCGCAAGGGCCTTATCCCTGCCATGCAAGACGAGGTTCTTCACCAAGCTGTAGACGTATAATAAGAAAGAAGAACAAGAAAGCTCAAAAAACGACTTTAGATAGCCTTGTAAGCATTATCTGCTGTCCATTGCCTTCAGCAAGGGCCTTATCCCCGCCATGCAAGACGAGGTTCTTCACCAAGCTGTAGACGTAGAATAAGAAAGAAGAACAAAAAAGCTCAAAAAACGACTTTAGATAGCCTCGTAAGCATTAACGGAAATAAATCATAAGATGGTTTTTGCTGTTGTCCTCCTAAAAAAATAGTGCATGATTAAGTCCCATAAAGCCCGAGGGTGTTTCCCAGAAAAATGACGAATTCTCTTTGTTGCGCAAGGAACTAAGACGATCCACTACCAAAGAATACTCGCAATCGTATAACTGTTAATGTTTTTTATTCGATCTGAAATTAAAATGTACAATGTATTCTAATTAACTAAATCAATTGGTAATAAACGAAACAAATAAAATGAGCGAAGCGGGAATAACTGATGCAAACTTTTAACAATCATTATGACATACGGTCACTGGTCTTCAATATCCAAAAACTCATGAAATCCACAAAAACTAACAAAACTAAAATAATTGACAATATTAAAACTTTGATCATAAACTTACTTCTATGGCGAGTTTTCTTATGACTTTCCTTGATCGGGATAACCGTGAAACAGGAAAACAGGTAAGCAGTAAATCACATGAAACATATCCTACTCAGATCTCGGGTAAACTAAACTGCTTAATTAAAGTTGAGATCTATCTACTATTTGATTTTCCTGTTGGGTGTGTACGAGGCTACCGAAAATTCCTTATCTATGAATTCTTTGCATAGTCCAAAAAACTACCTTAACACTCTTCTCTGAAACTTTCAAAACGTGGTAGAATGCAGAATACAGCGTTGTGCGCGCAGCCTTATTGATTCATTTTCACTCCCTAAAACTAACTGGAATAAATACTTCTTCTCATTAATTTCTTGGTTTGATTCCTTGAATAGCCCTCCAAAGATACGATAGCATCTTTAAAGGCAGCTATTTTAACACCCAAAGCTGACCAGTCAAAAAATTTTTTCCCCTGAAAGCTCGCATGACTACCCCAGTTATTTTTTTATGAGGGGATCCACCTCCCGGGCCTATAAGATTTATTAGTGGATTTTTGAGCCATAATAGTGGTTTTGAGTATCCACACAAGTGTTGTGTCGACCATAGAGTTAACGAAAACTACTTTGAAAGAAACTGGTAGGAGGCGAACCAGGTGGCTGTTTACAAGCGCGGCCGAGGATTTGAACTTGGGACTACCGAGAGCATATCCAGTTCCCACTATTCCTGCTTACGTGCTCAAACCCAGGGAAATAAAATAATAATAATAATAATAATAAAAGGCGCAGCCAGCTTTCAAGCGTTTGGATTTTTGTCAAAACACTTTAGCCTTGATATAATTTCGCCTCATCAATACAAATGCTGGCACCATTTTCGAGTTTTAAAAACCCTCACCTTTAAAACAAAGTCAAGTAAAAATACCTTTCTGGTGAAAATTGGTTGCCCCCTTTATGTAAATTATCCATTGCTAGTCAAGTGACTTTATTTTGTGGTACTACTGTATTTATATGGTGGGGTAACGCTGATGTATGACAGATGTAAATTTTGTTGAAGGGACGGGACCAGCTGCGGGACTCAACGCGGGTTAAATGTTTGAGGCGATTAGTTAATCGACATCAGGGCGCCCTGGTGAAAAATGATAAGAACCTCAGCTTTAGTGTTCAGTGTTCAATGCAGCTGTGGGACCGCGGGACCGCGGGACCGAGTTTGCAGGACCAGGTTACCCAGTAGAAAGAGGGAGACTGGACCGAGGTACGTGTTGCATATAACAATGTTGACTAGATCCCGAACGTTTTTTATAGCATCAATTCTGCGAACTATTCGGCCAGTTTTGTCCTTCAAGACGGGAAATACACTTGAAAGCTCTGTTGAGGTAGTTAAACCTCCTTTAGAAGACATGGGTGATGGTAAAGCAAAGACAGCAACCTTTGCTATGAGCTGATTTTGGTTCCCTGAGGCCCAGTTCGGATGTGCTCATGGCGTCGTCCGAACGAAGGTTGGATACACAGGCGGATCAAAGCCGCTTCCGACCTACACCAGCCTGTAAGTGTAGGAAAAGGGTCTCGGGCTAAACAGAAATACCTTCCATTTTCTTTTTTAGTTTTACTTGGTGTTTGAGGTTGTGTTTAAAATTAGAAATTTCACGTTATACTTCGATCTTGCTTAGCTTGTAAATTTCTTGAGACGTTACATAACATCGCAATACGGTGTTGTATCATTTGTTTAAGTATGTTCTCTGTAAGTGCTGATTTCGACGGCAAAATGCATACGATCTTTGAATTTAGAGCCAAGTTTGGCTTGTTGCCTAAAACCCTTATCTTTCGATGCTGAGCAGAAAACCATTTGTAGAAGTGAATTTTTGTAGACATCGGTCAGCGAAAGGTGGAGATTTTAAGCATATTTTTTGCTTTCTAATCCTTGTATTTTAAGTTTTTTTCTTTGATCAACGTGAAAAATGAAAATTTTTTCGGACCCTTTACAATTTTGTAAAATGGAAGATGAACTACGTCTATAAACCTTATAATTTGCTGAGTCAGGTTGTGTTTTTGAATATTGTTTGAGGTGGTTGGGGTAGAGTCATTATGCAATTGCTGAGTCACACTTAGTCTTGAAACATTCTCCCCAACCGGGGCAGGGTGGGGGGGAAACAAGGGAAGTTTGGGTTGAGATGTGTCACTAAGGCCTTGAAACCATGACTTGTTTTAAGACAAGAATTGTTTATTTTGTTTCAAGAATCCTAAGTTTATAACCCTGATTCATTTCTTTTCACATACAGAATAAAGCATTTTTTACAACTAACATCATGGACAAGGGTTTTTGGAAGAAATTTATTAATGTTGGGACCACAAATGTAGACCACTTATTACTCTTTTCGCCTTGAAATAACATTGTTTTTAGTTCAAGTAAACACAAACTGTATAGTTTGATTATTCCAGATATCAAGGGAATAACACTGTTTGTGTTGTTCTTTTATCTAACAGTGGGGACCATACAGAAACTGTGCAACTGGAGTATGATCCAAACCGCACAACATACAGTGATCTGTTGACACGGTTTTGGAAAGATCATGATCCTACAGCTCTGCACAAAGCACAGTACATGTCCGCAGTATTTTACCATGATGAAGAACAGAAGAAGCTTGCAGAACAGACACGTGATGAGCATCAGAAGACTCTAAGAAGGCCCATTGTAACCAAGATTCTTCCTGCAAAAAGATTCTATGATGCAGAAGAGTATGCCAAATAAAATTTCATTTACATAAGCTTGTCACTAACTGAACAGCCACATCAAAAAAGTGACTTCTCTTTAAATGTGTCTCTAGAAAAGCAGCGGGGATCCCAGGGATGAGGGTGAAGACTGGAAAATTTAATCCCCCCCCTCCCCATTAAAAAAAAAAACATGCAACCACACATGCAGAGCACAAAGGAACCCATCAGGGTAGAGGATTTGAAAAAGATTTTTTGAATGAAAGGGTCATATTTCTCTCCATCCAATTTACTTTTCTAGGGAGGAAATTTGTGTTTGTCACTCTTAAGACTGAAAGAGATAATAATTTTAATTATTGTGCAAATATTTTTCTTTTCCTTTCTCAGTTATCACCAAAAGTACCTGCTGCGTCAGAAACCCTCGCTGCTTAAGAGCCTTGGGTTAAATGGTGTGGAGCTAATAAATTCATATGTGGCAGCAAGATTAAATGGCTACATGGGAGGCTATGGGTCCCTGAAAGATTTTGAAGCTGAAGTAGATGAGCTGAAAATCACTGATGCACAAGCTGATATGGTGCGCAAGATCATAAGTAGCAAGCGATTCTAAATGGCATCAAATTTGTTCTCCTTAACATAAGGTTCTGTAATCTAAAAATACTTCTAGTTCTTCACTACAGCGGAAATCCTAATTTCCAAACCACCATGGGAAAAGCAAATTGGTTCCAGTTATGAGTATCAGGAGGTTTGAAAAATTGTGGGTAAAATTACACTGTTTGACTGATGAAGGTTCATTAAGTATCAAAACTTACCTGAAGGAGGATGGCCCAATACTAATGATAATAATAATATATGAAGGTTCCAATATATTAGGTAGTTTTTCTTGCAGTGTTTAAGCAAGTTCTGTGGCTTGAAACATGGCTTAGTAAGGCACTCGCTGGAATGAACATGTCTGGCAACACTGCAGCAATCTTAAGAAATAGTAAATATATTATTATTCGTTTTAGTTTTCAAGAAAAATTGTGGGGAATGTAAGGAGGTGTTTACATGACACCAGGGCGACTTTCACCCCGGAGCGAGTATCCTCCGGTTCCCTCTCATGGCTCTTTATTTGTTTACATGATACCACCACAAATTTCATGCTGGCGCGAGTCACCCTGGCGCGAGTTCACCCCGGTTCTTGTACCGGGGCGGGAATTTCACTCCGGTACGAAATCTCACAACGGTATCATGTAAACACGAACAACCACCCGTTTTGGTGTGAAATAGGTCTGCCGGTAGACTGAAACGGGTAGCGCATGTGTAATGTTCGCGGTTTTGAATCATACGTACATTTTATCAACATGAAGTGTACCTTCAAATAACGAGATGTGAAATAACCCAGTCATCATGTAAACGAGATACGAAATCAAAAAGTCATGTCGGTATGAAACTCACGCTGGTGCGAGTTTTCTCATGTAAACACCCCCTAAAGCTAGGTAACAGCAGGGTGCGACAGAAGTGCTGTCTGATACCTTGGGGCTACTGGATTAATCTGTTGGCCTAGCATATTTTCATTGCAAGTTGTCTAATGAGCAAGCAAATTCATTTGGTAAGAGAAAGAGGTTTGGAAGGCCTGTGTAACTGCTCCAGGCTAGTAATCTTCAGCAACAGAATGTCCAAAGGGAGGTGACTATTAAATTAATTTCGTCACACCCTAATCTTGTGTGTAATGTGTCTCACAAAGGAGCTACAACATTGCAAGAAAAATATTCCCTAGTAAAATAGGGTCTATACTTTAGTCTTTAAATCAAAATGGTTTCCTCCCTTTTCCTGTATTTATTCATGTTCATTCATTCATATGCAGTTCACTCTCTGCAGGCAGTGTTATTTTTTTATTACTCTGGTCTTAGTGGAGTCCAGTTTAAAGCAAGTTGCTTGTGATGTGGAGATGTTACATTATGCAATGTTATTTATTTACATTAGTCTTCAATATGCACTCTGAACTTGTAAAGGTAACCATGACGGGTATCAAGTTGTTATTTGGCACTATTCTCACTGTTTATGAAGTCCTGTGGTGTAAATTAGATTCTGCGGGACTGAAAATTCTATGCTGTGTGGTGGTGCTGATAGTTGTGTGATAATTGTGGTCAGAGTGCATTAAAATACTGTAGTGCTTTGTCAAAAATAATGTTGAAGAAAAATGAGACTGTAGTAGGTCTGAAAATAAACTGAAAAACCTGATATGGTTTCCAATGTTTTTCATTTACATATTTTTTTATCTGTAATATTGCCATTCCTTTGTGATGAATGAGGTTTTGTACCACCCACCAACAATTGATAAGTGAATGATGAGTGTTAAGAAGGCTACAGTTTGTTAGAGGCTGTATGAAACACTTACTCATACTGTGATACCAACTCTCGGTTGTAGGAAAGCGCTATCCACCAGATAAATCACTATCCAGCGGAAAGTATTATGGAAACTTATTGCATTATTCTCTGGCTTGCAAGACCCCTCTAATGTACATGTAAGCCCTCCTAAAACCCCTTATAAAGATGTGTAACTCCGGGGCTTATAAGAAACAGTTTACAGTATATGATTTTCCCTTGATTTTTTCAAACCTGAACCACTGGACTTTGCTTGTAAATTTGGTATTATTCTTCCATGTGGGTGTCACCCTTGCTTAGATTCATTCCCTTATCTATTTAATTATAGCTATCCTTTTAATGGAACAGAAACAAGCTAACATAGGTCTTGGCCTGTGGGGGTGGGGCAGTACTGTAATATCATAGACTAAACTTGTGTGTGCAACTCTGAACAGGTTGTAAAATTACCCTTTTTCTCTGTCCAAAGGAAGTAAAAAAACCAAAACGGGGTCTTTTTCCCCACCTATAATCCCTGATTATTCTCAATCCAGGTCTAGCTTAGGTGTGTGCTCTGCTCATTGTTTTTCGCTGAGCCGGCAACAGGAACAGGATTTCTATTTGAGAATAGCTTGTACAGGGTCCCAAATTCATCTCTTTTTGTCTGGAACTGGTCCAGAGCCTCGAAGACTCAGCAACACATCCAGATGGTAGTAAATTCAAGGGATCCCCCCCGGGGATGCTGTTGGTGACCAGGCCCCAGTTGTTCAAAAGCTGGATAGCGCTATCCACCGGATAAATCACTATCCAGTGGATAAGTATTATTGAAACCAATTGCACTATCCACTGGATAGAGATTTATCCGCTGGATAGCGCTATCCAGCTTTTGTACAACTGGGTCCAGTCCCCCAATGTTCAAAGCACTTGATCTTTGAGAACTTCACGCAAGAAACGACTTGCCTCAAAGTAGCGTTCCTTTTTTTCGCAACAGCGAAAAAGTGGCGTTTTAAGACTCTCAAAGAACGAGGGACAAGAAAGAACCGCCTGATCGCGGATTACTTAATTCTCGATCTCCTGCAGTGCAGGTGGCTGGTCACGCAACAGGAGAGGATCGTTGCGTGACTTGAGCAAAATAAAGCTAGAATGCTAGATTTTGGGATTTGGCGCAGTTCTCGTTTCTTTGGGTGTGATCCATCAATTCGACCGCACTTGTCGGTTATCTGCTGCACAGCGTGCACAGCCGTTTTTAGTGTGCTTACAACTCTGATCATTGATTTTCACTTCGTCACGTTTATGCCTGCGGTCAGCGTATAAACGCAGGCTCCGTAGAATGCGGAATTTCCGGAGCTCAGCTGTGAACTGATGGGCATGAAATCTTTATATCATCGCTGATTTTCTGCTCACAACTTCTTCTTTAAAGGGTATTACAAAAAGTAAATGCACGTCCCGCGTACGATAAATTTCAGTCGAATATGTCAGGAATCGATGCAAGAACCTTAGGAATTGTCGTAGTCGGCTTAGGGCGGGCAGGAAAAGCTAGAGTACGCGACTTAAAGCAGAAAGTTTTAGGAGAAAATGTCGTTCTTCGCGGAGTTATCTCAAGGTAAGCTTTCATAGTTAAGTTCTGTGCGTTTTAGCTATCTAAAAGAAGGTCAACTAGACCGCGGTTTAATTTGCGTCCTGTATCAAATATTGGACCTTGAATCGATTGGGACTCCGGAGCTCTTGGTCGTAAGTGGGATGTTAACCACGACATGTTTAGTAAAAGGCTCTTATAAATACTGGCATGACAGATTTCCCTACACTTTCTTTTACTTCATGATGAGCTTGTGAAATCGCTATCCATTTATATTACTTACCTGGAGACTGAAAAAGGTACCCCTTTTGTGTTGAAGGTCTGAACCATCATTGTAGTGAGTAACCCTCCACTCCCAGGGGACGGACGACACCCTTAATGTTTTACTTCCAGAGCCTAGAAGAGACAATGTGCTTTTTTGAAAGCCTGGAGGGTAAGGATCTTTCTGAACAATTATCTGTAGAATTCCAGAACTGAGAACAAATATTGTGTAGAGACAGCTGTTGTCTCATCACATTACTCATTGTGTTAGACCTTTGAGGAATGCATGAATTGTCATAATTGCTTGATTGCATTGACCTGTAAAATAAGAATGGTTAGAAGACGTGCTTTAAAAGAGGGGAATCAATCAATCAATCAATCAATCAAATGGGAGAGAATTCTGCCTTCCATAATTATATAGGATCGTGTATGTGAAAGGGCCTGTCACAATCAATGTATGTATATAAGCCTTTTCTAGGGGTGGTGGGGGGATGTGGATAAAGCTCATTTACCATTTTCACACAGACCATCATTGCACCTCGTTTACCCCCCAAATTTTACATAACCATTCTCTTTGATTTCTCTTGGGACAACAATACCCAGGAGAAATTGGAGACAATGGTTATGCAATTGTTCTTTTTTTGTGTGTGTGGGGGGGGGGGGGGGGGGGGCAATCAAGGTACTTTATGGTCTATTTGAAAATGGTAAAATAAGGTTACAAAGCAGATTTTTTATTTTAATCTTTCCAGGCGAAAAGTTGAAGATGATTTACCTACACTAGACTGGGATGAAGCTTTGAGTAGAGGAGATGTCGATGCTTTAATTATTTGTACAGAAAATGATACCCATGAGGGGTATGCCAGGTAAATTATACGATGGAACCTGGATAATATGCATGGACACCAGAAGGAAACCCATGTCATCCATATTATCCAGGTATCCATGTCAAGCTAGGTCTCAGAAAAAATGTCATGGAGTGACACAATGTTTTATTGATAGAAATAGATACTTGTTTACAGGAGCAGTGACTCAGAGAAGCCAAAAGCTAAGGAAGTGAATGTTGTGTAATTTAAGGAGGCAGAAATCTTTATTAAAGGACCACAGGATGAGGGTCAAGCACCAGACTGATAGAAATAAGTAGGATTGACAATAATATTATAAGAGTTTGTGACTAAGGACACAGAAAAGTGTCCAATAATATTAGTACATATTAACTAGTGTGGGTTGATAGTGGAGAAAAGATGAGTTGTGAGGACAAAGAAAACTGTCCTTTATAATATAGATGTCCTTATTAAGCCCAGGGGGGAACTCAACACAGTTTTATACAGGGAGGGTTCCACCCTGAAGTCCAACCCCTTTTCTTTTTTACCATTTTTGACAGAAAAGGTACATACCCCTTTCATATACCAGCTTATCTCAATTATACGTTTTATTCATATGATCATTGTATAAGATACTTTCTCTTTTAACCCATTCACTCCTGGAGATTTTGCCGAAAAACGCGTTTTGAAGCTAGTCGAGTGGTTTTCTGGTCACTGTCATGTCTATAAAGAGCTAAATTACCACAAACCTGCTTACCGGTCGTACACTTCACGGCCTTCTGATCCAAAGGTAAAATATTAGCTTGCGAAGTTCGGGCTTTTCTTGCTCATTTTTTTTTCTCTTGCTGGGCATTTAGTAGGCTTCATTTTGATGGGAAGAGTTTTTAGGAAAGCTTTTAGGATCTTAGGATTAGGTCAAAGGAAAGGTAGGTGGGTAATGGAACAAGATTTTCATGGAGATTTACAGGTCAATCTTGCATGGTTTTTTGCCGTTTTCTCCGGTGTCCTTTACTGAATTGTGCTCCTTCTGGTATGGTTTGAAAGATCTCTTCCCTCTGCACAAGTTAGCAGACAGAGTTGGCCTTGACCGTTAAAACTGATGACGTCACAAGGGGTAGAAAGGACGTGGATCCGCACGGGCAGTTACGGGCAGTTCAGGGGCGAATGGGTTAATAATATTGTTATTTGTTCTATTATTTTCTTGATTTTTTATTTCTTGATTTTTTTAGTATATTTTTACTGCAAATATGTGATACATATTTTTATTTTTTAGTTATAAGTAACAGATAAAGAGCCACAATGTGGAAACCCTTTTATTAAACCGATTACTTACTTATACTTACTTACCTTCTATTGACAGATCATTGGTATCCCTTTCACATACCTAGCCTAGAACTTTGTATCCCCTTTATTAACTGCTGTGAATACACTGTCTCTAAAAGAGAACATTTTCTCGACTTTTTCACAGCCATAAAATGCTTCTGTTGGCCCATTTGGGCCTTTTTACAGACCAAAATACAAATTTCCCTTCTCTTTCATATTCTCCTACTACAGAAATCCCTACCCTTTCATATACCTTAGGCCTGCAGAATAAGGTACCATTTTCGGGCGGAGCCTCCCTTTATAGGCCATTATTGAGAATATCTCCCCTCCTTCCCGCCACTGGGGTATGAAACAGGTGTCCGCAGAGTGGGGTTCCACTGCACCGTAATTTATAAAGGCTGCCTTCCTGGAATGACTCTGATTATTCCCAGCTGTGGCCCAGACAGTGTTATGATGTGATCAGCTGGGTTTGGTCACTACTAGTGGCTACTGGTTCCTAGTGAGATATTCCCATGCTTGTAATTACCCACAGGTGAATACTTGGAAAAAAATCAGGGATAGTCTTAAACAAATTAAATGACACCAGATAATTTTAACTTTACAGGAAAGCACTGGAGCATGGAAAGCATGTACTGGTAGATTATCCATTATGTCTGTCAGCACAAAGTGGCAAAGATCTTTTTAACTTAGCAGAGAGCAAAGGTATGATGGAGAGAGAAGTTAAAAAACCGACCTTCTATTAACTAGAAATACATGTCTCACAGAACCTCTCAAAGCTTTTTAAAGGGGAAAAGGGCCACAGTATTAAATTAAAAAGACGTTGACTGGAAAATTGATATAAAGATCTTATTTCACCTCCCACCTGTATTTCCTTCTGCATTTTAAGAGGGCCTCTCTTCTAGTTACTTCATGTTAGCTCTCTGTGCTACCCTCTTTATATGTCATCGCCATCATCATCATCATTATCATTATCATTACTATTATTTCAAAAAGGAGGAGGAAAGGAACAAAAGTGTAGTGTTCGACTTGAAAAGAATGTTTTGGGTCGTTTTGTTCCTTTTTCTCTAGAAAAGGACCAGAAAACAGATCGAGCTTCAATCGGTTTTTGGCAATAGAGTCGAGGTCTTATGTTTTATCTGTGGATTTAAGAATTCATTAATATTAAAAAAAAACTCCTTGTTCTTTTTTAAAAAATAATAATAATAAAAACTCCTTGTAGTCTTGAAATATTTCCTCTTTGTATGCGATTTTAGGACTGATATGCCATGTCGAGAACATAGCTCTCCTTCTTCCTGCACACCAAGACTTCAAGAAGACCATCAAAACCAAGGATCTTTGCCTCAAGGAAGGCACAGCTAGGTTAGAGGCCAGTTTTGCCTCAGAGTGGTTTAATGATATAAACTGTGCAGGGTTTCCAAGTTTCTCTGGCATCTCGACCTTGGAATGTCTCACCGATCTGTTTGGCAGTCTGACCTTGAAGGAAGCTCACTTTGTACATGAAACAGATCGTCATGTACTCACCTGCAAACTTTTGACGTTGGAAAACAGGTGAGATTTTCACTAAGGCTCGCCCCATGACAGTCTTGGATTATGGACTCCTTGCCATGGATTCGGGGATCCAGGTTCTGGATTCCAATCTTTTTCTGTGGAACCTGGATTCTGGATTTCAATCTGTAGTGGGATTCCGGATTCCAGGTTATGGATTCCAATCTTTTTCTGTAGAACCTGGATTATGGATTCCAATCTTTAGTGGGGTTCCAGATTCCTTGTGTTGTATCCGGATTCCAAAGCCCAGGATTCAGGATTCCACCAGTAAACTTTTCCCGGATTCAGAATCCCACAAGCAAAAATTTACCGGATTCCCTTTTGTGGGGCAATAAGGCCTCTGAAAGGGTACTCCAGCAAGCAAGGCAGCAGGGTCACAGGCGTGTCCAATCAACTTTTTGTTAGGGGTTCATGGTTTTTTTGGTTGGGAGTTTTTGTTTGTTGTTGCTGTTGTTTTTTTTTTTTTTGCTATAAAGCCGCAATTAGGTCTTGAGTTCAGAGATCATCTTATGCACGAGCTCAACTTTTGTGCAATTAACATTCGCAAGATATGGTTTAACCCTATTTACTCGATTAAACGCTGCCTTAGATTTAATGTCGCAAATGGAAGCAAATTGCCAATAAACGCTGCCCTCGAAAACGCGCCGCTCCTAATCAGAGGAGTATGGCGTTTATTCAAGGTAATCTTCACCATCCAGACATTTTATATGATTCGATGTCAGCAAAAAGGGAGACATTGGAACTTTAAACATCTTTTTGTTTTACATATTATTTCTAAGTGATTTACCCAGGATGTACCATAATTGGTGGATATTGTTCATTCAAAATATTTCCCCGATTCTGATGGGCTAAAAGCACACGTTTAATTCACCATAACCAGTTACTGATGACCAAATTTGGAAGAATTTTGTGTTTAGCGAGGAAATGACGTCAAAAATGCAGCGTTCTTGCAGGTTAATGAACCGTTAACCGAGAAGACCTGGGGAAGAGGTTGAGTTGTTTTGGTTGTGAACTTGAAAAATGGAGGACTCGTTTAACTCGTTTCAAGAGTAAGAACTAGGCGAAAAAATAGCTTAAAACATGGCAAGAACAGAAAGAAGACAACTCGAAGGGCGACATCTGCCATTTGGAGAATATTTGCGGAGCTAAACAACCCTAAACGTGCACTATCGAAGATGAACTTAACATCGATGGATCAATGGAGGTAAGCATGTTTTAGCCATGTTTTTAAACTAGGAATTATTTTGAATGAATAATAAAGCAATTATTGAATTCGGCTTTCGTATCTTATGAAGAATTATGGAGATCTCGGAGGGTGTTATCCGCCTCGGCCTACGGCCTCGACGGATAACACCCTCCTCGATCTCCATAATTCTTCATAAGATACTAACGCCGTCCTCCAATAAACGCAGCATCCGAAAATTTAATAAACTCCGCGGCGTTTAATCGAGTAAATGCGGTATGTCTGGTTGCTAGACTTTTTCTGAGAGAAAGTCGGTTACTTAAAGTTTACATAAGTATCTGTTTAGTGCTTGTATAGTTTTCACGATGTCAGTAACTAACTATAAATTATCATAGACACTTGTCTCTAAGGATAGATCGTCGGATAGATGATCGGTTGCTTTGTTTTGTTTCAGGCCATTGACATGGAAAATCGAGAGACTAAGGGAATGTGGAGCAAGGAAGAGGTTCCAGGAATTTATATTTGAAGATGGCACTGTTTTAACGCTACCTCCCCCCGGTCCTCCTCCTCAGCCTACCCCCGGATACAAGGGGCTATTTGCTAGAGATTTGGAATTGTTTCTAGCAAAGATCCGGAGAGAGTGCAGTAATGAGATCATAGCTGAGCACAAGAAACTAGTTTTAGATTGTCTGGAATTGGCTGAAGAAATAAAGAAAATGGCTGGCTTCTAAGCCTTTGCTGATGTGGATTTGCGAGTAACAAATACGCGGAGGCTCCAGTGGATGGCTTTGTACACTATGTAAATATCCAGTGGATAAAACACTGAGCTCAACGTAGGGCCTGATTACAAGGAGGGAGGGTAACCATGGCACTAGGGTTACCCTTGTTGGAGGGTTACCCCCGGGCCGGGGGTTACCATAGCACTCGCACATTTCTTCTCTTTTTAAGCGATGTATTTACAAGGCAGGTAAGGTTACCCTAACGCTAGGGTAACCCTACCTAAGTGCTAGGGTTACCCTAGTAAAAGGGTTATTATCCTACCTGCCTTGTAAATGCTCTGCTAGCTTGTGTAGCTGGCAGGATTAGTGATCGAGTGTGCCGCGAGAAGATTGAGAGCAAGCCAGCGCTCGCGAATTCCCCCGTGGCTCCGCCGCTAAGAAAATCTGATCCCGCGCATAAAAATTCCTCCAGCTAAGCAGGCAAAGCTCAACTTTTCAAAGCTTCAGCTGTGTATAAGCGTAACGATTTGCGACTTGAAATGAGCGCAGTTATTTGAATCGAAAAGTTTTAGAGTTTCACCAACCATCAGTTGAAACTAGGGCAAGTGTTCACGAAGTCTTTAATATGAATTTTTTTTTCGTATGAATAGTGTTGCACTTGGCCGGGAGCCATTCGTAACTCTGCCTCATTTTGAAAGTCAAGGTTTTGGAAACTCAGAAATGACTTAATGGACCAATGGTCGTCCGGTATATAAATGAATGTTGAAAATTGACGAATTTGTCCAAAGCTGAATAAAATAAAAGCATTTACCTTTTAATAATCACGACCACTGGCACGGACTTACTTGTGACACAGGTGCGACCACCTCTCGTAAGCGACAGCCTTTCTTTAGCGACCCCTTATCTAAAACATCAAACTTTTTCCCAGTCAAAGCCTTACATTTGGAACCTTGCATTCGTAAACGAGTAACTCCTAGAAGCGACCGCGATCACTTTAAGGGGATGACGGTTTTATAAATTTTCATTGTTTTTAATCTTTTCTAAGCGACCACTTGACGCATAGTGCGATCTCTATGCTCTCTGCATGTACTCTGCTGTTTACATACGAAGTACTTTTTACTGACAGCATGGATCTTTAACTATCGAAACTTACAAATTACATGTAATAAGGAACATGAAAGTAAAGTTTTTGCAATCTATTAATTCTCTTAGTGCCGGAAACCTGCCTTGCGATCACCTCGTTTATACTAGCAGCTCTGCGTTATTACGAACACATTTATTTAGACCAAAACGCAAAAAATATTAAACGAGTTTATTATTTTGAAGACCCCGTGAATACGTCCAGGATTTTGTGGCCTAACGGTGGTTGCATTGATGGGACTCCGCTGTTCTTTAAAGAGAAAATAAGAACAAACGCACTTTCGCACTGAACACAGTTTGTTATTTCCAGCAAGAGACCTTGCACAGAAGTTGCTCTTGGAAATCATGCATTGCGCGAGAAACCCAACGGTTTTTAGGTATTGAGTTACACCTAATTGCAATAACGTTGTCTTAAAAAAAAAAATTCAAAAAGCAAAAAACCAAATAAGAATTAATTAGCCATGTGATTTACATTTGCGTATTTTAATAATTTAACAATTAGTTAAGAAGTCATTCACAATAACAAGAGATACTTCTGTAATTCCGCGCTGTAAGATAGAAAGGCGCCAATTATGTCATTTTAGAGCCAACATTGTCGATCAACAGAAGTCGCACAACTTGAGTTCGAAAAAGAAAAAGGTAAATTGACGCGAGCAATGTTATGTTTGAGTTATCGCACTTTTAGTCGTCAATCTGTTATGTCCTGACAAACGAAGCTTGGTTTGTGGCGCGGGTGAGGAAGTGACGGAGGACCCCTCACCCTCTCCGCCCCTGATTTGTTGCTTTAAAATTGTGATCAGATGGTGTTGTGCACTGCAAACCATACGCAGACTGGCTTTTCTGTTTAGCACTAAACTAAAAGAAGCGTCGCGTTCCTGGAATTTACCGCAGGCCATATTTATTGAAAAAAATGGAGCCATTATTTCTTTAATAGTTATTCGATGTATGTTTGTAATTCGAGCACTTTTGAAATTCGCTAGATGAATCAGCCTCGAATTGCATTAGAATGACACCAAGAAACTGATGCAAATGATTTCTCTCATATTACGTGATTAATATTCAGCTGTATGCGTGTGTGTTGTGAATGTTGCAAGCTATGATAATTACATGCTAATTTATTCTTATTTGACTTTTTGCTTTTTGCTTTTTTCTATGACAACCTTACTGCAATTAAGTGTATCTGTAAGAAGATTGGTGAATAATCTATAGATTGTTTTCAGTCACGTGGTCAGCAGCTTTGCAAATTGCTTGGAATAAAAGAAAGTTTTAACATGTGAAAAGAGTTCAATTCCCACAGGATTTTTTTTGTACACAACATGGCCGCCGATTCATTGTTTTGTACACAAATATGGCCGCCGTGATGTCATGTGAAAACGATCTATATTGTGCGCTGTAGATTCTTAGTAAGTGTTTAGCCAGTGAGAATGCACATGGTTACACGCGGATCTTTCGCTTTTGTAATTGATGTGACGTCATTCGCATCCCAGTGGACACTCAGGAAGATCAACCGCTTTATCATCACTTTGTCACACAAATATTCTACACGCTCTAGATACTGTAACAAGGCATTTGTGGTCCATTTGTGGCATTATCTCCTTTCATTCGCGCGCCCGCGCCAGCGCTGACTACAAGAACCACGCCGGTTGGGAAGAGGTCGGGGAACAGGCAGCCTGCGAGAGAGCTATCCATTTGGGGGTTAAGTCACAAAAAGCTTGCTCGCAGGCTTGGGGCAGGGTCCGCCTCATGTTGTCTTTAAAATCCAACTCTCTGATCGTTCTGAGTTAATTATAGTTTCCTGCATTAGAGCTTATCATTTAATTTTTTTACAGTTAACTAATTTTTTTTTTAACGAATTTTCCATATTTGACTCAGCTAATACAGCATCCTATCGAAATACAAAGCTTTTTACAAGTTTGTGTCTGGAAAAAAGAGCGTCTTTGATGGCGATTCCCAGGTTGGTCTTCTCCTAGAAAACCGGTGCAGCCTTCAACTTCTGGACGGTTTTATTCAGACGTGACACTTGGACTGCAAGGATGGCCAGAGTGATTAAAATGATCCCGAACACTCCAAGACAAGCAACAAGGATCCATTCTGTCGTCGACAACAACGGGTCTGATGTCGGTCCTAAATTAGAAAATTGGGAGTTTGTTACGAAAAACTCTGTTGCGTGACTGGCGTGACTTTCTAGAAGCTTCGCGAGAGTTCGTAATTTGTTTATTTTAGGATATTGTGTAAGTGTTTCTAAAGTGGGATATTTTGTAATCTTTTTGTAATCTTTCTATAATTAGACTATTTAGAAACTTCTAGATTATTATTGTAAATGTATATAAGTAAGCGAGTCTGAGTGAAGTTTCAACTAGTTTACCACAAGCGAAGAGAGTTTGACGATCAGCCGTGTGTAGTCAAGTGTGACGGAAGCAGTGTTTATCAAGTTGGCAGAGGCCGTGTGAATTTATTGAAGTTGGCGGAGGCCGTGTAAGTTTATCGAGTTAAGTGCTGTTGTGGAGTTTTACTTCGTGGAAACTACGTTCATTTTTGGAATAAATCTTCTTGTTGCTGTTCCGACAACCCTGCGTTCAGTTTAGTTTGCAAGCTACTCGTCCTCTAAAAGATTACCCGCGTAACAGAGAGAAAGCGGAAAAAATCTTTGAAAGCCAGAAAGAGCACACGAGCCTTACTGATCTACTACTGTAAGGAGCACACCACTAACGGTTGGTCTCCTGAGCTTTTCCCTCGGAAAGTAGGAACGATGAAGAACAATGGGCCCTCATAAGTCTCAATTTCGTCCCCAGGGCTTTTCCGTTAGATTCTAAGGAAAATGCTCTTAAACGAGGCTCAAGCCTCCTACTCTAAGGCCATCCTCCTGGAAACGAGGCTGCCCGTTACCCTAGGTATACTAAAAAGATAGGACTGGAAAAAGGTTCAAAAATCAATGAGTCCGAAGATGTGTTCGTCCAAAAATTTTTTCTTCCAAAACTGTTAGGATGATATCGTTTTTCGCTAAATAATAAAAAAAATTAAGAGCCAAATCAAGGATCTTCAAGAGAAGCAAAGCTTGACAAAAATAAATAGTTGTCGGCACAAAAATTCCGTTTTGTTTTGGCAAGGCGTTGTTATTGTGATGTGTTGCATTTCAACCTGAACAGACTTAGACGAGCTGCGTTCAATATATTTAACATTATTAACATTCAGTATAATTACATCGATGACTATCGAAAATAGAGCGCTGTGATTGGCTAGGAGTTTCGCTTTATCCCGCTATAATCACCGCGCGGTGATTATAGCATTGAAGGCTAGCAGTTTTCAAAATGGTAGCCAGATTTTTTTATGTTTCGGGGTCGGAAATTGATCAATAATTTTATTTTCTCGAATAATCATCAAAGTAATTATACTAAAACAATTAGTCGCCTCAGGCGACGTGAATATTGGCGAATAGTTACCTCGACTTCGTCTCGGTGACTATTCGCCGATATTCACGTCGCCTGAGGCGACTAATTGTTAATTATACGCTGCAATCTACTGAGTCAGAAATTTCGGGAAAAAGCATCCGAAATGGGTTAAAAAAACGCATGACATTTTCCTGCCCGAACGTTTAGGTTTTGTGGTTCGATCAAAAACTACCAGCCTGGCCCCGGTTGTTCAAAAGATAGATCATAGCGCTATCCACTGGATAAATTGCTATCCTGTGGATTGGTGTTAGGAAAACCAATTGCGCTATCCAGTGGATAGAGAGTTTTACCTGATGGATAGCGTTATCAACCTTTTGACCAAATGGGGCGTAAATGACATCCGATCTCAATTGGCAAACCAATTTAAGACAATTCAATGCTCTATATATAAAAGATACATACTTAGTTTTGGTTCGAAGGACGCCTCCGCTTGATCGATAAGCGAATCAACTGTGACCACAGTCCTCCCTGGGTAGGGGAAAATCCCACATGAAAGAGACGTGAATGCTCGGAAATTTAGAACACAGGGCATCAATCTGGGCGTGGCTCAGGCTTTATTTGACCCGTAAAGGAGCCCACATTCGAAAACAAGTGTGATGGCATTTGTGTTTTCGCATTTGTCAGAACGTATCCTAATCTGGTGTTCCTGTGGCATAAAGGCAGAAATTGTCGAGCTATCACAAGCGACTGCCGATTAGCCGCCCCTATTAATTTTATCAGGGGCATCTCGGCCACAGGAAACTGGACTCCTTTCGACTCCATTTCGTTTCCGTAAGTGACAAACGGGGATCTGTAATCAACGATTACCTCTAGTATGTATAGATATTCCTTTAGGCACAAACCTAATCGATACCTTGATGAGTTGAAATATTGGCCTTTCTTCCCGATCATCCTGGGGGACCAAAATCTGCGGTGTATACCCCAAAGGGAGACAAAGCGCATTCCCGTTACTTTCCTACGAAAGTTCCTCCCCCCTCCCCCTTGGCTATGGTCACAATTGTAACTTCGCGTTGCATGAGGACCTTGACTTGACTTGGGAGATTGAGGTAATATTTATATACGTCCTTTACCTGATGTAGGTACGCTGGTGGTAGATGTGCTATGTTTTACAGCACTGCTAGGCTGAGACATGGTGGAAGAAATGCTTCTTGTAGTAGTCTGTTGTACAGGTATCGGCGAAGATGTAACTTGGCTTGTTAATTTTGTTGATTGCACTGTCAATACTGTTGACTTTGACAAGAAAATGGATGATGGCTGATTCTGAGCTGGTGGTGGTGAAGTCACAGACGCAGACGGAAAAACAGAATAGCTTGCTGCCATACTACTGGAACTGGACATGGGTTGTGATATAAAAACAGCTGCACAGACAGAAAAAAGAATAAACAACAAATATATCAAATATCATTCGATGCAAATTTTTCTTCCCTTTCATTGGCCGACAGCATACCAAGTGACCTACAAATAACTGCCTACTATACAAAATAATGGTCATGGTCGACTCGCAGATCAATTATTTGCCGAAGCCGAACTCGCCACTGACAAATCACGAAATTCTGTTCAACCTCGTCCAATAATTGTTAATTAATTTACATCAAAGGTGGCTAGTAACAGCTTGAAGTATCATACAAAGCACTTCTTTCATCGCTCAATACCACCACAGGTAACCCAAGCTCGAAATATGAGCATCGGCGAGCATCGGCATTGTTGTATAACATTCAAAATATAAGGATTTGTATGGGAAACAAACCAACAGTTTCTGTAACTTACGAAAATGAAAGGATTTCAATAAAAAACCGTTTACATAAAAACCCATAAAACGGCCATAATTCGGCCCGTGGACCACACAGGAGAGACGTAACACACATTTTAAGTAAGGTAGGCTGTTTTTTATTGAAATCCTTTCATTTTCGTAAGTTACAGAAACTGTTGGTTTGTTTCCCATACAAATCCTTATATTTTGAATGTTATGCAACAATGCCGATGCTCGCCGATGCTCATATTTCGAGCTTGGGCTACCTGTGATACCACCACCCTTTTTCAGGAGATGCACCAAATATGATAATAGCATAAAATGTGCTCAATCACTGGTGTAGCTGGTTAAGTTACTGGGTTACCTTAGCAACGGCATAACCTGTCAAAGAACCCCCTTAAAATTAGGCTTCAAGTGCTTATAACTCAAAAACGAGTTCTATGACCTCCGTTTCTTATTATCAAATTCTAGTCAACGTTTCAAGATTCAACTTTTTGAAAAAATTGCGTTGAACGGGATCAGAGCCACCTTAACTTTTCCGCTGTTACACTGTTAACCAATAGACCGCACGTGACCTGTATTGGGAAAAACAAAACATACAAGCTATAGAGGTCTATTTTTTTGTTTCAATGTATTAGGTCCACTAGGTGCATGCACCGTCCAGAACAGCATATACAGTATAAATAGCATATACAGGGCTATATACTCCTTACTTTTCAATACTTCAATTTACAATCGGTATGAAATATAGCAAGTACTTTATTCTAACATAGATAAATATTTAGAAATATTTAAAATCTAAAATTTACAATCTAAGTGAAATCAAAAGGGTACTAGGATTCTAGAACTGAAAAATGAAAGACTGACATTGATAAATGCTATGTATGTAAGCTTCTAAGCTGAACTGGTATTCCAGCATTTGATTTTTTAACGTATCCTTGAATGTTCTCAGAGATAACTTCAATAGGTAGATTGTCCCTGTTGTTCCATAGTTTTACTGTGCTCTGTAGCTTTTCTGTCCAGACTTTTAATTCAGCTTCTGAGCGTCAGCTTTCGCGTGTAGTGTCACGTGACTTTCGATGTAAACAAGCACTCAAAGTTCGGACATTAGTTTCACCCACGTGTACGAGCTTCGAGTCGCTAAAAAGGGAAATTGTATAACAGTAGGGGATATTGAGTGAATCTTTGTTCCTTGCGTTACGATCGTGCGTTGACATGCGTGACCAAGAGCATTAATTAATTAAGTAGAGCATATTCATTTCGCTTCGGGGTTGTACATGTAGTGTAAGATTTCATCCATCGGTCTCACATATATTTTAAAATCAACTAAATAACATTATATCCTTGTTCGGACTGGTCTGGCTCCTGTAAGGTCCACATCTAGTTTCATAACTAACATTGCAGTTTTTGCTTCCGCGAGTTTCAATCCAAATTCGATCATAATATATTACAAGGAAATGAATTATAATGCACGGACTACACGTATACATATCAGGATAGGAACATCGAGGAAATAAGTGCGCACATTATGTTTAATACTAATATTTTGCAATTAATTGAAATCACGTCAAGTATTAAGTTACTTTTGCACTGCAATTGAGACAAACACAAATTAAACGTACAATGGTTTGTTTTCAACTGGCATAAGTTAAAAGTGACGTGATAAAAATTTATTTCAATCTTAGAAAAAACGGCTGCACTGATTGTGGTATATGTTTGCCTCCTTAAAAAATTCGTTTGTTTTTCGGTGTCCGCAGGCTATAGCACAAACAGTACAGAGAAAGCTATATTTATCGGAACTATGTATAGATAGTGAATAGTGCGTAATTATAATTGATTATTAAACTACCGTCAATTTCCAACAACAACATTTAATTCTTCTTTCTATCAATTTTGCATTCATTAAGTACGTATAACTTCATTTGTAACTGAATTCGGCCAAGAAAACGACAGATGAAGAGATGATTTATGTGAGGAATTTTCAGTTCTGTACTGACTGCTTGTGTCTCATCGAATTACACCCGGAAATAGATTTAACACGTCGCACACAAATTTCTGAGAGAAGGCTTCTTTGAACCAAACCTTTCAGTTGTCTAGATAATTGAAACAATTTTCGGATTTCAGCCTATTTTCGGGTAGTCTACACTGCAATGTTTGCTTTAAAAAAACATCGATTAAGCGAGGCTGTTATACGAGTGTATCGACACATCTGGAATGTGGACTAAATCATACTCACAAGAGTTTTGTGCTTGAATTTCCTGTACCCAAATCAAAGAGCATGCTGTTGTAAAGAACACTAGATATCGCAAAAATGAATCTTCTACCATGATTCTTGTAAAATGTACTTTGCTTGGCCGTACGGGAGCAATAAACTACGGAGTATTAAACAAGGGATTATTGACCCCGGCTCGCCGGAAGTCCAAACTTAAATATGTTAATCACCCCAGGGCTTTTATTTATCCGTTGCCACGCACCATACAATCTAAACTAATCTACTCACGCAATAGCCTTTTCCAGGTTAACCCTTTTTTTTAGGGACCGGTCAAAATTTATTTGGAAGGGAAGGGAAAAAAGGTCAAGATCATTTCAGATTGGAGTAGCGGGGAGGGGGGGGGGGGGGGTGGTCTAAACCTTTTTTATAAGGAAGTTTATAATTAGGAGCATAGCAAATTGATCGCGAAGTATATTTTAACAGGGATCCATTGGCCAATATGGGTAAAGCAGTTAAATAGTAGAGCACAATTAACATAAGTGAAACAGTAAAGCGAAATGTACAATTTTATGCTAATCCTACTGCTTTTTGTTCATGTAAAGCATCACTCTATTGTACAAATCAGTCATTTGTATTTGACAGAATTCTGTTTGCACTCTAAATTTCATTTTTATTTCAAATTTTAGCTAATAAAAAATCCAGACTTATCTGCTTTAATATTTGGTTTGACTGAATTTTCTTTTAACAAAATGCTTGTGTCACTTACATATCCCAAGAAAAACATGATGAAACAACAAGAAAGTAGTCTATTACAACTGCAGGAAAATCATTTGAAAAGAATTATATTTTGCATGGTTGCTACATTTGCGTTGACCATGAAGGCACAATTTGTCAAAATCTATCAACTTTCCCATATTTATACGCTGATTTTGGTAAAATTAAGTCTAGTGAAAATAGCAGATGGATATCAAATCTAAATATAATAACAACACGACATTACATATATTTGATTTTGCAAATAGACAATAGCTCCTTTCTTACTGCGCTTTTCACAAACATGCGAATTCTGAAGTTCAAAGGCCAACTGACGATTGCGTTTTTCGCTGCCGTCAATCATCTTAACGGACCTCTTAGGAAACAAAACTTACATTAAAAGGTTCAAAAGGTCATGGTTTCTGATTTGTGATTGGTGGATTTCGATCCGTTTTGTGTGTTTTCTGTGGTTCAAGTATGATTGACGGCAGCGGCGGCTTTTGAACTTTAGAGTTCGCATGTTTCTGAAAAGCGCAGTAAATGAATTGTATGTTTTCAATGTTTTCAGATCATCTGGTAAATTAGGTAATGAAAACATTTCCGTAATTAGGCTGCATTCATTATGTATCCTACAGGGGGGGGCAGAGGGTTTTAGGGGGGGTTCTCAAATTTTTAGAGCAAAAAAAGGGGGGATATGAAAATTGTTTAAATATCTCCTGGGGGGATGCTTATTTTTTGTAAGATTCTGTCTAGCTTTTGTAATAGTTTTAAACAGTGAAAAAAGAAATGATAAGCAAGGATTGTAAGCAACAAGGGTACCTCTATTATTCTGAGAGACTATAGTACCTATTTTGAAGTTTTTCAAGCAGTGTGCCTGGCCTGTAGATGTAATGTTTCGATACAGTATAGAAAGTAAAACATCTAAAATGGAAACATTTAATGCAACCTCAGTCTAAGCAGTGCAACTTTATTGAATCAATGAATGCAAAAGAAAACAATGTAATTCGACAGTGCACAGTTTTATGAAATTGAACAACCGTGCACTTAAATGTTCAATTGTTGGCTTAATCACATGACGTCACTAAAATTCAAACTAAAAACTATCCATCCTACCGAGATTTTACTCTCACGAAGCATTAGAGCAGCTGAAAACTCATTGTCAAACAGATTGTCGCTTCAAAAGGGTTCTTGTTTTGTGATAGAGTACGCTTGAATTTCTAAGCTTTTGACTGAGCGGCATTTACATGACGGCCAAGAGAGCGGTCATATAGGTTAAAAAAATGACTTATTTCAGGAAATTTTGCCATCTAAACAGTTCATGTACCGGAAAAAGTATTATTTTAATGTTTATGAGTTTCTCGAAGAATAAATTCACGCTTTTGTAGCAAAACTTGGTAACAGATGTTTCTGTTGGTTTCCGTCCGCCATGTTGGAGCTCATCCAGGTGAGCACCAGCATGGCGTCTCCAAACAAATCTCTATAAATTTGCGTAAAACATTTCTTCGGATATCTCGTATACGAAATATTCCTCTGACCTGAATCTTGGCGAGGGTCTTTGCATGTGTATCTCCTTTCATTTCCCAGATTCTGGACTTTATCTATCGAATGGTTTTGATTTTTATTTTCATCTATTTTGAATGGCGTGACACTGAAAACCAGCAAGTAGTTTAAAAATCATAAAGTGTGTTTTCTTATAATTTAAAGAAAGTGAAGTAAACCAAGAAGTAATCTTTTGAAGTTCTCGATTCATGGTATTGCATAAAAGATCAGTATTTTTGTGGCTGTAAAATAAATTAGTTTCATCAGTAAGGAGAATAAATGATATAATCTTCGAGCCCCTAGCGAATATCATTCATATAAATAAGAAACAAGAGAGGCCCAAGGACAGATCTCTGCGGTACTCTACATTAGATTGTCAAACTTTCCGATTTGACTGACTTGTATTGAACTATTTGTTTCCTATTTGTTAAATAGTCTTTAAACCATTCATTTGCAATTCCCCTAATTCCATAATGATCAAGTTTCCGTAATAATATTTCATGATTCGCGGTATCAAATGCCTTAGCAAGGTCTAAAAATACACCCAATGTATATTCACTATTATCTATTGCATGCTTTTGATATTTTTGTCATTAGTTCAGTAGTTGCTAAATTAGTTGAGTGTTTTTTTCCGAATACTGGCTAGGGAATAATATGTTGTTCTGGTCAAGGTATTTAGTTAATCTTTTATACAACTACATAGCTGTATTAAAGTGAAATTTGAATACAGATTTTTGAATTATTTTTAAGTAGTCATATCTCTTCAAAAATGTTCCAATTTCTATTTTCTGTGAGAAAAAAAAAAACCTAATTTTCCTAAAAAAATACCACTAAATTGCTCCAAAAGCTTTAATTTGCCTCACTAGAGTGCCAAAAAATTCTAGCATAATGTACAAAGGCTTACCTTTTTTGCACAGCGTAGTTTTTCCCGCGAACGGTAGAGAGGATCACGTGACCTGACTTTTCCCGCTGGCGCCTTTTCAACGCTAGGAGGACATTTTTCCGTTTGGAGGAAAGCCGAAAACATGAGTATTTAGAGCCCATCTGTAGATCATTTAGATCGCTTGGTTGTAGCTATGCTTCGTTTATAATCCTTTTGCTACGCGCGTCCTGCTTGTAAAGCTAAAAAAGTTCCAAATTCGAGCGAAAAAAGGTGACAACTTTTCCGCGGTATATTTTTCCCAGCCACAGTGAATGGCGGCCGACAACACTAGCCGTATATCGTTCGCAAGCTTATTTTACTTTGTTTAAAAGAGAGATTAAGAAATATGGAAATATTTAGTCAATACCTAGTTAATTTTAGCCTGTTCCAGGCGTCCACATAGTTGGGAGCGGTGCGAAGGAAAAAGAAACGCGAAAAAAATAAAAACGAGGGAGGAGGAGAAAGGGCGAGAGAGGCTCTCCCTAGTCCCCATCTACTTTTCATCGTTTTCTTTACTTCGTACCGCTCCCCACTATCTGAACTCTTGGCCTGAACATTGAGGGGGTGGGGGTAAGGAGGGAGGGCTGTCTTCCCTCCTCGCCCCCTTATTTTCTTTCCATTGCAGAGATGCCAACCCGCCGACCTAATTTTACGCGCTACCCATTACTACTAGTACTGCTGCTGCTACTACT
The DNA here is from genome assembly GCA_038088405.1 of Porites divaricata. Taxonomy (NCBI): domain Eukaryota; kingdom Metazoa; phylum Cnidaria; class Anthozoa; order Scleractinia; family Poritidae; genus Porites; species Porites divaricata. Next base: position 5,389,807 of record JBBMOI010000018.1, read on the forward strand.
GCTGCTACTACTACTACTGCATAATCTGGCGACTGTCTCTTAGAGCAACACCCCTCAATTACCCCAATCACCTCCCCGTCCCCCACAAATAAACACAATTCGACCCAGTCCCCAAATAATAACATGGGGGTGGTAAAGGACCAAGAAAGCTCTGTCTTTCATGAGGTACCGAAACCATATCCATTTCGTCAAAATGTGTAGTCTTCTCAGCGTTGAAATATGATCAATACACCATAGAAACAGTGAGGTGTTTGAAAACATTTACTGTATGTCCACTGGCTTTGAAATGGAGGTCTGGGGCAAGTTAACTGTGAAAAGCATATTAAATTCTTACACATTGGTTTTTTAAACTCATCAAGTCAATACAAGCATATGGAACCAGACTCGTTCCCACTTGCTTCTAGCTGAGACCATTTAGTGGGAACAATAGGCCATTTTACAATTAAGATGAAAGCGAGGATGACGGTGACATTGTTTTGATACAAACCGTCCTGCTTTTTCATGTAAATCAAGTTATTCTTGTGCTGACTAGTATTTTTCAAGGACAATTTCCATAACAAAGAGGAGCGAGTTTGTATCAAAACAAGGTCACCGTCAGCCTCAAGACCAGGGTACTAAGTCCACAACTGTAAAATGATCTATTCTAACTCCAACATACCGTCCCCCCAATCCATACCTCAAATCATATGAACTGGGAATGAGAATGGATCGGGACAGTGAACACAGAACAAAGAACCCTACAACACTGATGTAAACAGACATATAAATCAATCAAGATTATCTAACTCTTCACCCTGTTGAAGTTGCAAGGAAATGGCTCGCTGGACCGGGGTTCAAGTAATGGCTGCATATCATGACTTTTGCTCTGTGTATCATTTTTTCGGCATTTTACTCAGTGTTGACAGTCATGTCGGAAACAATACTTTGAGGCTGACCATCAATTGGGGCCCTGGTAACTCCTCAAGTTTGGAAAGAACTCCCCACATATAAGGAGGCACGTAATGCCCTACAAAAGGAGTGCGAGAACTGTAAAAAGTGCTTTTATGACCGGAAAGTCACTATACTTAAACAATCCAACGTTAGTAGGCCCAGACAGATTGTGCTCGGCAACTTTTGAGCAACTTTTGAACTTTTTCCAATTTTAGCAACCTTGAGCAACTTTTGGCTTTCTGAGCAACTTTTGAGCAACTTTGTATTGATATGTCTAATAAGAATCACAAAAATTAACACGTAACATTGATAAATTTGGTTACGCGACTGAACAGAGTATTTAGCACGCACATTGTTGTTATTTAATTTTCTTTAATTTGTTGACATTGCTCAACAAGATGCAAGAGCATTTAATATATTAAGTTTTGTTCTGCAACTGTGCAAACCTTTTATAACATACATGTGCCCAAGATATACACTTCAGATTAACATATTAAACTTTCCAATTATCCAAAAAGAACAATGATCGATGATATTTAATAATATTTGTATCAAATATTAATATATTAAAGTAGCAACTTTTGAAGTTTTAGTAGCAACTTTTTGGGTTTTTGGGCAACATTTTAGCAACTTTTTGGCTTTAAAAAGAGCACCTTTTCATGATTTTGCGAGCACAATCTGTCTAGGCCTAAACGTGAGGCGGTGGTGGAAAGAAATCAAAGGCCTTACTGGGCTGCGGTGTTTCGAAAGTTGGGTCCAGCAAATGCTTGGAGATCACTGAGTTGCTGGCTAACATTTTTAACACCGTTTTGGCTGGTCTTACTGCTGACTTTGTGCCGTTGCCCCAAGTCATCCCTGGTTTATTCTTCCCGGTCCCTGAACACCTGCTGGTTGACACACGTATGGTATACAAGGCCCTGAGAGGCATTAAATCGAACAAGTCAGGGGGGCCTGATCCCATCCCAGGGAAAGTCTGGAAAGAGTTTGCTTTTGAACTTTCACCAGTCATCACTAATATCTATAAAGCCTCGATGATATAAGGATACGTCCCTGTGTTTCTTAAGCAATCCGAAGTTGTCCCTGTACCAAAATGTTCGCCACCCAAAGTAGTTGAAGAAGATCTTCGGCCTATTTCTCTCACGTCCCATATTGCAAAGGTCATGATCATGGAAGGACTTACGTTGGATTCCCTCTTCAAGCAAGTCTGTGACAAGCTTGACACCCACCAGTTTGCCCTGGCCGGGACATCCACAACCCACGCTCTTGTTTACTTCCTCCAAGTCATCCTTGAGGCCCTTGACCAAGGTGACACTTATACACGCATCTTCTTTACTGATTTCAGTAAAGGTTTTGATTTAGTCGATCACAATATCCTTATCCAAGAAATGGAGCTCCTGGGTGTGCATGAGGCCACTATCAGATGGATCGGCTCGTTTTTAACGGAGCGTTCACAAAGAGTGCGAATCGGTCAGGTTTATTCGCAACCAGTTACACCGAATGGGGGAATACCACAAGGAACAAACTCGCTCCATTGCTGTTCGCCATATTAGTGAACAATCTGTGTAGGGACTGGAGATATATATACGTTGATGACACCTCGGTATTTGAATCTATTCCTCGATGTTCACCTAGCTACCTTCCATTTATCGCCGCAAATATTAACACCTACGCTTCCATGAGTAACATGCGGCTTAATGAGAAAAAATGTAAAGATATGGTCATCAATTATTTGAAGTATCAGCCCACTGTTATAACACCGATTCAGCTTAATGGTATAGTCATTGAAAGAGTATCTAGTTATAAACTCTTGGGGGTTATTATCTCTAATGACCTCTCCTGGAACGAACCTTGTGACAGTATCCATAAAAAAGCTACTAAGCGTTTGTTTGTGCTGTGGACCCTCAAGAGAGTTGGTCTGGGCACTAAAGATCTCGTGTTAGTCTACTATAGTATTGTTAGATCCATTGTCGAGTACGCCTCGCCAGTTTGGGCTGCGATCCCTTTATATCTTGACGAGTTAATTGAGTCTGTACAGCGGAAAGCTCTCAAAATAATATTTGGCCGAGTAGACTATACGGAAGCCTTGGTATTGGCCGGCCTGGAGTCTCTTAGTGACAGGAGAGTAGGTGCTTGTAAGCGGTTTATGGCTACTGTACGCCAAATGTCCCCCCTTAAGAACATCATCCCCTCTCCTGCCGCTATTGAGTCTCATTACAGTATAAGGGTCCAACTTCCAAGACGCCAACATGGTCATACCAGAAGAATTAATGACTTTGTAACTTATAAATTTCAGTGAATGTATGTAAATAGTTAAGCATATGTGACAATGACCTTCCCCAACAATTCAGTTATTGCTGCAAGTGGGTGAAATAAACAGAATATCTATCTATCTATCTATCTACCTAAGTCTATACAATAGACAAGATTCAATAGGAAACACCAAAAAAGTTAAAATTTACATTTCAGGGCTCTCACTAAGAATGACCCCACATCAGCCATTGCTGACCATATAAGAGCCACAGGTCACAACATCAAGTGGGATCATTTTGCTATTCTAGCTACCGGTAAACAGATTATCATTGTAAAATAAAAGAAACTTTGCTTATCCAAGAACTTAAGTCGGCCCTTAATGTAAACGTCAGCAGTGAGAAGCTGATACTTTACTAATTAGCTTAAGCTTTCATTGTTTTACTGTTAAGAAACAGATGTTTCTTAATCTCGTTTCCAGACCCCTTATTTACATTCCATATATAGTTTTCATAAAATTGTAACGGTCTTTATTCCACTTTTGAAAATGTATGTTGCGTAGCATACGAAACGTCAAGTTATTAAAATGCGTAAGTTTGATATGTTTATCACCGCTGTTTGTGTTTATTCCTCGTTAAACTACGATGGCCCAAGAACAAAAGCCTTTATGATACATATTGTAAATTATTGTTAACCGTACTAGCTTTAAAAAGAATATGGAAGTAAAAAACAAAGTAAATTCAGAAATAAAAACTAACATGGTAATTAAATATGATAATACAAAGACGAAAATAATTAAAATGAGTATGAGTAAATTATTGTGAGTTTAGCCTATTAAAAAATACTGCCATTGTAATAAAATGAGTTTTTAGCATGTCAGATTAATGCAGCCTGTTCATTTATCTAAGTAGTACGATTGTGTACATAATGGTTAAAAGTAAAATTGAAGAATTGAAGAATTGTGGTTAATGCCCTTTTGTACATCTTTAACAAGTTCATTTATGGAGGTTTTCCACCTTTTCATCAGAAATGGCCACTGCAGATGTTCGATAGCCTTGTCACTTTTGCCCTTTTTGGAAACAAGTTTTGTAGCATAACTTTGGTGCCTCGTCAGCCGATGTGCTGTTACTTATTTCTCCACAGCAATTTCACACATTATGACAATAATCTGATAAGACACATATTAAAGCTTTTATTTAACGCATCAACAATAGATGAGCATGGGGAAATTGGTGCCTGAAGAAAGTGGAGCCGCAAGGCAAGCAGGGCCAAATGCATAGGGTATCAATGACAACCATGTGAGCGGCAACCACAAGGCACTGTCACGCTGAAAATCAGTGGAAACTAGAATACTTACCACATAGTTACCATACTCATGAGAGATGGTAAGGGTGGGGTAAATTCAGTGAAAACTGCCAAGTAGCAAAAAATAAATGCTGAATGACTTGACATCTAAATCCGAGCTGTAAACAGATTAGTGAGCCCCTGCACGCAACCCCTGGCCACCCCACATACCAACCCTTGGGCAACAACTGCTGGCCAGCAATGTTTTGTGTTTAACTTAGCCTAAATTACATGTACCCACATATAGATAGTATCAGGGCGGTGTGACAGAAGATTTCCTAAGAGGTGTCGCAGCAATCTTGGTCTCTTACGGGCAGAGGATCATATATACTTCACATGGGAATTCCAAGAAACATGTTCATCAAATAAAACTCCTAAATGTTTTAATTCGTATATATGCTTTGATCAGAAAGCAGTAGCAAGAGTTCCAAACCGCATAGCCTCAGTGTTAACTGCATATTTTATGAAAAGGCTGTTATTATCAATGATCCAATATAAGATCAAGATGTTCATTGATATTTTCCTCAAATTGCAGCAGCAACCTTTCCAGAATAGTTCTAATAATTGGACAGTGTCATCAGCATACATTAACATATTGCACTTCCGAGCTAAATGGTGGGTAAATCATTCACTTGAAGCGAAAATAGAAGAGGCCCAGGGACTGACCCTTGCGGCACACCAACAGAAATACAATTTGCATCTGAGAAAGCTCCTCGCAACTGCTAAGTTTCATGTGAAGATTAAGTCAGGACACCAATCGAGCTCTTCTTCTACCATACCCAGGGTATATCGCATATCCAACAGCCAAGAATGGTTCATGCTTTGAAAAGCCTTCAAGAAGTTTATAAAGACAGGTCCAGTCAAAGTGGTGAAGAATAGAGCTGTGTCTAAGTTCTAACATTACTTGTTTTCAGGACACTGATGACTAAGAACAGGATAGGCTCCTGCTAAGAATCGTTATATTGGTGTTGATTTGAGGTGCTGATCTGAAGTTTGCAACTCTGGGTTAGGACTCCTATCCAAAAGGCACGTAATAATCTTGCCATAATTTCACCCAACACATTGATTACCTTGTCACTGAATTCTCTTCAGAATTTCTCTCTTTATCAGATTTCCCTTCACCTTCGATCTTAACTGTGATCATCATGAATCATTCCATAAGGTCTAAGATGGTAAACTAAATACTCCAACACATACATCATGTTGGGTTTAATATAATGAAAAACCACGGCATGATTGGAGCAACATTCTGGTCCCCCTTTATATGGATTATAGTCAAGACTCCAAAGCCAAAAATCTTTTCTGAGAAAGCCAGGTATGAGATGATGTTCCGGGGAAAGTGGCATGAAGGTTTTCCTATCAGTCTTATCGCTGGTATATGCCGGCTTGACCCCCATTGCATTCAGACATTTCCCAACTTCCACATCCTCTGCCAAAGATTGTTTAGGGCATTTAGAGGAATCACCGAGTGCTGTCTTGAATCTACGCAAAGTTTCTCGGCTGAACACGTAACCAGCTCTGCCGCTACTGAACCCGCCCTTGAAATGTCTTCCTAGATAGTGGGGCTTCTCGGGATCTAGACTTGAAACCAGATGGCGGAGATTTTCGATTATAACGAGCGAATCATCGTCCGCTTTCAAAAACCAGTCAGCATCGTTTATGTGGTGCTCATAGACGTAATCCAAAGCCGCTCTGGTTTTTTGCCTTAACTGATCGCGACCCTCACCTACATTTAGCCCAATTCGCCGGGAAACTGGGATCGGTTTTAGAGCTCATAAACAAAAGAACATTGCGGAAATTCCGGTTGGGATGTCAATGGTACAAACGTTAGCCGGGCGTTCCACTGGAACATGACAGGCCTCCCCCCGCTGCACTGGAAACTTCCAGGAAATAAGAAGAATTTTGAAAAGGTAGTCCTGTTTTCTAGTTGGAAACTTTCCGGTGAAAAAGCATGTTCCATTCACGAGCTTTCACAAGGAATCACCAGTTCGAGGCTATTCACGTCGATATATGTGGCACCATCTTGAATTCTACGGTGGCCCGTAGGGACAAAACACTTCCCAGAATCCAAAAGCACGTCTGAGAATCCAAAAACACATCCCAGAATCCGAAACACTTCCCAGAATCTAAAAACACGTCCCAGAATCCAAAACTCTTCCCAGAATCCAAAAATACGTCCCAGAAACCAAAACGCTTCCCAGAATCCAAAACAAGTCCCAGAATCCGAAACACTTCCCAGAATCCAGAAACACGTCCCAGAATAAAAAACACATCCCAGAATCCAAAAACACGTCCCAGAATCCAAAACACCCCCCATAATCCGAACTCACTTCCCAGAATCCAAAGCACGTCCCAGAAATACGCTTTGTATAGGTCATTAGGCCTAGACAGATTGTGCTCGCAAAATCATGAAAAGGTGCTCTTTTTAAAGCCAAAAAGTTGCTAAAATGTTGCCCAAAAACCCAAAAAGTTGCTACTAAAACTTCAAAAGTTGCTACTTTAATATATTAATATTTGATACAAATATTATTAAATATCATCGATCATTGTTCTTTTTGGATAATTGGAACTTAAGAAAGTTTAATATATTAATCTGAAGTGTATATCTTGGGCACATGTATGTTATAAAAGGTTTGCACAGTTGCAGAACAAAACTTAATATATTAAATGCTCTTGCATCTTGTTGAGCAATGTCAACAAATTAAAGAAAATTAAATAACAACAATGTGCGTGCTAAATACTCTGTTCAGTCGCGTAACCAAAGTTAACAATGTTACATGTTAATTTTTGTGATTCTTATTAGACATATCAATACAAAGTTGCTCAAAAGTTGCTAAGAAAGCAAAAGTTGCTCAAGGTTGCTAAAATTGGAAAAAGTTCAAAAGTTGCTCAAAAGTTGCCGAGCACAATCTGTCTGGGCCTATAGGTCATCGTTCATAGCACGTATTCAGGGGGGGGGGGGGGCTTTTCTTTGGGTCAATTTCGTCGTCTACAACCTTTATAAAATGTGCCAAGCATTTCTATAATCATGCAGGTAAGCTACTTTTTCCGAAACTTTGTTACCGCCTCCGTTTTTATTTTTTTACTTTATATTAATTCAATAACCTTGCAACTTCTCAGTCACTTGAATTGTTAATTCTGTAGCGTTTGCCTACTCGTCAAGATGGCGTCGAAAACCGTGACAAGGTCTATTGTGCAGCCACATAACATTTTACGTTTTAGGCTTTCGACCCAGAGGAATCAGTAAAGGATAAACGTTCCTTCTATGTAAAGTCTTTTCCAGTTATTTCAAAGTAAGAGAAAAAGGTTCCTATGCACTTGCCCTTCAGACAAGCACTATATTACATTCGGTTGTCCAAAACCCAAGAGTTCTTCTTCTTGCATGCTAAAAAAACAAGGGTACACTGAAAGGAGAAACAACCACGGTAAGTGCGAAAATTTTTTGCCGACAAAACTTGCTACAGAATTAACAATTCAAGTGACTGAGAAGTTGCAAGGTTATTGAATTAATATAAAGAAAAAATAAAAACGGAGGCGGTAACAAAGTTTCGGAAAACGTAGCTTACCTGCATGATTAAAGAAATGCTTGGCACATTTTATAAAGGTTGTAGACGACAAAACTAACCCAAAGAAAAGCCCCCCTGAATACGTGCTATGAACGATGACCTATACAAAGTGTATTTCTGGAACGTGCTTTGGATTCTGGAAAGTGTGTTCGGATTCTGGGACGTGTTTTGGATTCTGGGATGTGTTTTGGATTCTGGGACGTGTTTTTGGATTCTGCGAAGTGTGTTCGGATTCTGGGATGCGTTTTGGATTCTGGAACGTGTTTTTGGATTCTGGGAAGTGTGCTCGGATTCTGGGATGTGTTTTGGATTCTGGGACGTGTTTTTGGATTCTGGGAAGCGTGTTCGGATTCTGGGACGTGTTTTTGGATTCTGGGAAGTGTTTCGGATTCTGGGAGGTGTTTTTGGATTCTGGGAGGTGTTTTGGATTCTGGGAGGTGTTTTGGATTCTGGGTAGTGTTTTGTCCCTACGAGCCACCGTAATACGAATTTTGATGACGAGAGTAAAAGCGGATGGAACGCGTTCTTCACTCGATGGACCTTTCCATGGAAGTTTCCAAAAGTTTTTGGTAAATGGAAAATGAAGCATCCCGCGCGCCCGCGAGAACGCCCTCCGGTACCCAGGGTATCGGAGTCCCGATTTTGATGAAGAATCCCGTTGAAAGCGATGTTCCCCGGTTAATTTGAGAAGTTTGCACGACAAGTCGTCAAACTGATTTGAAAACTTTTTTGCTCCATTCTGACGATTCTCCCAGAAGCTCTGTAAAGAAAAATTCTAAAAAGGTATCACACGAAATGGTTATTTTCGTTGAAGACATTAGAGAGAATGTATTAAAGCGGCTAAAATTAGGCCTTCACTCAGGTTATCATCGCACACCCTTAAAGTTATCCGATAACGTCACTGAAAACATTTTCCTGTCTTTTATTTAACATATTTCGATTCATGATCATTTATTACTAACCGAGATCAAACACAAACACTTTTTAGCCCTGGCAATGGTTTTCGTTTACACACCACCACGTTTCTTATAATATTTTCTTTTTGTCATGATAAGAAATGTTGATGAATAAGTGGAAATAAAGAAAACATGAAAAACTTATCATGACAGTTATACTACTTCCAAGCCGATATCAGTAGGATGCCTAAAATGGGTGCAATTCCACACTAGCCAATGGTTTCAACTCCATCAAGCCTTTTTCCAACTGCACTAAACATTTTAGCAATCACCTACAATGCCATCACAGTTGCTAACCGTTCAGGGATACTCAGGCGGAAAACAATACAAAAAATGACAATTATTATTCATGAAGGGGAAACAGAGAAACAAACAAACAAGAAATTATAAAATAAATAATAAAAAACAGCGGCTATGGCGAAAAAGTTTGGATTATTGCGCGGAATATATTAAATTTATTTAACACTGTGAACTATCAGGCTCTATTTCTGCAGCACTCGGTAAATAAATGTTTTCAGTTGGTAGTTAAATTTGTGTAGTTTTAGCACAACTATGTAGAAGAGATTTAAGCAAGGTGCTATAGTATCAATCCTAATCTCACTGAAATCTCAAGTTACTTTATTAATACCAAACACTGAACACAGTGTTCAACCCAAGGTGCTCAGGTGAGGTACGTTCTAGGATAAATACTGACCGATTGAAGAATTGTGGGTAATGTCCTTTTGCGCATCTTTTAACAAGTTCATTTAAGAAGGTTTTCCACCTTTTCGCCAGAAATGGCCACTGCAGATGTTCGATAGCTTTGTCACTTTTGCCCTTTTGTAGCTCAACTGACCGATTTCTTAAGCGAGAGGTGAAGGAGCAAGCTTCTAGGATGGTGAAGAGGCATGGTCCCCTTTTGTGTCTTTCAGACTGGATACTGGCCAGTTTCATTCCCTCTCATAGCGTGTCTACTGCCCAGAAATTAAACAACAAAAAAATTGTCCAAACCACTTCCAGATTTCAACTTCGAAAGTATTTTTTTTTTCATAAAAAAATATATTTATTACGATCGAAAAATCTGAAGTTGGCTTAAAAATATGCCAGCGATGGTGAAACCTTTTTCTTTCAACTCATTTCTTGATGTCTGGAGTACTGTTTAATTTGCTTGATAGGTTACCCTTTTCAAGGATCAGATCCCTCAGTCAAACAGAATATATATGTCCAATTTTATTTAACAAATTATTTACTACATGTAATGCTCTTTTCAAAGTCCTTATCGTTGTAATAACATTACTTTTATGCAACTTGAAGTTAACAAACCATAAATCACATATGAGTAAAACTGTTCAGGATATAGCGAGATAAACTTCCTATCAACTTGAGATATTATTTTCAATGGAATTTTGATTTTAAAGTGTATGTCTGTCTTTAATCAATTAATCCGTGGTAGAAGAAAGGAAACTTTACTGAGGCATTAACACCTTGTTTGCCTCTACCGGCAATTAGCTTGCTCAGTTGCCTTATTTAAAACTAGCTAAAACTTGACCAGCTTCAATATTTTTTATTATAGACTAAGAGTAAAAGTCTTGAATGATGATTTCATTTGCATCAATATATTACGTACTTTCTAAATTTTAAAATTTGTTATTTAATCCCACTCTCATTGTATTATGGGAAATAAAACTTACAACAGATGTTTGAACTATGATGATTAAAAGTTATAAATTAAGTTTGAATATTATTAGCTGGTGTCGCTGTCCATCCTTCTAAGAAGTTTCAGCACAACTTGAGGAGTATAACATAATCTAGCCTAGCAGTGTAATAATAGAGAGTATTACACTATCAGGTCATATGATGTCATACTGCTTAAATAATTGCACTCAAACTTTGTAGGCAGATGGAAAATACATACTACTTATTAACTGAGAGTGAGGTCATCGCAGGGAAATCTAGACTGAGTTCTTGATGTAATAACCTTGTTATCACTTGATACAATACATCAAGGCCTTGGTCTGAGATTTTCTTGTAATGACCGAATAGATGAGGTTTGTAAGTTATTTATTACATGGTCATTATGGACCTGAGCCTGCCACCAATTAAAGCCAACAATTGGTCAGTGGATAACTCTAAAAAAACATGTCACCTCAATGAGTTGTACACTTGAGCCTGTGATACAGTTAGGTGACACTGATCAGCGGATACCCTTTTTAACAGCTGTTAATCGACCATAACATGGATGCCATAAGGGTGTCCACTGTCAAGTTAAACACAGCTTGTATATGCCTTAGACACCTAGCTAGTATTGCATGGTCATTACAAGAAAATAATGCCCGGTCATTACAAGAAAACAGCCAATCAGAGTGCATGTACAATTGCAGCCATAATTATAATAAAACCAGGTAACTATATATTTATCCTTCATTAATCTTATTTACCCATTTCTGTTCATTTATTTGTGATAAGTTTTATTTCCCCATGCAAACTCTTCTGTCATACTTGGGTAGCCTGTGGTATCAGTCATTGCTAAAAAAAAATTTGACAACTGGTATGACTCTTGGCTATGTATTGGAACCTGTGATGTCAGTGAAAATTAGTACCCTCTTATATGCCAAGTAATATATCACAGTGAAACCTCTTCTTACACACCCAGGGAGACAAAACGTAAACAACGCTCATCAATTTTTCCACTCATTTCCTTAGAGCCACTCTATAAACTGTGTGGAAAAAGAATAAACAGACAGAAGAGAAAAATCTGCCAGCTGGGGATCAATGTATAACGTTAAGGAAGGGATTAAAATGTTTTTCTCTGTCAGCACAGGCCTTGTCTTTTTTTTAATAAAAAAAAATGTAATATGGAGGCCAAAAGTATTGAAAAAATGCTTCGAGCAGTGATACATATATTGGACAATTGTCCTTTTCAAACACTTCACCACTCATGAGCCGAAATACAACTGGAGGCTAGGGTGGTTTGGTTTAGTTAAATTCAGTATATTCGCAAGGTCCAGATTGTGAGAGGCTCTTTTAAGTGTACAGAGTTATCTTCTCATGTGCCAAACTAATATTTAAAATAATTAATAATGTTAAATTTATAATTTGAGCTCATTCCAGCTATTGCTGTAATTCACATAGATTTTTTTGTTTGGTTTTGACTAGTAAGCATGCTGTTTAAACCAGCCGTTGATCTTAAGTCAAAATTTATCTAACTAGGTTTGGCACAAACATGATGTTGCATTGAAGTGGGTCTATGTTCTTAACTTATTTTAAGGACTATTAGCACGTCGGAGTCAACATGAGGTGATCTGAAGTTTGCAGCTAATATCTGAGACTCTGATTCAAAAAGATATGAGGGAATCTTGCAATAAATTCTCATCTAGAACCTCATCTTGTTGCAGAATCATCCTTTACAGCTTTGTCTTGTGTATCAGGTTTCCCAAGACCTTCAGAACTGTGATCATCATGAATCATTCCATAAGGTCTAAGATGGTAAATTAAATACTCCAACACGTACATCATGTTGGGGTTAATATAATGAAAAGTCACGGCATGATCTGAACAACATTCTGGTCCCTCTTTATATGGATTATTGTCATAACTCCAAAGCCAAAAATCTTTGTTTAGATACCCAGGGATAAGGTGATGTTCTGGTGGAAGCGGCATGAAGGTTTCCCTACCACTCTTATCCCTGGTATATGCCGGCTTGACCCCCATTGCATTTAGACATTTTCCCACTTCCACATCCTCTGCAAATGATTGTTTAGCACATTTAGAGGAATCACCGAGTGCTGTCTTAAATCTACGCAAAGTTTCTCGGCTGAACACGTAACCAGCTCCGCCACTGTTGTATCCGCCGAAAGGCTTGAAGTATCTTCCTAGATAGTGGGGTTTCTCGGAATCCAGACTTGAAACCTGATGGCGGAGATTTTCGATTATGACGAACGTATCATCGTCCGCTTTAATAAACCAGTCAGCGTCGTTTATGTGGTGCTCATAAACGTAATCCCAAGCTGCTCTGGTTTTACGCCACAACTGATTGCGACCTTCACTGACGTCCAGCCCGATCGCCGGGAAACTAGGATCATCTTTGGAGCTCATAAACAAAAGAACATTGCATCGCTTTCCCCACGTTTCCTTGACTGGTTTACCTCTGATAGGAAGGTTGTCCGGACTCGTCATCACCCAGCAAAGAATTCTTATTTCCTGCTGTTCCTTCAGAGCTTTTTTATTCAAGGAGAGATGGTGATGGTGATCTTTAAGATCTGCATCAAAATCCACTGGTGATTCAACCTTGAACTTGTTACTATCGCGATGAACAATTTTATGCGTGATGTCCAAATCGTCATCATCGTTCAGTGGAGGATACTCAGTAACCTGGACAAACATTTTCTGTGAGTTTCTATCAGCATTGAAATAAGTCATTACAGTCACAACAAAAATCCCAAATGAGAAGCCGACAGCAAACGAGAGAAATGTTGCACGCGCTGCCGCCATGTTGTGTTCATTGTAGTACCAAGATATTTTTGTCACGTAACCTCGATTTGGTGTCATGACACGTCAGTAATCCGTACTGGTACTCACAAACAGGAAAAATTAATTTTTACGGTGTTCATAGAGCAACTTGCACAAATGTAAACAAACCGGTATATTTTTGTAGTTATGGTCAAAAACTCGGAGAATTTTCAGGAATTATTTAATTTTATCTAGGGATGCTACGCAACGGGAGTAGAATAAAATCACCCATCATCAAAATTAAAAACCACACCTGAACCAACAAGGAATCCAGTGTTTAAAAATCTTAAGTTAAATATGGGATTGAAAATTAGGTTTTTTTTTGTGTTCTTACCTTTTGTTGACACATAAAGTTAATTATGTTCAGTTTTTTTTGAAAGCACGATTGAAAACAACTTTCCCTGGCTTTTGAAAAGCTAGCTTAAGTGTAGATGTATCTTTTATAAAGGAGCTTAAGATCATTGAGGAGAAGAAAGGAGCCAATTTTACTCCAAGCCAAATTCAAATTCGACCAAAAAAAGGAAATCGAAATATATTTACAGAAAAAAAATAGTGTTTAAATAATTAAGATGGTGTCCATCAGGAAATTGAGTAATTTCAATTTTCAGTGGACAAAAACCCTGTACCAGAATATTTTAGGCCATATCACATTTTTTTTACACTTTTCAAGGGTTTTAGATATAATTAGTCATCTGTATTAACACCAAAGAAACATTGCTTATGGCAGCCCAAGAAAGCAAATTTCACAGGAATCGAGAAGATGCAGTTAAAATCGTCATGCATAAGATTTCATTTTGTGTAATTTGAAGTCTTTGAAGTTTGTTTTCTCAGGTTTCCATAGCAACCTTTTCTTTGGAGTTATTTCATATAACTGTTAACTTTCTGGTACAAAGTTTATGTCCTACAGAAAAAAAAAATTGCTAAATTTCCAAATGGATCCCGTTTTGATATAATAACATCTAACTGCACCAGTAGTCACATTTTCATGTCTAATTAGACAAAAGGTTTTTTCTTGTTTTTTTTTTTTGGACACTTTATTGGGGCAAAACTGCAATCATGAAAGAATTAACAAGAGGACATATAATTAACGATATAATATAAAAATAATAAATTATAGTTAGTTATAAACGGGACTCTAGACCCATGCAAGGCAACGCCCTGTTGTAAGACAAAAGAAGCAAGGCTGATTTTACAGTCGGGAATATATATATCTTTTGACCAATATTTTGGCAGGTATGGCCTTCCTTCTTCAGGGTCTTACATATAATGAGACGTTACAATTTGAAAATAAGAAAATAGTGTGCAATATGATACTATGATAACAAGTGAACGTTGAAAACAAAAACCATTGAAGTAGTGATAGAAAGAAATTTGACATATAAAAATAGTATAAATAAAAGATAACAACAGCTTATTTTACCCTTGAAAAAAGAAAACAAAAACAAAATTGAATTCACACCCAGTCCCTAGATGTGCATTAACAAAAAAAGCGGAAAAAATACAAGAAAGTGGATGTGGTTGGCACAGTCACTTCGACCTGTGATAGGGACAGGTTATCATTAATGTCCATGAGCAAGAAAATTAAAAAAAAAAAAATCACATTTACAATGTGGCACATTTATACAAACTTCTAAACTTCTGCTTAAAAAACGTTATCTAAGACAAAAGTTTAGGAGGAAATATCTATCACAAGTGCACGAGTCAAAATAAAGAGGAAAAAAAATTCAGCTCCTCCCCGGCGGGGAATCGAACCCCGGTCTCCCGCGTGACAGGCGGGGATACTCACCACTATACTACCGAGGACCCGGCTTACAAGAACGTGAAAATTTAAACTACTTAATAAAATAAAGGCAGGCACCCGGTCTTCAATTTCTCCAAGACTGTGTTTGTGATTGAAAAAGAAAGGTTTGATTATTTAATTTCATAAAGCAGCAGCGAATTGGATACTAGCGCGCGATTTACTGAAGTGCTCTGAACAAACACTCTGTAAAACTCTGCAATGCGTCTATCAAAATTGGACGGCTGTATGTTCCAATCTGGTGTTTCCTTGTTCAGACCCAAAATCTCTCTAACAGCATGTCCTTCAAAAAGTTGGCCACTGAGTTTTTCTTGAAGGAAAATTTTCTTTTTCGCGCTAATCGTCTCGCTTTTCGTGTGCTGATAAAATGCTTTCCCAGTCACATACTTGTGTCCGTGGCTTTCAACAAAATCACGAATTGGAAGCCGTTTCTTGACCGTCAACTGGACGAATTTTGCTGCCTCTACAGGAAACAGATTAGCAATCAAAGTATCGAAGCTTAATTTCTTTTCCGTCTTCGACGAAGAACGAGGATATAGTCGTCCCGTAGAAAGTTGCACATAACGTACTTTCCAGTTTTCAGCTCTGCCCAGATGAGCTGAGATCTCGCGTTTTGTACAGAGCTGGATAACGTGTGATCTCCAAAGAAAGTTCGAATTCGAGATTCGATTCCACTGCTGGCAGACTTGACTCGCGTAACATAGCGCCTTAACATCTAGACACGAAAATATCGCGAACAAAACATCTTCTCCTAAACATTCCATCATTTTCAAACCGCTAGACCGCCAAAATCATACGAGCCTGCAGAAAAACTCACGTGAATCCTGCGGTCTACCGTTTGAGGTGTTGGTAGGGATTCTGCAGCAAACTTCAAGTTCAGTGATTTAATGTTACGGTTGTTTGCCCTTTTCTATCGTTCTTAACTAAAGGTGGTTTATTTTCTGTGGTGCATGACGTAAAAAGGCATTTTGGCGAGTGAAGATGGCAGAAGACGAGGTCAAAAAGACAGGGGGACAAGTTGACGGTACGCTTCTTATACTGCGAGTTCTTTTAGTCGCGGGTTAATTCTCACTCAATGGATTGTCAAAGTCAAAACCTCAGTTACATGGTCAGATTTCTGTAATGTTTGTGAAATCTGGGCATTTTTAGGTTTTGATTATGTTGCCGACTACCGATTACTCGAACACTTCTTCCATATTTGTTCATTATCGTACCATCAGTTATTAAAATAATTAAGACAACACTGTGCCTATATATCTAAGAGCTTAATAAATTTTTGGGCTTCTCTTTCTCAAATGTGTAGTTCTTGCCTAAAACAATGAAGTCACCTCACATTCAGGTTAGATTAATACTACGTTAGTTAAAATAAACTAAATTAGGAGCCTTAGCCAAGGATTTTTGGGTGCTCGAAATATTTTAAATGTAGCATTACCAAGCTAAGGTTCATGTCACTTCCTGTTTCAAAGATGATTTGCACGTGTGTAATATATCGATTTAGCCAGGGCTAAAAGCGAAGCTCCCATTAATAAATGTATAATTTAAAACAAACAATAAACTTGTAATCCACAAATCAGTTAACTCAAGGGCACCTTCGTGTGACTTTTGAGGGAAAGGTTAAATGATTTGAGAGTGAAACAAATCTTGCATCGAGTTGATAGCCTTATATGTACACCCAAAAAATAGCACTGGCAATCATCTTCGGTCACATTTAAGAGCAACAATGGCTCTTGATCACGGTAGATTAGGCATGGAAAACAAATTCTTTGAAAACAAATCAGGCCGAATTTTTGCTTTCAACAAGTTTACTTTAGAAAATCTTGCCAACAAATCTGGGTGCGTGCAAACCAACCTTTTATACTTTTTATACATCACATCTGAGGTGAAAGAGTACTATGAGGCACTGTTTTTATCATACAGACCTCAGACAATTGGCAGCCAGTTTCACAATTTTTCAAGACAAATTGCATTCATTCAATATTCAGGACCATCAAAGCATGCGTGAGCTTTTAGTGAAACTTTTCAAAAAATTTCCAAAATCACCTATACGGCCAGCCGGTTCTAATTTTTGACAAGCACCAAATTTGTATTTTTTTAGAAATTTTGAAAGAGTTTATACGCTTCAACATAATAAAGAATTTATTGTCTTTATTTTTTAGTGATAGTTTTATGATGATGTGTAATCTTAAAAAGTATTTGTTACGTGCAGCAGTACTCCTGCAAGCGATGTTCATAAATGACTGAAAACAAACGGCAAGAGATAGCTAACAATAAATAAAAGATCAGAAGTATAATTTGGTAGAACATTTACAGAGACAACAAATTTCAGTCAAGAAAAGAAGTATTTAAGTGTCTCTAAGATTCCTGAGTCTTTAAGCTTAAAGATCAACTTTAAGCCACCACCACCTTCCCGGTGTTTGCTGTTTTCAAAGATGAACTCGCGACAAGAAAATCGCTCAAAGCTTTCTTTCTACAGCCAAAATAATACCTAAATATTCTTTGGAACGGTTTTTCTTTCTATTTGCTGTGAAATATCGACTAAAGGCTTTTTAAAGTTCTGTAAGCTTATATCAAACCCCATACTAGGTCAGATCAGTGTCTCAAATCTTAATACAAATGTGCATAAACTAGCCTCATATTTCGAGATGCAGGTCCTGAAAGCTATCAAGTAAGACCAGAATCGCCTGAGCCTTTACATGTATAACCCTCTTACACATCCAGAAAGGTGAAAAACAAAAATGATGCCATCCAAAATCGGATTTCCGACTTTGACAAGCAGCGCATTCCTCAACTAAAAATTCAATAAAGAAACCAGCCATAAATAACAGAAGACTCTTGATAGCAGCTGTATTTCATTTTGTACATCCAGTGGAAAAAGACAGTTAAAAACATCACAAGTTGTCACAAAACTCTGTCAGCTTCAGCTGTCACAGCAAACAAGTTTCAAGATGCTGTATGAATTTTCCGCATGAACTCACCTGTCAAATTTTGACCAATCAGGGCATAAAAATTGGACGTGGAGCGTGACCAACGAACGACTATGGTGAGAAAAGTGAAGAGCATCTGTCCTCCCTGCTTGCATTTTTAAATAACTGGCTGAATTTTCACTTCCGAGGTCAGTTTGAAATCAAAATGTTAATAGTGCTGGGCCAAAGTGACATAAACACAACACATTTCATATGAATTTTAAAAAATAAACTTGAACTTGCGATCATCTGAAAACTAGTAACTTGTCAGCAAATAACTTCAAAAAAAAAACTTGACCAGGATGGGTTGACACCTGAGCCTGCGATACGGCCAGGTGATACTGGTCAGTGGGTACCTTGTTTTGACAGCTGTCAATTGATCATGACATTGATGTGCAATCAGTTTTCTCTTGGGCTCCCTGGGCTCCCAAAGTAGCTAGAAAGTGTGAGAGTAAACATTGGGATGCCTGTGGTGTGGACAGATGGTCGGTTGGTCTGTCGGTCGGTCGGTGTACGGTCAGATGATTACCAAATTTTCTCGGATGGGTAGTTTACCACATTTCGTACCCATATTACCCTAGTATGAATTTCAAATACAGTTGTTTCGCATTTTGAGGAGTAGGCCATGTCCCTGTCGGTATTTTACCCATCTTTGTGTTGTTTGTCATCATCTGTCTTAGGGTCATGTCGCTTGTCGAAATTTTACCCTAAAAGAGCGTCACCCTTAGGTTTCTGGGACTCTAACTTTAGGTGTACATGTCCAATGCCCAAGAATGTTTCACATTATTATAATGCTAACTCTTTATGCTCAATAAATTAATGTCATTTTTATATGGTCAGATAGCATCACTGTAATGCTCCATGATTCAGTATCTTTACTGTTCTTTTCCTGATTTTCTCACTTAACTGTCGAGATGACTTTTTTGTGTAGTTTTCATTGTTGTAGAACTAGGACTGTTGTAAGCTGTGTTTTCAGTGTCAGTTTCAGTTTATTTCAGCGCAAAAAAAAAAAATGAAACTGGAACTGAAAACATGGCTTCATTGTTTTTGCTTACAATGTAAGGGGTGGCGAGTGGTAAAATCCGAGACTCTCCGAGACACCGAGATCCTAGTTTGAAATCCGAGCCCGACACTCTTTGGTAAAAAGTTTCGAGACTCACAAATGTAAAAACAAACCATACAAAAATGAGACTTCGAGACTTATCAAAAACGCTTCCGAGATTTCGAGATCCTGCCAAAATTTTCCGAGACCCACGTTTTTCAAGGTACCATTCGCCACCCCTAATGTGTCTGAACAGAACCTGGTCTTCCTGTGTTAGATCAAATCCTATGGTTTTAATTTGACTATCATAAAACATAGTGAGTCAAAGAAACTTTGCAGTATTTTTCCAATATAGTGTGCGATTCTTTTGACTGCCAGTACTGAACACTCAAATATTCAGGAATAGTATAGACAACCTTCATGTCTCTAGCTGGTTCTTATAACACAGATGTTATATTCTTAACATCACGAGCCTTTGCCCCCTTCCCTCCTCCCTAAAAAAATGAGCCTGTGCTCTCTTCCCCCCCCTAGAATAGTGCAGGCTAGGCACTTTTATCTCTGAGCCTTGGAATCTTGGACTTACCATGAACTAGGCTACGTGTGTAAACATATGATATACTGCTGAGAATTTGCACACTGTCAGCAAGAAAAATCAATGTTCAGAGGCAAAACTTTTAATTCACCCTTTCCTAGCTTATGATGCACCTAACACCTTTCTTGACATTTTTCTAGTACATGTACTTCCCTTAATTTGTTTGTTATTAATTTTATTGTTATTTTAAGGTTTTCATTGTTAAAGTTTCCTGTCAGTTTGTTATCTTTTATTTTTTTGTGGAAATGTTATTGGGGATTGATTTGCACTGTTTCAGTTCCAGAAAAAGTAACCTGGATGTATCAATTTCATGCATTCTCTTTCTTCTTGTAGAACTTTGCCTGGCACTTGTTGATGCAGCCAATGACAAGCAGCCTGAGGTGCGTTCAATGATCATGACATCTCTTCATGAACTTGGCAAGAAACAGCCTGAAATGGTCCTGAGTTCCATAAAAGGATATCTCATTAAGCATCAGAAGGTACGTTGACAGCAAGACTTATGGAAATTCCTTTGTCCTATGGTGTTGCATTGGGCAAAAGAGTTTTCATACTTTAATGACCAAAAAATGGGTCCCTGCACTTACATGTAGGCCAATCAGAGTAGCTCTTTGGGAGCCTTAGGGATGAAGTTATCAATCAATTATTAATTAAATCCAATGAAACATGACTTGCATTCATTTTATTTAAAACTTCCACAAGATATTGATTGCAAAAGTATTAAAGGGTTTATAATTATATCATGATCTAATTGTTGGTAGAAGTCAGTGATCATATTGTTGAGCCTATCACAGGCTACCCATTGAACATAACTTTAACCGTCAGAGGGAACAAAATGATTCTCAAAGGACAGGAAGGATCACTGACAATTCGTCTATATCTATGGAGAACAACCACCTGCTCTAACACCCTCCATCTTTGACTTCAGACTATGCCTAAATGATGGAATCTGTGACGCTGGACTACTGGACTCCGAAATGTGGAATACACTATCTGTTGTTTGTACGTGCCAATATCTTGTTATAACTGGTGTGTTGAAAATAGGTTGTGAGAGTCTTGTTACTTGAGATTTTGAGTTTATTCGATGTTGGCACAAATTTTTAAAACATAGCATAAAAATTCCACCCACCGCCCCACCTTGAACCACAGATGGGGATAGCATTTGCTTTTTTGCCAAAGGGTTGACTCTAATCAGACATTGTCATACAATCTATATGTTAAGAATTTATTTGTAAGGATACTAAAAAATGGACAATATCTAACTTGCATTTCTTTTAGCTCAGTCATGGCCACAGGGTTGTTCTTCTAAAATCTGCATCAAAGGTTATTGGTGATACATTAAGCACTCTTTCGCTGGGCTTGGCAAAGCAATTGATCAAGCTGGCATCTGGAGAAATGACAAAGAGCAAGGTAGACATATTTATTAACACTGTGATCTCAGACTACCTGTTTATTGTAACCTGGATTACTATCAGCCTAGACCACCTGGAAATTATCTTATACAGCATGGATCATTGCAAAATAATACCTTCTCACCAGCTTTTGCCCATGAGTAAAGAAAACAGGAGCTTCTATCCATTTATTAATAGCTTTTGACTTCAGATTGTATGGTGTTTCTAAATGTTAAAGCAAGGATTTTCCTTTTAACTTGCCTGCCTGTGGTAGGCCCAGCCATAATTTTGGTTTTCAGTCGTCTACGTAGAAAAACAACACCCGGGGAAGGGAAAACACGAGGTCTGGGAACGAGAAATGATGTTCTCACAACTTGTTTCATACAATTGTCCCTTGCACAAATATGTTTTGTACCTCACCCACCCCTAAAGTATCTTTGCAGCTTAAAAATAATATTAGTCTCCCAGCTGTTTGCAAAGGGGACTACTTGAGGAAGACTGGCGTTTTATTTTAATATTTGCTTCTATTCATGCCGCTTTAAAGGTCTAAATTTTGGATAAGAGAGATAAGAACCTGAGAGGGGTGTCTGCTTTACATTGGTATCTACCCTACAGGGTTGTCTGTCTTACAGTGATGTCCATGTTACAGGAGTGTCCACCTTCATAGTGATGTCCATCTTACAAGGATGTCCATCTTGCAGGATTGTGTATATTATGGGGGTGTTTGATCTTTACAGTGATATTATCTCACAGGAGTGCCTTCCCTGTGGAGTGTCGGCCTTACAGGGGTGTCCACCTTACATTGGTGTCCAGTCTGCGGGGTGCACACTTTACAGGGGTGTCTATCTTACCGGGTTTCCAGCTGAGGGGGATGTGTGTCTTACAGTGGTGTCTGTCTTACATTGGTGTGTGCCATGCACTGTTGTCTACTTTTAGGGAGTGTCCAACTTAAGGTGGATTTCCATTGTCGCATAATTTTTATGTGCGTACACCTGCACATTTATGCGCGTAAATAAAAACTGTAAATAAGTTGAACCTTGCTCAACTTTTAGGTTTATGTGTGGCTTTTCATAAATTGCCTCTATTTTATTTCCATTCGCACAGACAAGTTACATGTACACAACAGTGGAAATCATCCCTTACAGTAGTGTCTACCTTACAGAGTGTCTGCCTCACAGGGGTGTCCACCTTTCAGTGGTGTTCACCTTACAAGGGTGTCCATCTTACAGAGGTGTCTGCCTTCTAGTGATGTCATCCTTGCGGGTCTATTTTTCTTACAGAGGCATCCACTTCACAGGGGTTTCCACCTTATGCTCCTATTCATCTTAGGTTCAGTTCAGTCATCGAACTTTACATGCGCCGAACCTAATAACTATTTAGGTTGACTCAAACTATTAATTTCGACTGTTGACTCAGATGGTCGAATTTTACATATGTGCTGAACCTAATTCGCGGTGAAAAGAAATATCATCCTTATTGCTTAAAATAGGGAAATAAACTGAAAAATGTAAAGTAAAATTCACCAAGCCTTGAAATTCTTGTTTTGATTTTAGTGTGATTTGTGTTCTGTTATGGCAAGGAAACAGCTGAGGAGATCGTGATCGTGATATTTGGACAAAATAAAGTAACGCCATAATTTTAAAATACAGTACGATTTCTTTATGGACATAAAGAAAAGCAAATTTTTAGAAGACCGTTTTAAGCTGTCCGGTTTCAGTCTAAAGATCTACAAAGTGAATGGTGGTAACCGTTGTTACGCTTCTGTGAGTTCTGCCAGGTGCGAAAATCCACTAAATAGCCAATCAGAAGAACGTTTATATTGAAAAATAAGTTAACATAATTTATGCATTAGATTCGGCACATGTGAAGTTCGAGGTATGAATCAAAGTCGATCTTTTGCTGTACTATTTAACAAGCTCAATCGAATAGAATGGCAGAGTCGACCCAAATACAAAAGTGCCATTGCTATATAATTATTGATTCATAATGTCAAACTTTACATGTGCCGAACCTAATAATTAGGTTCAGCACATGTAAAGTTCGACATTTGAACCGGGCCTTAGAAGGGTGTTTGCCTTAAATTTATCTCAGTTAGAAATGTAACAGCGTTGCTGCAGTTTACAGTCATCATTATCTTTGGTAGGATGTTGAGCCTGACTGGCAGTCTTCAGCTTCAGAAGTGTTAGTTGCCTTGGGTAAAAGGTTTGATCATGAGGTTATGGCAGAACTCCTGGACAACCTAACTCCTGGGTCGCTGCCTCACTACTTTGTAGTACAGACATTTGCCTCCTTCTCCAGTTCCAACTGTGAGTTAATGGTGTATTTATACTGCTTTGGTTTTATTGAAAGATAATAGTGGTAAATGCATGGTTCAGTGTGTACTACTGAGTCATATATGCATGGTAATTGTACATACAGGGCTGTCAGTAAGGCCCAGTAGCCGGTCAAAACCTCTGGCTAGTTAGCCATCCTTAGCCGGCTACTTTCATCTTCTTCTGCCATAACTGCTAACAAAAAATGATTAAGGACCATCCAATAAAATTGTTAAGTATCTGTTTCCAAGGAGCAATGACATTGAACACATATTGAGGTTTAGACCTGTGAAACGTTTTGACATGTGCGATGTCTTGGAACACCAGGGACATTTTGACAGCATTGTTGCCAGTCTTGCGTGTATTCTTATGAAACAACATGGTGTCCGTGGTGGGAAAAACCCTCTTGAAAACCCCAGGAAACGCCATTACCGAGACATTACCTGAATGCGCTCTGAGTCAATAGCCCATGAGGCTGAAGGCCAAATGGGCTATTGACTCAGAGGCCATGAGGGCGAGAGGAATAATTATTTTAGTAAAATTCAGCAAGTTGGTAAAAAATATATGAAAGAATTATTTTTAGCTTGTTGAAGCTAGACTTTAATCCTTTTCTGCCGTCAAAAATGCCCACGCTTTTTGCAACTAGTGGGCTATAACATATAGCCTACTAGTAGCTCAACCAATCAGAATGCAGCATTGATAATAGACCACTAGCTGGTTTTTATTAATATTTGTTATCAGCCTGCTACTAAAAAATTTTTTGACAACCCTGGCATAGGAGGTTGCTTAGCACAAAAGAGACTCTATCTTCTTGAGTGCACGTGTAGGACTCCACTCAGTCCTATACAGTTATTAACCTGTTTGCAATTCACTTCCAAACCCAAGATGCACATGTAAAACTTGCCAAGTATCTGAAAGGAGGAATCTGAAGATTTTTCTTCTTGTCACAGACCATGAGTTCGAAGCCTAGCTCTCACAACAGATGCAGAAACCAAAATTCTGGTGAAGTCTGTTTGCAAAACATCGGCAAAATCTTTGTTGTAGGCCCAACCTGTGTACCAGGATTTGAGTATGAGCCATGATTAACCTGTTAAAAAAGCCATTGTTGATTTGCCAATCAGGTTGAAAGGAAATTCAAAACACACTTCCGATAATTGTCAAGTCTGTTGGTGGCTCAGATCCGGCATGTCGGCGCTGCTAATTTGCAGACTTTACTAACAGGGGTCAAATTATGTCTGCAATGCAGGATAGTAAAACTCCCGGCTGGGTTGTTCGAAGCTGGGTTAAGATAACCCAGGGTTAGTGCGAAATTTGAATTCAGATATGAGAGCTTAGAAAACGAATTCAGTTCAATTCTCTTTGCCTACAATTTGATGATTGTCCAGATACTCTAAAAAGAATATAGAAAATTATCCAAGAGAGTGCTTTTCATAAAAAGATAAAGAATCTCGGGTTAGCGCTAACTGGCGTTCGAACAACTGGGCCCTGAACTTTAAAACTGAGTCAAAATAATATCTCATTTTATGTCAATCTTTTTTTGCTGTCTACAGCCTTTGGTGTTGTTCCTTTTCTTAAAGACATTCTTGGTCGCATGTTGCCAATGATGGGAATGGCCAAACAAGACAACTTAAAATGGGTGATAGCTAACTGTAAGTACTCTTAACATGACAAAGCAATGTTATCATTTAATGGTAATGTTTGCTTTAATGATGATCTGGTGAACAGATCTTACCTGGTGTAGGTTTTTAAAAGGCAATTTGTACAAGTAATAGCATGATTTGTGGGGATATTTTCAAAGTTGTTATATGTAATTTCACGAGCCGTTAGGCGAGTGAAATCTGAGACCATTTTGAAAGATGCCAAATATTGCATACCAATCATGCTATTATTTGTTTATACTACTACCCACAAAAGGTTTTGTAATAAAGCTGAAATGCCACTGCTCCAAGCCAATCAAATTGCAGAAATTTCTCATGTTGTAGTATAAAAGTGGAAATTAATGGGGTTGATAATGGTAGCCAGGGGGAGGGGAGGGTACTCAAGGAAGTTTTATACAGGGCTCAGGCTCTACCTTTTTACAGCCGAAATGACAGGATTTCCTACCGTTTCAAATATAGACAACTCCTAATAATTCAAACCTTCAAGAGAGAGTTCGAGTTATTGGGAGTTCGAGGAATAATAATGGGAAATAAGAAAGTATTAAGCAAGTGGATGGGGAGGGAATGCAAGTATCATGCACACTTTACTTCACTAGAGGTAGCAAGAGACATATATATATTGATATTTTGAAAAATGAATTAAGCAAGAAAGCTTGATTAATAATATGTAGGGTTAAACACTGTATTTGCGTATTTGCACCGTAGCAACAAAAAAGTAAAGACAAAGAATTGACACAGTTGTTTTGAAAAAAATTCAGTGCTTTGGACTTCAGTAAATTTTTTTTTACTTGTCATGCACTTAAAACATGGTTTGAGTTATCAAGGGTAAAAATATATAGAAAAGTTCTGAAGGAAAACAAAAATTACTTTGACTTAGTGGGAGGTTTGAGTTATCGAGGGTTAGAGTTATTGATGCTATTAAAATTACAATAATTATATGTATGAAGGAAATCTATGGGAAATCGATTTTGGTTTGAGTTAGCATGAGGGTCGAGTTCACAAGGGTTCAAGTTATCGGCAATCAACTGTATTTCAACCAGTAAAATCTCTACCCCTCCATATACCTAAAGCCAGAAAAAGGCACCCCTTTCGGGTGGGGCCTGTCTGTATAGGCCATTATAAGAAGTACCCCCTTCCCCCCTGGGATGATAGTAGTATGCAAGTAGCAGTGCTGGATTGTTAGGATAGTGTTGCAATTGGTTACTGTAAATGATCTAGTAGACACCTTCTCCCAAATGAACACCTCTTGTGTACTAAACCACTGCAGCCCCTAGCCTGTTATGTTCATTAGTGCCCTTTCTAATAAATACCCCCTGTTTCATAGATGCCTTCACCCCCCACCCATTAGAGACAACTCTCTGTGCTAAATGATCAGCCATTATAAACTTGGACATCGAACCATAGTTAATAGTAAGAGTGGAATGGTTATGAAGTTGATTAGACTCCTTTGCTATGTGTTTTTTGTTGACCTGACGGTGAACAATGTTTAGTAGCATTTCTATTGTTTTGATGTCAGATCAATTTATTTAGTCAATTTGTGAACAGAAAATAAAGGATAATGTGCACTGTCAGGAAGCTTCTAACATAAACTGCAGCATTTGTTGTTTTTATCTTTGATAACCAGTCTACTAACTGTGACAGAACAGGTTAACCCTTTAAGTCTCAGTAGTGTCCAAGATCAATTTTCTCCTTACAATTATCCATACACTGTAAAGAGATAAGTTATGAGAATCAATAAAATGATCACCCAAGAGAAAATACTTTGAGCTTTGAACAAATTCTCTCAACTAATTCTTTAAGGAAATGTATGGAGATCAGTTTGGAGAATTTGGATATGGATACTGGCCAGGGTCTTAAAAGAATAACAACATTATGACCTTCACAAGAATTCTTACATTGATGTTGTGATTATAGAGAACCATAGCTCTCCAGATACAGTGGATGTATCAATGGATGGGATGGATGATCTACTGTTCATAAACTCCCTTGATATTTTTGCCAAAAGCATAGTAATATTATTTTGTTGAAATTGTTACATTTATGAGAATAATTTTAATGCCTCTCTCTTTTAGATGCCTTCTATCTTTTTAATGTCCCTTAGTGATAAATAAATTATCATATATAATAATAAATTATTATATGCTATTTTCACTTGCAGGTCTTGCTAGATTTTGTGAGAGTATTGTTGATTACATAGCAAATGCTGAAAATGCGCCATACCCAGATGTGACAATTGACAGATTTCATGGTGAAATCTCTGCAGCTTATGATGTTCTGTTCAATGTGTGGATCAAATCAAATGAACCAAAGGTGACAATATGAATACATATATCATGCTGGATCATTCTACATTTTTGGGAAACTGCCCACCTACCCCTCCCCTAAGCAACCATTAACGCTTACTTCTCACTTAGGGCAAAATGTTGCTTATGGGAGGGGTAGGTTGGCAGTTTCCCACCATGCTTTGGTTAGGGTTAGGGTTAGGGGTAAGGCCCTGTTAGGATGAAAATCCAACCATCAACATGGCCTTGAAACAGTGACTTAGAACAGCAGAAATGATCACAAATACAGTGGTAAAATACTGACAGCGACTCCTAAGAGAGCATCACTGATAAGTTACTTTGTGAAAGTTGTTCTAAAAAGTTGAAAATGAAACTAAGCAAATCGCTGTAAATTCCTCATTATATTGTAATAATAATATACAGAAAAGAGCTTACTCACTGCTACCACTGTTCATAATGTTGCATCCTTGTAAAAAAGAATTTAGTTGAATGATGAGTTTTTAAGCTTTACATTCCTCATTCTCTTGTACAGTCATTTTATAAATTCTCTTCTAAAGAATGTTAAAACTGCATTTCTTTGATCTTCAGACAGTTGGCCCGGCAATTTACCTGATATTTTTTTCAAGATGTAATAACAACAGATCTAAAGTTTTCTTAGATGATCTGCAAGTAGTTGGCGGTGCAAGTTACCTGATATTTTTTGTAAGATCTAATAACAACAGATCTAAAGTTTTCTTAGATCTGCAAGCAGTTGGCCTTGCAATTTACCTGATATTTCTAATCATATTTAATAATGTTGTCTTTACCTCATGGTAGAAGTATTGGACTACACAGGTAAATTAATTAAAAGCTCATTGACTTGTTGTTTTTAATTATTTTGGGCTATCTAGATTCGCCTTGCAGTCGTGGATGCTGTTGGTCACATGACTCTTATTATGGCTAAGGACAAACTTGAGGAGCAGTTGCCGAGGCTACTTCCTGGAATAACGGGTCTTTACAAAAGGCACACAGAGCACTACCTTATTACTCAGGTAAAGTATACTGTGCTTGCACCTTGCATACGTGATAGAAGTGTTTGCTATAAAAAGATGAAATAATTAAGAATCATTTAGAGGGACATCCACATCTTTTATTGATAACAAAGCTAAACTAAAGAATCTTATTTACAATCAATAATTTCACTTAAAAAACTATTAAAATCAAAACACCATTTGCATAATTCCTTTCGATTAAAAAAGAGACACTTAATTTCGATTGAAAAAATTCATTCCAAAAAAGGAAAAAAAATTCATAATAAACAAAAATTTACAATTATAATAAATTTAAAAATCAAGTATTACTAAAAAAAGAAAAAACTATAAAAAATCTAGTCCTAAAATTATGAATATAGTTGTAGACC
Organism: Porites divaricata; assembly: GCA_038088405.1. Classification (NCBI taxonomy): domain Eukaryota; kingdom Metazoa; phylum Cnidaria; class Anthozoa; order Scleractinia; family Poritidae; genus Porites; species Porites divaricata. Next base: position 5,418,772 of record JBBMOI010000018.1, read on the forward strand.
AGCTACAGCGAGAGTGAAGTCTTCTGAGACCTCATGGGATTTGAATGGATATCTAGATCCTCTGACGCATTTGTGTACAGATCTTAATATTGCAAATGAGAGCTGTATTGGAAGTCAGGAAATAACGCTGGCGTAGGGTTCATCATTCTTAGTTGAAAGCTTATTTGCGAGAGTTCTTAAAAAATTCTGACAGTCGAGTCCCATGCCCCCGTTTGTACCAAACAGCAGTGGTGTGAAGGTTCCCATCTCTACATCCATCACTCTCTGGTCTCTCTCGGGTCATCCACATAGGGCTTCTTTGCCTACCATTCCTAGTCAAATTGGAAATTGGAATGTTGGATTTTGAGAAGAAGGGAAAACCGGAGTACCTGCAATAATAACCTCTCAGAGCAAAGGAGAGAACCCACAACAAACTCAACCTACATATGGGGTCGATGCTGAGATTTGAACCCTGGGCCACATTGGTGGGAGGCGAGTGCTCTCACCACTGTTTCACCCTTGCTCTCTCTTATAATATTATCCAATTATCTCTATATTTCATCTGGAGCTTTTGCTAAAAATACTCTTTGGAGCTTCAACCATTTTTAGTCCACTATAATTTTCCCTTTTTCTTCTGGTGATGTTGCCCAAGAATACTATTTGAAGCTTCGACCATTTTTACTGTAAACACTGGGCGCTTTCCATTCAACCCAAAATTCTAGATATTTTGGTCGGTACATCAAATGGGACGGACTATTTCGGTTTGGTCCGACTGGAATATTCGGGACGTACTTTAAAGGTGGTCCACTTTGATCGGTCTGGTAATTTCGGTCCTTTTCCATTTGACAAAGTTGTTGTCCCAAGAACCTTTCTTTTGTCTCCTACACAAGAACATTAACCAAATGCGCGGTGGCTTTGGTCGGGTCTGTACAACCGGAATGTCCCGTGGAATGTACTCTTCCATTGGGCACGTAGAATTTCCGAAATTTCAAACCGGAATTTTTGTTGAATGGAAAGCGCCCATTGTGTACCAGATGAGCACTACCTTTTTTTCACATTTTGATGTGGTTGGAAAGAGTTTGAATTGATTAATAATCATTTTCACTTGTTAATGTTGTTGTTATTTTAATCCATTCATACCAGGGTCTTTGCTTGGTGTTAGAAGCTTCATGTAAAGACGGTGGAGCAATTATCGCGCCTTTAATTGACAATTTATTAGGAGGATTGCACAGCATGGTAAGTGCTCAAATCCTCCGTATGTCTGTTTGGTTTTAATACTGATCACTAGGTTTCTCATTATTTGGATGTTCAGAAGTATGTAATTGGCTAGCCTGCGGAGCGATAAAAAGACACGCGCGCGAGAGGGAGACTCGCGTGTCTCCCTATCGCCCGCCTGTTCTTTTTCGCGCCTGCTGCTTCCAAGCGCCTGCTACACAGGCTAGTAATTGGCTGCTTATTTTTCTTGGCTTTCCTTCCCTTCATGAGTCAGGGCAGTCACTAACGACTGAAGGCTTAGAGCTGAGGATTTCTCCTAGGCTACTATGCGCATTACCCCTGAGTATTGTCATAGAGATCAAATTTAGTTTTAATTTGTTTGTTCTCCTTTAACAAAAATAGTACAAAAATAATGTTTGTTAATGATAAATAGAACCAAAGGAACTTCCTAGCTGCTCTATTTCCTGCTTGCTACCTGGCAACTTGAAGTCTTAGTGACCGCCCTGAAACTGGCTCGCTCTTTGTGCGTAAAGAACCGTAACTTGCATGGGTGATAAATTATGATCAAAGAAAACAAAGAAGTTAACACTGATAATACAACCTAGAAAAATAACTGTTGTCGAGTACAAAGAAATAAAACTTCACAGCTTCTTAGACTGAGGTAAACTTGCTACAAGTCGACCTCACGAAATTCTGTAGCAAGCTTTTTAGGCCGCAAAGCGGCCAAGCGATCGAGGAAATCGCGAGAGGTCCTGTCCCGCGCCATATTAAATCGGACAAAGGTCTTTTTTGAAAGTCTACCAATGAACTTCTTTATCTTTTCAGGCGTGTAACTTACCAGATTATTTAAATCCAGTCTCTGTGAAAAACCACAATGAGGTTCTGCGATGCTTTTCTGTACTAAGTAAGTACCATTTAATATTAGTACTTTCCAATACTCTAATGGTATTGGAAATTGTTAAGGTCAAAAGTGCAGTCAAACCCATTTAATACAGACACTTGTGCCCATATTAACGGGGTATCCATATTAAGCGGGTTGTGTTTAGAGAAATTTGGAATGCAAGGGCTTCTTTTCCCCGGGACAAAGCAAACTGTTGGTAATGACTAGGCGTCTGAATTTAGCGGGTATCCCATAAAGGAGGGTTTACTGCAATACTTAGCATGTTAATCTTCTTATTTATTTTAGGGAATGGCTTTATTAATTAGGAATGAATTGCATTACTCAGGGTTCGTACTCTTTTGAACTCTTCAAATTCCACGACTTTTTCTATGACCTTTTTAAGTTTTCCAAGATCTTAGGTTTAGTTGTCACTTTAAAATTTTTTAGGACTTTCCTTGTTTTAGGGTATTTTTGGACCTTAAACAGTTCAACAGACACAAACTCTGGTGTCCGCCAAAATGCGTGCCGTTCGCGCTGTTTAATTAGTGCTCTCTATGTTACATTGTCCTTGCCTTGTCATCGGCAGTAACTAATCTGTCAAGCGAAACTTTAATTTTCCATGACTTTCATGGACCTACCATTAAATTCCATGACTTTCCAGGCGTGGAAAATGAAATGCTTGAATTCCATGACTTTCCAGGTTTTCAATAACCTCTACGAACCTTGTTACTACAGTGTAAATCAAAATTTTGCGGTCAAATTTACCTGTAATAACATCGTAATATTCCAGCAGTAGCCTTGTGCCAATTAATAAGGAATGCTGATTGGTTTGTTGCTGACAGAGATATTCTAAATTAAGCAAACTTAAAAAAACTGTTCATTTGTTTGAAACGTGCGTGCAAAATATGTGCAATCGCACGTCCTGCACATACTGAATCGTGTAAGAAAGAGCTCACAGATACTAAAGAAGAAGCAGCGAATGGAATAAAGGTCTAATTGTCTTTTGATATAATGTCAAATTCTCCCTTTTGTAATGTCCACGACGCACACACCGCCATGATAGTTGGAACTTTTTTTTAATGGTAAACATCACGTGATATAGGTACAAAATGCGTGCAAAAGTTGCACAGGATACCACATCCCTCCCCAACATTAGAAAGTGTTTTACTCAAGTATAGTGTGAAATAACAACCAAAAAAATAAAGTTTCTATGCTTTAAGGCGTTTAGTCAAGTTTGAAGTGGCTGATGTCTCTGCAGATTGTTCTTTCATCAGTAGCTCGTCTGGCTGTGATTCTGGATCCATTTATCTCATGTACATTGTAGAATACCGAATCGTATGGGGTGCTCCATTTGTTTCTTTCTCTTGGTTGACCAACGCATAGTCACCAGGCAGAAGTCTCCTTGTCTTGTGTTTCTGCCTTCTTTGTTCTGTTTCATTTTCTGTTTGTACGTATGCACACTTTATCTCTCTCATCTACGATGTCGTCCTTCTCAGATCTCTGCTTTTTTAGCCGAGTATGATCCAACTTGCTCCTTACGGTTGCTCCTCTCATTGCTTCATAAGGAATGATTCCCGTGGCTGGGTGTGTGGTTGATCTGTATGCAGTGAGCATGTCCTGTATTATATTCTGTCTCTCTAAGCGGTCTTTTCCTTGCTGGTGTACAATCTGTTCCTTGTTGTTTAGCAATTGCAAGAATCGCTCAACTTCTCCATTTTTTCTAGGGTGAATTGACGTAATCCTGTGGTGTTCAAATCCTTCGTAAAGAGCGAATTCTTGGAAATTTTCGAACTAAATGGTGGTCCGTTGTCGCTCTCTATCCTCTTTGGAGTTCTATGGGTTGCGAATTTATGTTTCATAGTCTTCTTGTTGACTTTGAAATTGGTTGACGGTACTGCCTTTACTACTGGGTATCTGGTTCTATTTTCAATAAGTACGAGGTTCGATGGATATTGTATCCAACGGGTGGCTGGGGAAGTTTGTCACCTGAATGGGTTCTTCTCTCTTCTCGTTTGTAGCTACTTGACATTCGTAACACTGGTTGATGGCTGCATCAATCATACTGTTCATCAAAGGGAAGTAGTATTTCTGTTTGGTCTTGGTCTTGCCCAAGTATCCAAGGTTGTGTCCTAGCTTGACTAGTTTTCTCTGTAAGGTTGCTAGAAGCACTATACGCTGTTCTCCGAAAATTAGTCCTTCTATTGACAACTCTTGCTTCACGTGAAGGTATGGGTTCCGGGTCTTTGTCTCACTGGTGCTTCTCCCAGTCTCCCTTCACGATTCTCGTCGCTAGTTTTTGCATCAGTTCATCTTTCGGGTCTTTTTTCTCTAATCCTTATGATGACTACAGCATGTTTTGTGTTCACGGTCTATCTGATGATCTTTTCAGTGGTGTCATCTCCTGTTTCAAGTAGTGGGTACTTGGATAGGTAGTCTAGGGAGTCTGCTTGAGCAGCTTCGTCCTTTCCGGACTCGTACATCAGCTCATAGTCAACGTCCTGCATTTCCATTACCCATTTTTCGATTCTGGTTGGCATCGTCGCTTTCGCTTCATTGAATAAGGGTAACAGTGGTTTGTGGGCTGTGAATACTGAATCTCGGTGCTCCAAGCAGGTAAACTCGCAGTCGTTTTTTTGCCTTCTTGAGGGCTTGTGCGTCTCTCTCGGTCTGGCTGTATCTTTTCACGGTTTCAATCATTGTGCGACTAATGAAATGCACTGGCTGTATACCCTTGTCAGTCTTTTGCCGTAGAGCTGCTGATAAGCCTTGGTTGAAGCTTGCTTCTTTGCGCAGGATTATAGATCTGGATGGGTTAAAGAATATCATTGTCTTGTCGTTTGAGATGCTGTCTTCCTGAATGATTTTTATTCTTCTTTCTGCCAATTGAACTTTGTTTCTTTCCGGGTTAGCTGGTAAAGTGGTGCTGCTATGGCCGCATAGTTGCTGATGTAGTTTTTCAAGTAGCCTGCCATTCTTTCTGGAGGAGAACATTCCCTGATTGCTTTTACTTTGTCTGATGATGGTTTCAGTCCGTCCTTGGTGAAGAAATGTCCAAAGAACTCAATCTGCTCTTTCTCGAACTGACATTTCTCTTTGTTAAATGTTACTCCATGATCTCTTGCTCGCTGGAGGACGGTCTTCAGTACCTCTTTGTGTTCTGCATCAACACTTCCTCCGAGGAGTATGTCATCTCTTTGGTTCAGGCGGTGGGGTATGTCTCCGAAGGCTCTTCTTTCACGTCTTTTACTTGCTGGTTAATGTCTTCTTTTTGGCTGGCTTCTTCGAGGAACTGGTCAAGTGTCCACCTCTTCTGTATGCTTTTCTTGATAAGGTCGTTATCCTTGATTGTTTGTATCAGCTGTTCGAGGATCCTATTGTCGGTCTGGTCGCCGAATTCACAGTCTTTCGCATCTCGCGTGGCCGGGCTGTGTAGTTTACGATACTTTCTCCCGGTTTTTGTCGTTGTTTGCTGAACGTGTATCTCGCATACTATTTATTTTTCTTCGGTAAGACGTGGTTGTTGAGTGTCCGGATTAGTTTCTTGTAGTCGTTGTCGTTTTCAACAAGAGCGATATCTGGAAGGTTTCGGGCTAGTTTCTTTATCTCTTGTCGGCCGTAGATTTTAAGCGCGCTTACTTTGTGTTTTGTGGCCTTGATTTCAAAATATTCCGTTTCTTCTTCGAAGTCTTTGAGCCATTCCTGCCACGCTCGGCAAGTTTCTTTGGGGTTGTGTGGAATCTTGAACGAGTTTATTCTAAATGATGTTCCGAAAGTTGAGACTCAAATTTCTGTTGGGTTGCTTGTGCTGCCGGTTCTTCATTTGGCACTATATTTTTCTAACACGAGGTCCGTACGATGTCCGGTGCGCTTGATAATTTCTTCTTTCGTTTTCGATTGTAATCTCGCTAGTATTCTCTTCGTTGGCTTCCTCTTCTCTTCTGTTTTTCATTTTCTCTGATCTTCTTTCGATTTTTCTCTTCTTGCAGCGTGTATTCGTTTTCCTCGTCGCCAATGTGATATCCACCACGCACACACAACTATGATAGTTGGAACTTTTTTTAATGGTAAACATCACGTGATATAGGTACAGAATGCGTGCGAAGTTACACAGGATACCACACCTTTGTCAAAAAGGCAAATAAAAGGCAATTTGGTAGGAGAAACTGACAGTTTATCAGAACTCACTTTGGGTTTTTTTCTATGAACCCCTCAAATTACAACCAAGTCTGCATGTGTGTGATCTCCGTCTGACAAAATTGTCAGTGTTCGCCAGCAATAATAAATTATTTATTAGTTCTTAATTTTGATTGAATAACTCGAAAACACGAAAATTAACGATATAGCGTGGACAGTAGATACAAACACATTGCTAGATCGTGCGAAACGCCTGTCCTCTACGCAAGATTTTTTCTTGCAAGAACTTGAAAGGGATATTCTTGAAACCGAAATATCCCGAGAAGCTTATGGTCAGCTACTAACAGTCCACGACAGCCCCGTGATGACTCAAGACACACACCCTCTGACACTGAGCCCCTTACCGATCAACTTATTCTTCAAGGACCAGAAATCTGCTGACCAGGTTTGCAGACAGTTTTCTGACCTTGGAAGGAAAATCGATTACGAATTGCATGGTGCTCCGTTAAAACCGCCCCTTCTAAACAGCCAAAATGTTGTATATGAATTTCAGTGTGATTTGTGTGATGCGAATTATGCAGAATACACGTGCCGTCACCTTTATCAACGTGTAGATGATCATAAACATTCGGTAGTTGGCATCGAGAAACAAGGTGTAAAGCGGGTAAGCTTGCTGAAAATCCTCAGGAAAGGCCGAGCCGGGACGCTTGAGTGTGTGATTTTGGAGATTTTATATATCTGAGATGAAAGACCCACGCTAAACACTCAAGCGGACTTCACGGTTCAAGTAAAATCACTCTCTATATTTTTCTTTTGTCGAGACGGAACGTCTTATCAGTCCAAATATACCAAGCGGTGTGGTAGGCGGGTATAATTAATGACCATCAATGAAAACGTAACAATTACACCTCTTTACCCCAGAAGGTATTTTTAAAATGTGAAGGACAATAGATTTCATTTCAGGTTGCTGGGTGCGCCAAGGTGCATTTTCATTTCATTACTGGCACGTAGTGGTTTATTAGCATTTTTACTTTCTTTTTCTACGCCTTTTTGGCGATATTTTTAATACTATTACTGAACACCTATTAACACTCTTTTACTATCAATAGCTCCTACATTTTCGGACCGCGTCATTGGATTCCTGCTTCAGAAGTTAGAAGTGAGCAATGAGAAGCTTAGAACTGCATCTTTGGCGGTCATCAAGCACTTGGTCAACTCTTCTGGTGAGTAGTTCAAAAGGTTTACTGGGTACTTGCCTGTGACAGTTATTTCTTTGGAATGAAGGAGCAAGGGTGGCGGGCGCAGTGGTGAGAGCACAGGCCTCCTACTAATGTGGCCCAGGTTCAAATCCCGGCGTCGACGCCATATTTGGGTTGAGTTTGTTGTTGGTTCTCTCCTTTGCTCCAAGAGGTTTTTCTCCGGGTATCCCTTCTTCTCAAAACCAACATTTCCAAATTCCAATTCGACCAGGAATCAGGTAGACGAAGAACCACTTTGTGGATGTGCTATCTCCAAATTGTTATTCATTTATTTATTTATTTGAATGTAGTGTTGTGTTGTGTTACCGCCCTTAACTTTACTCATGCAGTAAATGCCCTCTGAAAAGCTTAAAATTTCTTGCGGTTGTCTTGACAAAACTGTGTGGCTAGCAAGGCTCCCTGCATAGGCTTACAAGCTGCCAGCTCGAGTTACAAAGGTGGTGGTGTGTGCTCCTCAGAAAGGATAGACGTAGGATAGGGTTGCAATGTTAAGCCTGGGATAAGGCATGGTATAAAAGTCAGAGAGGTTTGTGAAGAAAAAGTATCGTGTATCGAAAATCAGTGGTATGAAGATTGCAGTTTCTGGATCACAGTAAGTTTGTGATACGGTGGGGATATTTTGTGCCTTGTCTAGAAAAGAGTAGGGAAATTGCATCTGAACTGAGACTGAACTAGCCTGCGAATACAGCCGTTTCTCCCAGCTCCTCGCTACCAGGGACGTTTCGCCAGGGGGAACGTAGGGAATTTCTGTCGCTGAGTCGCAGACGTTCCTCCTGGCGAAACGTCCTTAGCGGCGAGGAGCAAGAAGAAACGGCTGTATTCTGAATAGTCTGATGGTGGGTTCCAGGGTCCCAGCGATACCTCTTCCCCCCCTCCTTACACACACACACACACAAAGCAGACATATCACAATCATATCTTCAACTTATGTTTCTTCCTGGTAGTAGCCAACTCGAAAGCTTGGCTCCTTTGGCTGCTACACACTTTTTTTCTTTGTTGTTTAATTCGATGTATAGTGACCTCTGTTTTTTTTTTTATCTCTTCTTTTTTTCCTTATTGTTGTTGTATTGTAATTGAATAAGTGTGAATAGATGAACTTGAACTTTAGTACATTAGCATTTGAGAAACTATCAAACACTTTTATGTTGACAAGTTGGTTTGTTCATTCCCAGGTTCATACTTGGAGAACAAAGAAGAGGTGATTGTAACAGGAGTTCAGATCCTCTTTAATGATCATAACATGAAGGTAAATGTGACTAACAATAGCTCTTGAATGTTGTCTTGTTTTTAATTAATTGACCAATTCAAAGTTCAAAGTGTATTGAGAGATTTTCAGAGTATTCAACGATACAGACAACAACACTAGCCCGCAAGATAGCTAGAGCTAATCTAGGTGGGTAGTGGAGAGACTGTTTACAGAGTAAATATAGTAGTAAGTTTTACGTAATTAATGTCATAAATAAGCAGATAGTGTAAATATACTTAACAATTATTCCTCGAGCCCGAATGACTCAGAGGCCATGAGGGCGAGAGGAATAATTGTTTTTGTAAAATCCAGCTAGTTGGTAAAAAATATCGAGAATGAAAGAAAGTAGTTAATATAGGATGCTATACCATTCAAATTCGCCACCGATAATTTCTGTCATTTCTCTGATTAACTTCATATTATTTTCATCAGTACAAAAAATGACAAACTTAATGGGAAATTTTAGCCCGTCATGTACCCACTTTTTATTTCAAGTTTAACTCTGTCATATTTTGATACTAAAAGAATTTTTGAAATATTTAAATTTTCCCATTAACTCTGTCATTTTTGTGTTTATTTGACACTTTATGACATTAATGGCTCGCCCTGCGGGCTCGCGGAAATGACAGAAATTATCGGTGGCGAAATTTTATGGTATAGCATCCTATATTAACTACTCTAGAAGAATTCAATCGTGAAAAATATTATTACAAAATATATTTAGAAAAGTTTAATTATAAATATAAAAAAAAGTTAGAAATATTTATATTGTAGAAACCTTTATCAAATATCGAATTCTATTTTACTAAATTCTCTTATCCTTTCAAACTTCACAAATTAATTACTTTTCACAAAAAAATTTCACAAATGAAATGTTTTTTATTGAAAAAATTTCACAATTCTGAAGATAAAATCTGAAGCTTTTGATTGGATGAAAAAAACGTATGACTGTCTCATGACACCAAACAATAGCTAAATAGTTATGACTCATATTCTGTTTACCAGACATGTCTAGACTTGTCTCATTTTTGAATAATAGATAAGTAGTGGGGGATTTCCCTTCAAAATAATCTAAACAAATACTAAAATGGAATATTTAAGCCCTGAGGACCAAGATTTCGTTGTTGATGATGGCTATAAACATGATAAAGATCCTGATTATGTTCCTGAGGAAGAGGAATCATCCGATGATGAAGATCCTGGTTATGTTCCTGAGGAAGAGGAATCATCGTCTGATGATGTAAAAGGAAAAGATTTTCAGGAATTAATCGAAAAGGTAAAAAAACTCGGCGCCGAATCTGTAGAGGAAATTCTTTTAAAAAATGATTTAAAAAAATAATATTTCTATATAATAAAATGCAGTTGTCAAGTTACGATCGTCTCACACCAGAAAATATTGTATTCAATGAAGCAAAAGAATTCAAAGTCAAAGATAGCAAAATCAAGTACAAAAGAATCCCAATTGAAGTCAAATACCCAAATGGAAAGAAAGGTGCTCTCGTAATTGAAACTCTGTTTCTTTTCTCTTTTGGAGTAAATGAAAAGAAGAATCAAGAAAATAACAAACTTGTTGGTTATAGCATCCCAGTTTGTCTCTGGGGAAAAGATAGCGAACCAAATACAGAGGAAAAAGCATTTTTTGATACCTTGAATAATATCGTGGAAATATGTTGTAAATATCTTGAAACTGAATACGGATCTGATATGGCATCAAGTCTATCTTCCCCCCTTTATTACAAACAGGTTGAATTTGTTGATAAAAAAGGAAAGAAGAAAACACGAAAAGATGAGACAGCTGCTCCGGTTCTATATGCAAAACTTATTTACTCTGAGAAGTCAAAGAAAATACTTTCTCTATTCAAGACCAAGGGGAAGAAAGATTTGAATCCTTTTAAATATATTGATCAGTATTGCAATGTCAAAATGGCGTTGATAGTTGAAGGAATATTTTTGAGCAAAACTGTAACATCTATTCAAATAAAAGTTCATGAGTGCTATGTAAGACCATTGAAACCTCGAGAATCTTTACTAACAATAACTGAGGAAGAAGTTGATAGTGAAAGTGATGATGATGTGACTGTTGAGGTTGGTGATAATGAAGATTTAATTATTTCCGACATTGAGGAATAAACTGATTAAGATTTTTAATACAAAATTTGTATTAAAAATTAACCAAGTCCTTGAAACTCACCCATGAGTTAAATTTATCAGGGTAACCACTCCATTTTACTAATGCCATCTTTTTCTTGTTATCTCTTCTGATAATTTTTTCTATTCTAAAAGTCTGCTGTTTTGCTTTCTGTAATTCTTGTTCGTAAAAAGATCCTTTTATCGATTCCGTCATCAGATCAACAATTGAATACGTAACAGGTTTTGTTGGAATAATTTTATCAATCACAAATATTTCCTCTGTCCAGTTTGGTGTGTAACCTTTATCAAATACCTTTCTTTTGTACTTTGAAATTCTAACATGGTCTCCAATCTTAAACTTTGGTTTCTCAGGTTTCAAGTAAATAGATTCGCCATACAAATTATTCCAAACTTTTTTCTCATTCTTCTTTTTACTCGCTTCAACAGGAGTCATCTTAATACTAGAATGTCTCGTATTATTGTAATCATTAACCAGTTTATTTATCTTATCCACATAAACAGTGTTGTTATTTACAGTAAACATTTTCCACATCTTGTTTTTCATTGTTTTATTCCATCTCTCAACAACACTAGATTTTTCTTCATTTTCAGTGTGATAAAGCCGGATTCCTTTTTTCTTCAGAAAATCTTTGAAATGTTTGCTGATAAACTCAGAACCTTTATCAGTCCACAACATCTTTGGTTTACGCCCTCTTTCAAAAATATCATCAAATGCTTCTTTCACAGTTTCAGTTTTTTTGTCTTTCAGTCCTCTTATCCAACCATACTTACTAAACACATCAATAACCATCAGCAAATATTTAATCCCTTTGTTCCACTTAGCAAACTTTTGCATTTCAACCAAATCAGCAGCCCAGATATCATCAATTCCATTTGAGATCACTGTTCTCTTTTGAAAGTTTCTTGTGATTGGTTTGTGAAGTTCATCGGCCAGTTGTTGAGACCAATCACTACTCAACGCCGACTCGCGTTTTTTTGAAGTCCAAGCCCAAGTTTTTGTTTTGTGTTAATCATTGTTCTAGCCAAAGAATGCCCCCATTGTCTCTGTTTCCAAGGAATTGCATCTAATGCTTTTATCATTTTTCTATCAGCTTCATTTTTACATTTTACTTGTTCACTGGATGGTTTGTTTCCACAGACAGAGTAATCAACATCGTGTTGCATACTTACAGCATCTGTTCGTCCAGTTGGTTGTTCAAATATTTCCAATATCTCACCAGTCTGAGGATCGTGTTTCAATTGAGATTCAAGTGGATTACCGGGGCCAGTATACTTATGACCAGGAAGTGTAAATCCTTTACGTGGAGCGACTTTAAGAATGGCTTTATGAATATCAACTCCACTTCCAAAACTAAGGAGAGGATTATTTTCCCAGAAGTGTTCATCAACAATAATCTGATATTTGGTTCTCAGGATCTGAGGCCATGTATCAGGATTAGATGAAATGATATTATTCATATCTGCCAGAGCTTCTGGATTGTTCTCAAAAAATCTTGACTTTTTCATTCTTCTTGAAGGTTTTTCAAACTTAAAAAATAATTCAGGATTAGAACCTTTGCGTATTATTCCCATTTTGGCTTCTTCAGCTGCTGTGGGTCTTCTCCAAAATTTACCAGATGTCACACCATGATCTGATCCAAAAGCTGATTTCATGATATCACCAGATTTATATCGATCGTAAACTGGTTTTAAGGATGGTATCAATTCTTGCGTGGTTGACATTGCAATTTCTGGTGCTTTTTTTACAACAGTCACCGGATCAATTCCAGCTCCATCCAAATCGCGTCTGTTGGTTTTATATCTTTTTTTGGGTCTAACTTTGGTAGAAAGTTGATCCAATGCTGAAACAACAGAATCTTGAATAAAAGGAGTTAATTTATTGATTCCGTAGTTTACGGCTTTCTTTTGAAGTTTTTTATTTCTCATAAGTTCACTTGCTCCATACCGTCCCATTTCGAGTGTTTTCTTTCCCATCCAAGGAAGAGCATGTTCAACGAATGCATCTGCAGCTGTCCCAACAACAGTGTCAAAGACATCTCCTCCAGTTTGCTTGCCCGCCTTCTCAGACGGGCTATCTAGTTTTTTGATTTTACATATCGTACTTTTTTAATTCCACAAACAGCACAATGACAAAAAAATTGTGTTCTTCCTCTTTTATCAGTTTGGTAACCACTTGGTTCGGTACAAGGTGTTACCATTTTATCTTTGATGCAATATGATTCTTTCATTTAGTATAATGTTTAGATTAAAATGACGGCTAGGGTTGATTTAGTAAAAAGTGAACTTAATGAGATATATAATTTGCTTAATGATAGTTTTGAATATCTTAATATCGCAGTATTAAAGAGTGATAATCGTTTTAAGAAAATATTTGAGATAATTATGGAAATCAAAGGACATTCTGTTTTATTAAACAGGTTAGTAAAATGAAAATATATTTTTTTAAATTTAAAAAAATATATTTTATAATAAAATGGAAGGAAGAAAAAGATTAGGTATACCTCCTTTATTCAAATTAAGCGAATTAGGCTTAGAAGGATTTAGTAATTTTGGAAAACAACGTGGTTTAATTTCCAATAAAAAAGAAAGCAAGCTATTTAAACCAATTAAAGGAAAGTTAAGAGCAATTGATGAAAAGTTAAATGATATTTGTTCAAACTTAGATAGTATTCATGAAAAAATTAATAAAAGATTGGATTTAATTGAAAATAAAATAATCAAAAAGTTAGAACATGATAATTATTATGCAGTTGAACAGTTATGTGAAATAGAAGAAAAATTAATAAATTTAAAAAAAGAAATAACTGAAGATAGTGAAGATGAAGATGAAGATGAAGATTTAGTATAAACTAAAGATAAATGGAAGCTAAATTCTTTTCGGAGATAGAGAAAAATATGGATGTTGAAACACTCAAAGATTTTGAGAAAGAAATAAGAACAAAAATAAATGATGAGTTTGAGTCTCTTCGGAGTAAAAATGCTGATCTTTCAAGAGTGTTAATGGCTGGCGAATGTGAGATGTGGGAAAAAATACGAAAAGGAGAGTATTCTTGGTTAAAAATCAAATCCGATAAAAAGAAGAAACTTTTTAAACTTATTGATATTTACACTAAATTTGATTCTATAGTTGATACTGTAAAAGAATTGGAAAGAAAAGTTGAGAAGGTTAAAAAGTTGAAGGATTCACCAGTGGATTCAGATTAAAATATATAACCATTATATAAAAAATGGAAGAAGAATATGTAAATAAATATTTGAAAGAAAAGAATTGTAAAACTTTAGATAAAATAAAATCTTTAGAAAGTGTTGAAGTTTTAACAGATGAAAAAAGAAATTTAATAAATCATAGAATGTTTTTACTTTACAAGAAAATTGATGAAAGTATAGAAACTTTAGATTTTACTAAAAGTTATTTAGCATTTGATTATGCTGCAAATGATGAATTTGCAGATAAATTGATTAAAAAAATTAGTGAAGTGGAAGATAAAGTAATAGATTTTACATCTATGGTGCAAGCAGCACAGAATAGTGTGCCTTATGATAAAATATATTGATAATAGATTAAATATAATTTTTATATTTAATCTTGAAAAATATTATTACAAATTATTATTCAAGGAATCTTTTTTATATATAAAAAACTTTTATTTATTTTATATTTTGTAATAATCTTTATCCTCCAAAGTATTCTTTTATAAAATCACTATTATCATTGTCAAAATGAGGATTGTGTATTACATCAAGAATACTTTTTCCATTTTGTCTCTCAAACAAGTAGTAAAGACACCAATAACCACAGAGAACAGTGTTTCGATTTTGTATTTCATCTATTGAATAAATAATTTGTTTTCCAGAAGACCTGAAATACTTCAAAGCCTCATTCGGCATTATCAGACCAAATGGATCAAAATACTCGACTACTGAATCCAAGTTTCTATAACAAACCCAGTGCGTGCCAGGTCCTTTCATATCATCAAGATTAATTATTCCACATTCTTTTTTTATCTTTTGTGGAAGGTTGTCTCGACTGTAAATTCCTCTGAAATGTCTCAGGCCAAGTTTTTTCACCCATTCCATCAAGTCAAAGTTTGAAAGGGGTTTAATTACAAAATGTCTCCTATTATGGGAATTGATTTGAATGGGCTGTTTTTTCCAAGCAACAGACCTTTGCCTTTGGGCTTTTTTTTTGCCTTTTTTTTTACCCCCATCCCTATTGGATTTTCCCAAGTACCATTAAAGGGGGATGGATAGTAACCCTCTCCTTGTGTGGGAGGAACATAAACACTTCTTGTGTTACTAGATGATCTCTTATCAACCTGAAGGCCAGATCCAAACAACTTTGGAAGCAGACTAATTGCCATTGGAATTCCAATAGATGCAAGTGTTCCCAGTAATCCACCTTCTATTTGTTTTTGAGTTGGTTTAATAACCAATCGTCCTCCTGTCTTGAAAACTTTGTTAATTTGATCTATTTGTGCCTTGGTAAACTCATTAGCAAAGGGAGGAAGAAATGGGAAAAACCTTTTTGGAATTGAAATACCTCGTCCAATCAGTTTCTTTATTCCAATGTCTCCAAGTGAAGTTACAGCTCCAGTAGCAAGTGCAGGAGCAATTTTTGAAACTCCCTTTATTGCAAGGGGAAGAAGTTTTGAACCAAGTCTTGCCAGACTTGTGAATAAGTTTCCTCCGTGTTTTACTAAACTTTTGATCTGTGTTTGACTTATTTTCAAGTCTGATCCTGTTCCATTTGCAAGTGATTTTTTTATTTTTACTAACTGTCTTTGTGTTAACATTAACTCATCAGGCCCCCTGAGATGAGAATGTTTTAATCGAAGTGTTAGTGGTGATCTTTTTTCAATTGCTTTTAACAGTTTTGATTTTTGGCCATCTGAAAGTTTTACTCCGTATTCGATGTAAGTTGTCATTTTATATATTAAGTTATATTAAATTCTTTTCTTTAAGCTCTAAGTAGTAGTTTTCCACTTTTCTGTTCTATTTCCGCTTCTCGTTCGTGAAGAACAAGAGCGTAAATATTATAATTAGCGTTTGGATTGCCGTTTAGTTCGTAATGAAAAGATAATTTTGTTACTCCATCTTTTAAGTCTATTTTTTGTTTTGTAAGATCGAAATAAACAAATGAGAAAAGATTTTCAAAATTTTGTCTATTGAGAAGAGTGCCTCCTTGAAAATCATTGTTAGCATAAACATAACCCATTACTTCTCTGAAAACTCTTGCTGGATCTGTAGCTGGTTTAAAGGCAATATCGGGATATTCATTTCCATTTCCAACTTCGAGATAGCAACGTGAAATATTCCTATTGTTTGCCAAACTAAAAGTGTTGTACAAAAATGGATTTTGTTGTTGGTTTTCAATATTTGCTGTGTTAATTCCCCAAACAAATACATGGCGTGGTTTTGAAATACCATTCGTTATTCTGAATTGTCCTGTTTGTTGTTGACTATTATTTGATCTTTCAACCACTTCATTAAGATAAGTCCATTTATAAGGTTTAAGATAATTTTCAGCGTAAAGTTTTTGTCCTTCTGAGTTGAATACTAATCTTGGAACAAATAGTTGCAATCTTGTTAAAATAACTCTACAAGCAGCGTCTGCTCCTGCGTTGGTTCTCCAGATTATATTATCATCTGATTCTAATTCTATATTTAACTCAATTTTTGTATTTGGAAGCAACTTATCCTCAAGTGCTTCAAAAAACGAGTATCTGTTAAGAGGAATTTCACAATGCACCGTCCCTGAGTCACCCAGAAGGGCTTTTCTAATGGCAAAACCTTTGTTGTAATTTGCATTTCTTCCAGTTACAACTGGAGTAGCATTAAGAGTAAATTCAGCTTTATTAGAATTTCGTGATGTGTCAAGATAATAAAATTCATTTGTTGCAACACTATCAACATAAGATCGATTATACTCCAACAAATTTTTAATATTGACAATATGATTAGCGTAATTACAACTATAAACATCTCGTCCATTTGCTAGAATAGTTAACTTTTCAATGAGAGAACTAGAACCATTTACAATTCCCATATTATCTGTAGCTCCATCTGCATCAATAGCAGCCCCATCCGCCACTTTATTGACTTTGAAATCTACAGAAAGTTTTGCATTATACCAATCAAATGGAGTAGCCTCACCTGTGTTATCAGCTATAAATCTAATTCCTGTTTTGTTTTGGTAAGCGCCATTTGCTGGTGTTACGTCTAAAGGTTGTTCGAGATCAAAAACAACATCTTCATATCTTTCAAGATATTTTGGGTTTCTAAAAGACTTCATTTTATTTTAATAATTAGATTATATTATTTTTTCTTTCCAGATCCAGTCATAATTTGAAGTGCTCTATTATTGATTTCTTGCTGTGTCATTTTACGAGATGGAGGATTTTTACCAGAAAGCATTTTTACTATTTTGTCACCAGCCTTTTTATTTGAACTGGCAGGGGTTGGTTTGGGAGGTGGAGCAAATGTTACCTTTTTTTTGGTTGGTTTTTTACCAAGAAAAGATTTTACTGAATCCATTATACCTTCTCCGTAAATATGTTTTCTTGAAAACTTTCCTGTATCAGGATCATATTTTTTTTTAAACTCTGATTGTCGCATCATTTTATTTATATAATTATACAACATTGCTATCTTCAGTATGGCGAAGCAACAGTGTCATAAACCAATCAATACCATTCAAGTCAATAGGTTGACCGAGTGAATCATTTACTGTTATATGCATTTCAGAAATGGTATTAGAACTGACAGGACAATACAGTGTCCTCCTTGGTTCAAAAGTGAAAGGATACGACCTTGTCAAATTATCAGTTGGAATAACGGCAATTGTGTTTGTATTAACTCCGTTTACAACAGAGTCTTTTATAGAACTTATGTTTATGTTAAGGGAGTCAATCGATTTTGTGATATTTGGAAGTTTTGTTCCGTATTCAGTTTTAGTCACGAGTTTTTTCTCAAATCCAATGAGTTCTCCAAAATCTGTTCCTCTCAGATCGAGTTGAAAACTTCCCTCAAGTGTTATCAAAACACGATAAGTGGAAAGAATGAAAGACAGATTTATTGAGTAATTCTTCACACCCTTGGCGTCTGTTGTGTGATGATTCTTTTGTTCCATGTATTGATGAATGTAATCATTAATATCTGAGTAAGAATACATTCCGTCTGAAAAGGTGATAGTCTGCCATGTTGTTCCATCATGGGTGTACTTGATTTTATTGTTTCTATAACTACTTCTGATGTTATACCAAGAATAAGTCATTGACAACCTATCCAAGGCGAGAAAATGCCTGAATTGTGAATCGAGTTTCAAAGGAGGATTAAATTTAACCAAGAAATCATGTGATTTGTTAACTCCTATTTTTTCTCTTTTAACAGATGAAATATGAATAGCGCTTTCATTCATTTATACTATGTTTGGATAACTTTTCTAAGAAGTTTGTTAATTTGGTTATTAGTCAGAATCCCGAGATTTCGGAGTCGATGAGCCAATTGAATGAATTCAGGCAGCACACCATTGTTTCCTGCAACAAGCGATCCATTGAGTAATTCAAATCTATGAAGTAGTTCTTGTGGGTTGCTGAACATACCAGAACCAGTTTTTTTTTTATATAACAAAAGAAGGTTTAAATTTATTGAATATATGTTTAATGCGATGTAATTTTTTATATTATCCAATGTTTTTTGTTGAGGATTTTCATTTTTTGGTGTAGCTTTAAGATATATTCCTTCTTGTTCAATTATTGCTGTATTACGAAGTTTTTTGTTATAATCTTTTATATCATCATTAACTCTTTCGATTAATGAAAAAATTTCAGAAACATTTTTATCAAAAAAATGAGAAGGAAGTTCGTCAAAACCATTATTTTTTAGTATATCTTGTGCTTCTTTATTATTTAGTTTCATATCAAAATAATCAGCATTAAATTTTGCTATAGGAGTTTTATCCTCTTTTGGTAAAGGAGCTTGAGATTGATCGTCTTTTGGTAAAGGAGCTTGTGCCTGATCGTCTTTATCATCTTCAATATCTCCTAATTTTGGTAATTCTTCCAAATCAGCCAATCGCTCATATTGTTCAAAACCTCGATTAAAAATGTCCTGTTGATCTTTAATGCCTTTAAGAGCCAACTGATTATTTCTTATACCTTGTGTAAGAGCTAGTTGATTTTGCAACATTTCCTTGTTTTGAGTAAATATATTTTGTTTTTTAGAATCTTTTCCAGGATCTTCAAACTGAGAAATCAGAGGCCGGAATGTTTCAGTAAATCCTTCTCTCAGATTTTGTTTTTCCCAAGTAGTCTCTTTTATTTGTTGTCTTACCTGTTTAATAAGATTATCGGCTTCAATCTTATTTTTAGAATATTTTTTCATTTCTTCAACATCCATTTATATATTTATTATATAAAATGGAGATACCAAATTATGATAGCAGAGATAACAAAGATAAAAAATTCAAGCAGTTGTTTCCTTTTATGCCATCGGATACATTTCGAATGCTGATTTGTGGAAATAGTGGAAGTGGTAAAACTAATTTGCTTTATCACATGTTAATGCAACCTCTTCTATATTACGACGAGATTTATCTTTACGCTCGAAATTTGGAGCAGGATAAGTACAAGAGGCTGATGCAAAAAATGAGAGAGATGTCACATAAACTCGGCTATGAAATACTATCTGTGAGTAATGATGAAATAACTCCTGTAACAGAAATGGGATACGAAGACAATCAAAAACTTGTGATATTTGATGATTATGTCTGTGATAAAAATCAGAGACAAATCGTTGATTATTTTATTCAAGGTCGACATAAGAATTGTTCGGTGATTTATCTGAGTCAATCATTTTATAAAACTCCCAAAGATATTCGATTGAATTGTTCTCATTACTGTTTATATGAATTTCCATCTTCCAGAGAAGCAAACAGAATATCATCTGAATTGGGAGTTGATAAAAATGTTTACAGGGAGGCAACTAAAAAACCATTCTCATTTCTTTACGTTAACAAACCAAAGAAAACCATTTCAAAAAACTTTACTGATTATCTAAATAATAAATAAGATGGGAATATTTAATGAACATTCTTCTAATCATTATCAATTTGCCAAAGGAGTTCAAGGAGCTCCAGGTGTTGGGTTTAATCTCACCGCAGATGGAAATTATGATATGGTTGGTAAAAAATTGACAAATGTTGGAGCACCAACATCAGACACCGATTCAGCAACCAAGAAATATGTTGATACTAATTCTGGAGGTGGAAAAACATCTCTTTTGACAGTGGATTCAAATATTGATATGAAAAGTCAATTCTTAATTACAAATCTCAAAACACCATCAAACAATGATGATGCTGCAAATAAAAAATATGTTGACGACTCCAAAGTCGATGGCAGTGTATTTTTAAAACTTGATGGAACAAGACAAATGACTGGAAATTTGGATATGAATAACAAAAGAATTTTTAATATTCCAAATCCAACTGGTTCCAAACAACCAATACCATTAGCTTATGGTGACCTTGCTTATCTTCACGTTGATGGATCAAATATGATGACTAATCATATGAACATGAATAATAAAAAAATAATTAATCTTATTACTCCAACAAACAACACAGATGCTACTACCAAAAAGTATGTAGATGATAGAATATCTAACCAAGATTTCAGTTCTTTCTTTAAAAAAGATGGGAGTAGGGTCATGACTTCAGATCTTAATATCGGTGGACATAAAATAATTAATCTTGAAGATCCAACTTCAGATTCGGATGCAGCCACCAAAAAGTATGTTGATGGTAATTTACACCAAACTCATGTTCAACCAAGTCATTACAAAGATGAGTTTGCTTTTTTGATGTCAAGTCCATCTCAATGGACAGATGAAATAGATAATAGAACTAGTTTTATTCCAAAAAAGATAACATACCTTCCAACTCTTAAAGGAAACTTTCACGAATACAATACAAGAGTTCTTTATACAACTATACTTAAGAATTTTCAAGGTGGATATAAGTACAAGATTGGGCTTAATTTTTACAGACTGGTTGGAGGAGCTGACTATACTCTCTGTTTAGAAATACTTAACACTGATTATTTACTTTGGCATAAAACCCAGATAAGTGTTGACAACAACACGTCACAAGGATTGCAACTTGGAAATGTTAGTGTAAAAAAACTTCAACATAGTTTCATCGATTCAAAAAACCAAACACAATTTATGTATTACCACAGAGTCATTATTAATTTCAAGAAGTTGACAACTGGAAGCAGGTTCTTTATTCACATTTTGGTTAATATTCCAAATAATGGAAATGATTTGTCTGTGTATCCATTACAGTTTTCTGGAGTTTACATGATTGCTTATGGTATTATGAGCAAAGTTAGTAATATCGACCCAGATAAAGTTTATGATTATCATAAATCATTTGAAATTTATAGAACACAAGTAAAGTACAATGTTGACATTAATGCAAATAATAAAAGTATATTGAACATTGCTCTCAATAGAAATCTGAATAGTAGTGCTGCAACAGTTGGAATGGTAAAAGAGTTAATTCCTTTTACAGTAAACCATGTTTATAGTCGTTACTTTGAACAAATTTATGACTTCACAGATGCAAATAATTACGAATTAAAAAGAGGTGCATCTGGTATTATAATTAGTGGCTTAAATGACTTTCATAGTTTAAATGGTATTACTATACCAAATAAAGACATAAGTAATATCAAAAAGGAAGGATTAAATATTAATAATTACACTATTACTTTAAATCCCTCTGATAATTTTAGAAATTATACCTTATGCCTGGTTTTTTATCATTGGGATAATAGAGATTTTGCTTTAGTTAAGAAAAATAAACAAAATAACCAAAATTTATTGAGTTTAACTTATACTAGAGCTGCTGGTTATTTAACTTTACTTTCCAATAATAGAAGACAATTTTTTAGTTTAACAAATGATTTTCATGGAAAAAAAATTGTTTTATGGTTGGTGCATAGTGTTGATTCAATAGTTACAAAAGCTAACTTAAGTAACTACAGCTCAACATTAACTATAGATAGCGCTAATTACGTACCCGATCAAGATTTTGACTTTACAACTGAAGATGGAATTATGAACAAAATTATGTTTTCTCCTAATTTTTACGACTTTGACTCTGAGCCATTTAAAAGGATAATGATTCAAGAGAAACTAAATGGTAGTTATATACTCTAAATAAATAAATGAAGGACTTGTTTGAATTTAATCACATTGATAATACACTATCAGAATCAGAGATCAAAACTCTCAAAGATTTCTATAAACATTATCACAAGAAATTCTGGTGTTTCAAGAAATCTTTTAAACGATATAAAATTCTTGATGAAACACTTACTCTGTCTGGAGGAGGATTAGTTGTAATTGGCACAATTGCTGGAGGAATAACACTCAATCCAATAATCCTGGGTGTTATCAATGGTCTTGGAGTGATTGTGAGTTCGGTTTCAAAAATGAAGAATTACAAGAAAAAGATTGAAATGACACAAATAGCATTTACAACTTATGAGAAAGTATTGGTTGAACTGCGATCAGCTTTGAGAGGTGATGAGTTTAACAAACAAGAGTTTATTGATCGAATGAAATTGATAGATGAAATGATAATTGATCAGTCTCCCTTGGCTGATAGATTTTCAAAGAGATACAATAAAAAATATTTGTAAAAGATTATTACATAATATAAATAAAAGATTTTATTTTTATTATAAAAATAAAATTGATTTAATATAAATTGTAATAATCTTTTTCAATGATCAGATATTCACATCCATCTTATTCAAGATTCTTCACAACTGATAACGGTGGTGTTTATAACTCCAAAACAGGAAAAGAACTTGGTAATAAACCATCTAAAAATGGTTATATTAGAATCTCAATCAGACCTCGAGGCGAAAACCCAATCAGTTTGTTGAAACATGAGTTTATCTGGGAAGCCTTTAATAACGAGGAAACAAGCAAGTTCTTCAAAATAATTCACATTGACGGAGATAAGCTAAATAACTCACCAAATAATTTGAAAAGAGTTTTTAATGAATCTTCCAATCCAGAAGGCCAATCCAGAAAAATGATAGCAACTAATCTGGCAACTGGTGAAAGAAAATTTTTTAACTCAATATATCAGGCATCCAAATCACTTCAGATCAATAGTGGCTCGATTAAACTGATTGCGGAAGGAAAGAGAAAAACAGCGACGTCTAAATTAAACGGTAATAAATACTCTTTCAAATATGCTAATCCAAACGACTTGAATAATGTAAAAATAATCAAAGATAAAATAAAAAATAATATTGAAAAAGGTTTGTACAAAATATAAAAAGAAAAATTTATTTTTAATATAAAAAAAGATTCTGATAAAATAATTTGTAATAATATTTTTCATCTAAAACTAGATAATATTCTTTTTAAGTAGATAAAGATTATTACAAAATATAAAAAGAAAAATTTATTTTTAATATAAAAAAAGATTCTGATAAAATAATTTGTAATATTATTTTTCATCTTCTATCTACTCTATAGATAGAAGATGTTAGAATCGATTGTAGCATATGTTAACTTTTACTTTCCATCTCATAAAACAAAGTTTTACGATGATAATTTTATTAAAGCTTGTTTAGTTTATCAGTATTTGTATATAAAGTATTTCACTCAAAGATTAAACTTTAATCAAATCCTTTACAAACTATCTGACTTCAGACACAGTTGCAAATCAAACTCATCAATACTATCCAATCATCTTATATTCAATCTCGCTTTTCGCGAATTTCGGAAACATTTCAATCTCGGACGAGGTTGTGTTTACACTTTCAACTCACCATTCAAATCTGAATTACTTGGGTATTTGACTGGGATTATTTACTGGTGTTTTCACAGAGGCGTTATTTGAGTGTTTTGTAACTTTGCCACCAATTTTCGTAATTCTCCAGAGTTTGTTCTCCAATATTAAGTTTAACAAGTTTGTGTTTGGGATTTCCAATTTCTTCCAGGATTTTTTTTATAAGGAACACGATACTAATAGTTCTTTTTCGACTGAATTTTTTGTTTAATTTTTCCATGACGCTGTTATCTATTTCTAACAATTTTAAGTACAAATCGTACTTTTCGTCTTCAGTAAGTTTAAGTCTTTTAGAGACTTGTTTGACTTTCTTCTCGTAATGATATTTTCTTTGATAAACACTTTTCTTTCTAAAAAGCAATCGGTCTTGGTCTCTTTTATCAAAATATCCAAGATAATGTTCATTTTGTGACCCGCAATTTTCACAGATTTTGAAACCTGTGACCAAATCGAATTCAGATTTTTGACAACTCCAACATTTTGTTTTTCGATCGGTTTCACTAGATTCATCTTCTTTAGGTTTGGTATATTTTTTAATAATTTCAAAGTATTTTTTTATTTCTTCTTCAGAATAAGTCATTTATTATTAATTTAAACAAATAATTTTATAAATAAAAAAATTGAAATTTCTTTTTTCCTTTATTGGTAATACTAAATTTGGTCTTTTTATTACAATTACGCCAGACTGAAGCAACTGAAATTTGATGAAATTCAGCCGCCTCTGTCAAACTATCAAAAGTTATTTCTTTCTGAGTCTCCAAGTCCAAAGAAATAACTTTTTTACAGTGTGATTTTCTATTATTTTCTCTTGGTGTTAATAGCTGGAGATTGAAAATTGAATTGTTAACTTTGCATTCATCTATGTGATCTGTATGCATTCCTTCTGGAATCTCACCTTTAAATGCCTCAAAAATGAAGCGGTGCGCGTAATATATTCTTTGTTTTTTATTGTCGCAAAAATTGAAAAAAAGATAACCCCTTTCATTACTTATTAATTTCAAAATTTTTTTCTTCCCCCATTTTAAACTTAATATTTTTCCGCATTTACTAGCCAAATAATCTTTAATGAGAGGATGCCAATAAAATTTAATATTTTTAAACTCAATAAAATCTCGATCTTTTTCCATGATTTTATATTTTTAATATAAAATCTTTAAATCCATTTTATCTAATTGCTTGAGTATTAACTTTATCTTTGCATAAAATCCTTTTATCATCATCTCCACTTAAAGCTAATTTGTTAACTTCTTTTGAATATATTTCATGATTTTCGCTTTTTATTACATTCATCCTTCTCATTTGTTTTTTACCTGTTTTCAAACAATCAACATAATCTTCAAACTCAATCTTTTTTTTCACCACGTTTTTCTTGATTCCTTTTAATTTTTTAGCAGTATTTGATTCTTCGATTTTGAAAGAATACATTTTAGGTCTAAGTCCGACAAAATGTGTTATCTGCCGACCAGCCACCTCATCTTTGAACTTCCCAATTACTTTTTTATTTAATCCTGTCTGTATCCCAGATTTGTGGTTTGGCAAATAGTCTGAAGTGTCGAACTTGGTTATAATATCATCTTTTATGTCTTTATAAAAATCATCAGTGTTTAACTCGTACATAAGTGAGTCCGTATCTGTAAAAAGTAAATGAGCTTTTTTATAAGAATATTTCTTTTGGATGAAATTATAATGAAAGTCGAACATTAACAACTTTGACAAATCCAAAATAGCTTGGCCAACATACACAGGTTTGTTAAAATATACTTCAGTCTTTTTCAGGTGAATCGCAACCAAATTTTTATCAAAAATAGTCGCCCGTTCAAAGTTTGGCCTGCATGTTAATTTCAAAGCTTTTGCGCGATTATCAACCAGAAACACATTTTGTCTTTTCCGAATGTTTTCTATCGTCTTTCCAAACACAGAATTATTCATCAACTTGAAAAAATCCTTCTCAAAACTGTTTGCCGCTGTTTTCCTGAGTTCAGTATTCTTTCTGATATAGGATTCCATCCAAGGACGTTGATTAAAAGAAATTCCTCGATGAACTTCTTTAATTCTCAAACCCAGTTCAAGACACTGCCTCAAATTACAATAATGAATTACGTAATTTTTACGCAGTTTAAAATGAGAAATGAGTTTTTCCACGCCATTTACCTTTATTTTCTCCGGCGCAAGAGGGTAATCGTTATGTGACTTCCACAATTCCTTCGGATATTCTAAATCAACCTCGAATATAAAACCTCTCTTTCCCATATTATTCATGCTGCTATTTGTTTTCTCAAGAATTTCCATCACCTTTTCTTTTGTGAGATTTGTCATCCATCGGAACCCTCCCACAGGAAGTAATTGAGACATTGCCCAACCGTATAAATTGTTTGCATCAAGATATTGAATGAATTTAGAAGGCTTGTCTGGATTGAAATATTTCATGTATTTGTTATTGGCTTCTGAATATCGTTTTGCTATGTGAGTCATTCCACCTCTGACTCCTCTTTCAAACATCATCAGCATATCATAATCAAGAAGCAATTCAAGTTGTTGTCCAGTTTCTTTGAGGCAAGCATCCCACGCCAATCCAGGTGATGTATAGTAATGCGCCGGATCCAAATTGTAATGTTTCAAGCATGTTTTACGAAAGTTTTCAAATACATCTGCCAACAAAAGAACATCTGATTTGAGATAAAGATCGTGATAATCTCTGATTGTTTGGCATTTGAATGTATTCCATACATTTTGAGCATGTTGGTAATCTTCATCTGAAATATCTTCATCATTCAATTTTGAATAGAATTTCTCTTTGGTTGGAAGTTGTGTTTCAGTCAGCTTTTCAAGAGAACCAATATAGTCATATGGATAAACACCTTTTCGAGTAAGAAGATTGATATTATCTTTCATTATTTCTTTTGTGTTATGAAAATCATCTGGTTGCAGATTTCCAACAAGATTCGCAAGACTGGTTTGTAGAAACTTGAACGAATCAATAAATCTTATCTCAAAATTCAAAGAAACCATTTCTCCAGTTCGCCTGGATCTGTACTCATCAACTTTGATCTTTTTGGAAAATGAAATATACTTCTCTTCAGTCGATGGAATACAATTCAACTCACCCTTCAAACCTGAAAGTTTTTTTATAAACAAATGCGCGTCATATCCTTGAAGATTGTGAAATATGACAGGCAGTATCAATGGTTTTCGGCACTGAAGGTTACAGCTGTTATGCGCTGCTCCTCGATATTCACCGGTAAAATGACAATGATCTCGGACTTTATCATCTTTTAATTCTTTGTTGCAAATATGACAAATTTCAGCTTTATCGAAGGATAATTGTTCTTTCTTTGTTAATCTGAGAGGTTTTGGATGTCGATAAAAATCATCGTATAATTTTCTTGTTATCATTGCAAGTTTTGAAACAAATATTTCTGCAACATTATCACTTTCTTTCTGTTTTGTAAAACAGATTGGTTTAAAAATATTTGAAACTATTCCTTTGATATAAAAACAAAATCCTGAAGGTTCGTGTTTCTGGTAATCTTGGGTATAAGATTCATTTGGATTGGGATTACATGTTTCTATAGATTTGGTAAAGCATTCAAAATCAGCATAAACTACAAAAGGGATTGGAAGTTTTTTAAAATAAGTTTTGAATCCTAATTTTGAATTTCTTGTTGGCATTTTTACAACAACCGATTCATTGGAAGAACAATATTCAATATGTCGCTGAAATAATTCTTCCTTTGAAAAATGGGAAAAGCATCTCTTGCAAATATGAATTTTCCCATTCGTTCGCGATGTTATTTGAGATCGAAATAGTCTTGAAAAACTTTTGATAAGAGAATAATGGTATTTGCCGTCTTTTTCAAAAAGGAACAAATCGATTGTTTTCTGAGGATCTCTCTGTGCCATTCGGAGAGGGTAAAACTTGTTTCTCTCATTGACTGAAAACACGTTTATCCCTGGGAGATCTGGATTGAGTTTTTCGAATTTTGAAATGTCTTTTACTCCTACAGGAAAAGCAATTCCTTTTGTATTCAAACTATTTTCTTTTTGCTTCAAATCTGTCAATCGAAAATCATTTTTGTCTCTTGGATGAAGGTATCTCAGTACGCACCATAAAAAGCATTTCTCATCTTTGTTTCGAATACTTACTATCGCTTTCTTTCGCATTATCCAATCTGGAAGGGGAATATAAGATGAACCCCTCATTGGATTATAATCAGCAGTGTGTATCTCAAGATGTACTATTTCCCTGAAATACCAGCCACTTCCGTTCTTTTGATAAATTGCAATCTTTTCAATTATTGAGCGAATAACTTTAATCAATATTTCTTTTACATCAGTTGATTCAAGATTGATATGTGTTTCAGAATTAAAATATGCTTTATCTTGAATGGAAAGACTTGTCTTTCCATCGCTTGTCTTTCCCATTTGCTCCATCATACAAACAAGAACAAATCTGACTTTAATATTTCGATGATTTCTGAGAAACTCTTCAAGATAAGCAGCCTTGGATTTGAAAAACTCTAATGGTGTAATATCAGTTTTGCCTTTTACTACGTATTTATTAGCAAATCCTTCCAAAGATGATTTCTCTTTCTCTATTCCTTGTTCGTATTCCTTGAGAGCTCTCTCAAGTGCTTTACGCAGATAAGATGGAGTATCTGGAGGTATTGTTTTATTCTTTATACAATCCTGGAAATACTCTTCAAATGTTTTGAATTTGGCTTTCGGTTTGGTTTTGGATTTGGGTTTGAATTTAATTTTGTCTCTTACTTTTTGTAGTTTATTTATATCATCAATCAACTTTTTCTTATGATCAGCTTTGATTTCTTTTTTTATATTTTTTTTAATTTTTTTTAGCTCTGAAATAGAAAGATTAGTTAGATCAGTGGCCATCTTTATTTATTGGTTTTTTTATTTTTAAATTTCAATTCTATTTTTCTGTTTCACAGTCTTATATCAAAAATGATAAAAGACTTAAAACTCGCCCGGACGAATACCAGCATCCCATAACTTAAGCGCAATAGAATCAAATCTTTCTTTGATATACTTTGGAGTTTTATTTGATAAGTCTTCATTTTCTTGAATATCACATGCTTCATTCAAAAAATCTACTATTTCAATAAACTCTTCATTAAAAGCTGAATCATCTGTTTCTAAAATATGGACTTCACCATATTCTTCTTTAAATCTATCAACATATTCCTCAACCTTATCAAGAATAACATTAAATTCTTCAACATTGTCTCTCTCTGAAGAATAAAATAATTCTAGTTTTCTATTAATTCGTTTAATAGTTAAATAAATTTGTTTTGAAGGAAATATTAAATTATTTAATCGATATCCTCTTCTTAAACTTTGCGTTGCTTTTTTGAAACCCATTTTTATTACTATTTTTAAAATCTTTAAGCCAGATATTTCAATTTTATTTTTCTGGCTCACTTTCCCGACCAAAGCAGATTAACACTCCAAAAATTAGCCGATTCAGGATTGTCATAAGTCAACTCACCTTTCTTATTCTTTATCTTCTTTGCCCGAGAAAGATATTTTTCTTTTCGCTCGTTATCTTTGTGAATTAAAAAGTCTGGATATTGCGACGAGCCAAAATGCAAATTCTTTCCACTTGGCAGCTTGACCACGTATTTATTATTTTTCCGCTTTGAATAATCAAGAGATTCGGCGCCGAGTTTTTTAGCCTTTTTGCTTAATTTCTGAAAATCTTTTCCTTTTACAACATATTTATCATCATCAGACGATGATTCCTCTTCCTCAGGAACATAATCAGGATCT
Organism: Porites divaricata; assembly: GCA_038088405.1. Lineage (NCBI taxonomy): Eukaryota > Metazoa > Cnidaria > Anthozoa > Scleractinia > Poritidae > Porites > Porites divaricata. The sequence goes on from JBBMOI010000018.1 coordinate 5,448,297, forward strand.
TTATCATGTTTATAGCCATCATCAACAACGAAATCTTGGTCCTCAGGGCTTAAATATTCCATTTTAGTATTTGTTTAGATTATTTTGAAGGGAAATCCCCCACTACTTATCTATTATTCAAAAATGAGACAAGTCTAGACATGTCTGGTAAACAGAATATGAGTCATAACTATTTAGCTATTGTTTGGTGTCATGAGACAGTCATACGTTTTTTTCATCCAATCAAAAGCTTCAGATTTTATCTTCAGAATTGTGAAATTTTTTCAATAAAAAACATTTCATTTGTGAAATTTTTTTGTGAAAAGTAATTAATTTGTGAAGTTTGAAAGGATAAGAGAATTTAGTAAAATAGAATTCGATATTTGATAAAGGTTTCTACAATATAAATATTTCTAACTTTTTTTTATATTTATAATTAAACTTTTCTAAATATATTTTGTAATAATATTTTTCACGATTGAATTCTTCTAGAGTAGTTAATATAGGATGCTATACCATAAAATTTCGCCACCGATAATTTCTGTCATTTCCGCGAGCCCGCAGGGCGAGCCATTAATGTCATAAAGTGTCAAATAAACACAAAAATGACAGAGTTAATGGGAAAATTTAAATATTTCAAAAATTCTTTTAGTATCAAAATATGACAGAGTTAAACTTGAAATAAAAAGTGGGTACATGACGGGCTAAAATTTCCCATTAAGTTTGTCATTTTTTGTACTGATGAAAATAATATGAAGTTAATCAGAGAAATGACAGAAATTATCGGTGGCGAATTTGAATGGTATAGCATCCTATATTAACTACTAAAGAACTTTAGCTAGTCAAAGCTAAAACTTTAATCCTTTTCTGCCACCAAAAAGCCCGCGCTTTTGCTACTAGTGGGCTGTAACATATAGCCTACTAGTAGCTCAACCAATCAGAACACAGCATTGATAATAGACCACTAGTTGGATTTTACTAAATGCGAATAGATAATTGATGTTAAAGACTGAATGAGGAAGTGGGTAAATAAAACTACTTTGGACATACAAGTCATACGTTTTAACTTTATCAAATTTAAACAACAGTATTTTTTTTCTCAACGGCTCTTTTAAAAAAATTTCCTGTCCAATCTCCCACAATTGACGACCCAATGACAGGATTTGGGGGATCACCTGTTGGATTTGGCTGCTTGTTAAAGGTTCCAATTTCAATGATGAAGGGGTGTGCAGGAGAAAGGTGTTAGTTAATGATTTCTGATGAAGAGCTAGATTCTCCTTTCAAACTGCCTTATATTTTTTTGTGAACAAAATTGAATGAAGAACCACTAAGGGCCTTATTCTATGCACCACATTTATTTGTACTGGAAAAAGTGGTTTAATTTTTTATTTTGGATTGATGGTTGCTTACCGGTGGGTGATGGTCACCTTTTGAGAGCTCAACGTTACTGTATTAGAAGGAGAACGTCTTTGGTTTTTATAATAACATTTCCTTATATTTTTCTGTAGGTACGGCACATGTTTGCACAGTGCATAACAGCCATGGCACACCATCGGTACCTGGAACTAGAAGGAGGACACAAACTTGTTGAATTTATTGTCAGGCAGTGTGCACTTAGTGATGAGGAGGTGAAGTCATACCCAGTCTTGTTGCAGAAAGTAGTATAAAATAATGTGTGAAACGATGGCCGAAGAAGTAAAAATCGTTAATGACCACATGACGTGTCTTAGCCAATAGGGTGATCAAAGAAGGTTAAAGGATTTCGAAAAGTGTGATTTGTCCTTTGAAAAATCCTTGAAAATTCCTTGAAATTTCTTTGTCTGAAGTTGTACGAACCATGGTTACAGGAGATTAGTTGTACAGTGTCGTAGGTAGCTAAGGCCTTTGAACCACATTATCCTTGTCGTATGAACTTGCTTTTAATGGCCTTAGGTTCTATGTGTCTCCTCATGGACTAGTAACCAAAGGGTCAGGGATTTGATTGACTCTTGTTTTGAGAACTTGAATTTTTTTGCTCAAATCTTAGCAGCCTGAGTCACTGTCTGAGAAAAGCGTTATCCTAAATGACAGATATCTTCGTGTGCATCTCTATTTTCTTGATGGACTACCCTAATCAAATGAGAACATAACTAACTTTCTTTGCTTTAATATGTTTTCACTAACAGAAGACACGACGACCAACTGATGCGGATGCCATATCACCTCAGGCACTACAGAAAATGTGTGAAAACATTCTTTTCCTCTTGACAACCACAGTGGATGTCATGGAACCAGTAAGTTGCAAATGGCTGGTTTGAAGGATTTTATATGAAGATTGTCCCCATTTATGAAGTTTAATCCTCTTTGTTTTAATCTAAGGTTCTGTGGCCATATTTGCTAGAATGTCTTATTCCTGAACCTTATACACACGCCATGGGCCATCTTTGTCGCTGCATTTGCCACCTTGCTACAAAGAAACGAGAAGAGCAGGCACCTGATTTCAGCATTGATTTTGAAGTGAAGAGTAAGTGGTAAACCTGAAATAAAATAAAGAAAGATTGTAAAAAAAATAAAATTGAGCATCTTCTGTTTAAAACTACATCGCTGAACCTAACAGGATACGAAACAGGTGCCGTTAATAGTGAACTTATGCAACAGGACGGGAGAGGAAGGAAGACGGCAAACCTCTTTGTTTGAAATAACTTTTCGCCAAACTTTAGTCTCCTTTAAAGGGATCTTTTTGTAAAGACCAGAAAACGTTAACGTTGGGTGAAGATCACGACAAAACCTGCATTTTGATCACGATGTCTTTTCCAGTCTGTAGACCAACTGTATAGCTTCTGGAAGAGTTTTATTTTTCAATGCTTGTGAAATATTGATCATGACGTCTTCCCTTATTGCTTTTATATCCATTTACTTCGAATTTTTTACGGTGTGTGTACATCGTTGGATTGTTTAGTGTTCCTTGTGTTTATAATAACACAGAAATTTTCTTCTTTTCTAATTTCATGACAGCTAACATACCAAGACCAGCGCCCATAATTTCCCGTCTCTTGGTGGGTAGAAGTAAATATTTGATAATTTATAATTGATAGTTACTGCTCTTTCAGTACTCCACTGTATAGTACAGCGCAAATTTCATTATTTTATCAGAAACAGTAACATGATTATGCATTTTTATGATAAAACGACATCTGTTGGTTGCACCAATTTAAAATCAAATTGCTGTGGTGTCAGTTTTAGTGTTGTTACTGATTATACAACAAGAAGAGCTATTAGGGTGACATCTGAGTGGAGTCACAAGAACCAGAATTTCATTTACAGGGGTAAATTTTAGTGCAATGTTGATCAAGGGTGCTACTGTAAATATTAATTCACAGCTTAAGGAACGAGGATGGCGACTTCAACGAGAACGGGATAAAAGCAATAGGTTTAGATTGGCGAAACAACAACTTCGCACGTGCTTCACGATTTTGCCTATTTCTAACTGAGCCGTTGTTGCACGACTACAACGTGAAACCTCCTAATTTCACGTTTTATCGAGGACGGGAACAAAAGACAACAACTTTCTTTAGTCTTTTTCTGAACTCTAGTACAATCCTTTAGAATTCAACGTCAAAATAATTTTCCAACATTTGACGAATTAGTCGCGATGGAGTAAGCGCGATAAAAGGGACCTTACGATCCCACAACGGCGACGTTCATGAAAACGTCGCTGAAAAACAGACGTCGCATCATTTTTAACTTTTTCGTGATTATCCCACTTCGCCCTGTTACTTAAAAGAAGGGGATTTTGAATGGAGCTGAAGAGAGGGGAACGCGCTCAAGTTCGGACTGAGATGGTGGAATTTATTGCCTTGCCGTTCCCGTTCCCAAGTAAATTTAAGGTGGCTCGACTGGATTTTTTTGGGGGGATATCTCCCAAGTTTGAGCATTGACTACGTCGCCATGAGTAAAGATAGGGAAAAAAGATTACCACAATTGCATTATATAAAGATTAAAATTTCTTATGATCTGGGTTTTATCGCAATCTGAGTCGCCATGGCAACGTAACGACGCCATTATGTTTTTTATTTATCTTTGTGTTTCTCTGTACCAGGAGTTTTTTTGATAAATCGCTGAAGGGATTATGTACCTGCCATAATTGCCTCAATCATTGCAAAGTTTGAACAAATTCTATGAGAGCGTTTTCGAAATATTTTGAAACGAAGTTTTAAGCATCATAAAAACAGCGAAATAGCATGCTATCCACACAGTTAGCTAATTTTTTGAGAAAATGATAAGCTTTGGAAAAGCGGCTTCTTCTCATAGTAGTTTGATTCCATTGAAAACCTCCTACAAAAAAAGAGGGGAATTGCTCCGGGCGATCGCGAAAAAGAAGAATTTTAGTAACTTACGTTCAGCTGCTTTTGTTGCAGTTTTGCACGTAATTTGGTCCTCGCCTACAAATATCGCGTTTTTCAAAAAACTGCTCGATAAATTTTTTCATAAATTTTATAATCCCAAGATCAATTGTCAATAAATATACCCTGCAAGTTTCAAGAACATTGAAAACAGGGAAGGCTTTCAAATAGGACCTCAAAGATGACCACTTTTTCCTCCAGATTTTGTGTTTACAAGCGAGCGTCCTCATTATTCACTGGTATTGTTTTCAAGTTTCATATGCACGTGCACGTTTAGCAAAAAGTAGTAAATTTGCATCAAAAAGAACTCTCGATTACTTTCGGAAGAAATATCCCGAATATGCTAATAATTGGCTTGTGTCACAGATAACACTGAGGGCTGAGACGGTGAATGTCACGGCTCATCTTGTAGGATGCAACACTTACTTATCTTACTCGGGTTATAACATCACAGAAACTCTTACAACGAGTTGCTGTGATGTTATAATATATCACTAATTTCTTTACCCGGTTATTTGCATATTCCGGAGATTTAACCGAGGGTCCTTTTTGATGCAAATTCTAATCTTTTTTGCTAAATTTGCACGTGCATATGAAACTTGAAAACAATGCCAGTGAATAATGAGGACGCTCGCTTGTAAACACAAGATCTGGAGGAAAAAGTGGTCATCTTTGAGGTCCTATTTGAAAGCCTTCCCTGTTTTCAATGTTCTTGAAACTTGCAGGGTATATTTACTGACAATTGATCTGTGGATTTTCCAATTTATAAAAAAAATTATCGAGCAGTTTTTTGAAAAATGCGAAATTTGTAGGTATGGACCATATTACGTGCAAAAACTGTAACAAAAGCAGCTGAATGCAAGTTAATAAAACTCTTCTTACTCACGATCGCCTAGAGCAATTCCCCTCATTTTTTGTAGGAGGTTTTCAATGGAATCAAACGACTATGAGATGAAGCCGCGTTTCAAAAGCTTATCATTTTCTCAAAAAATTAGCTAATTGTCTGAATAGCATGCCATTTCACTGTTTTTATGATGCTTAAAACTTTGTTTCAAAATATTTCAAAAACGCTCTCATAGAATTTGTTCAAGCTTTGCCATAATTGAGGCAATTATGGCAGGTACAAGCTCCCTTAAGCGATTTTCTAAAAAACCTCCTGGTACAGAGAAACACAAAGATAAATAAAAAACATAATGGCGTCGTTACGTTGCCATGGCGACTCCGATTGCAATAAAACACAAATCATAAGAAATTTTCATCTTTATACAATACAGTTGTGGTAATCTTTTTTCCATATCTTTACTCATGGCGACGTTATTAATGCTCAAACTTGGGAGGTATCCCCCCTAAAAAATCCAGTCGAGCCACCTTAAAATTTGGTCATTTCACGTCGTAGTTGTGCGGTGAAGGCAAAAAAATGTACAAACAAGCGTGATGCACGTGCAGAGTTGTTGTTTTGCTTATTAAACCTATTGTTTTTTGACGCTCCCGTTGCCGTCGTCGTCGTGGTTTCGTAAGGTCCCTAAAGTTTGAGGCAGCGCGACTTCACTTTTTTACGTGACGTTTTCGTTGCCGTCGCCGTCGCCGTTGCTTAAACTCCCTATTACCGCTCTTCAGGTGATGTCAGGCTGTGCCCTTGCCGGTGGTGTGCGGGGAATTCATGTACTTAAACTGCTAAAGGCGTTGTCTCCTATCCTGGAACCTAACTTAGTTGAGATGTGGGACACTGTGATTCCTAAGCTTGTGCAATATTTAGAAGGTAACAAAAATAGTTGTACTATAGATTCAAACTATGCACTGGGATAGATCTCCATGTTCAGGTGGTGGTCGACACACATCCTTTCAAAAACTGTAATTTATTTCCACTGTTTTCAGAGATCTTGGAACTTTCATAACTTTTTATCAGTGCACCTCTTTCGTAAATAGTATGAAATCAATTGAACGTTAAACATTGTACACGTTACCTAATGAAATGCAAGAGTTGTTAGGTTGATGAAGGAAAATGCATGTTTATAGAAACGAATAAACTTCTTGGAAAGACAAGAAGTCTTCTTCGGATTTTACCTGCGTTTTAATTGAATTGTGTGCGTATTTTCTTCAGAAAATTCTGATGACAAAGAGAATTGGAAACAGAAGACATGGGAGGACTTAGTCTTAAAGGTAATTTATTGAAAATCTTGTCTTATAGTGCCTGTTTCTATGAAAAAATTAAACCTTCGTATAAACTAAACAAGTATGTTAATGTTGTAAATTACTTTTGATTTAACTCCCAAAGGTTTTGTTTCCTGGAATCGCAAAAGTTTAGTTATTTGCGTGAAAGCGGTGGTGCTAATTTCAGTTCTTTCAAAATCGCTTAATCCTCGCGTTGCTATATGAAATTTCATGTACTAATGTGTATTTACAACTAATGTTTGCTCGCTCAGTTTGTCTCGAAGAGCTGTGATGAAGTCGATTCCGAAGAGTGGCTGTGTTCTCTTGGTGTAGGGTTGGCGGCTCAGATCCCACTTTATACCAGCTCACCAGATGAAAAGGTACAAAAAACCGGGTCTTCGTTTGAAAGGTTATTCTCGGGATACGGGATTTGATTAAAATACAATGCGGGATTCGGGAAACGTTTTACGGGATACTGGATTTCACTGCTACCCGAGAAGCGGGATTCGCAAAGTTTGGGCACGTGATGTATTATTGGGAATAGCCTTAGTAAATTTCCTCTCCCTTTAAGAAGGCCTGATACTCGGGCTAGATTGAAAAAAAAAAAAAACGATTTTCGGGAAAGCAATGACGGAAGTGTGCGGGATTGTCGTGAAAAGGAGCGGGAATGCGGGATCAGGAACCCCCTTTCCAGAGCCTACAAAATATTGAAGATAAGAAGTGCGAAATGACGTCAGGGGTACAAACGCAGACAATTCCATACTGATGACGTATCACTTTCCAGATCTGGGTAGTGCGTCCGATTGATTAAGGCCAATTTCCCTCGCAGCACGAAACAATCAGAGGCACTTCTTAGATCTGGGTAGTGACACGTCCTACGTAAGCATGGAATTTCTGAGTTCGTTCCTCGTTATTTCGCGGGGGAACTAGGGGTGACGTCGGGAAATGTCGTCTGTCAGAGCTCAAACAGCCGGTCAACGGACAATATCCGACCTAAATTACTATTTGTCCGGAAAAAGTTTCAGTTAGCCGTTCACATTAATTCTGGAAATTCCAAAAACTGTGAAATCATAAAATATTTAGCTGCTTTAAGTCACAAATTTGGGAGATACAGATGAGACGGGAACGTTCTGTGGCTTTCTGAATGCCAGTTAGCGTTTGCTAAAATATAACAGAACTTCTACGTCTGTAAGTACGCTAAACAGACAACAGGAGTATCGCGTCAGGCAATGTCGCTATCAACACGCAGTTACAGCTTCAAATGTCGAACTGGCCGGGAATAACAACACTCGAAAGTGGTTCATAAAAAAATAAAATGTAGAAAAGTGGAAGAAAATTCCGTGTTGGTCGCGTTAAAAATGACGAAAAAGAATAATAGTAAAACGCGTTGAACGTTATTTCTTGTGAAATACAAGAATGACTGTAAGACATTTTTACTGCTTTGTAAAGGGTGTTAATTTTTGATAACCTTGTTTGCAGAATTTTCTCTTCAAGTGTTTGGGGGTTGTTCTGAACAAAGTGAAGAACCAAAGCTTTGTACAAAATCATCTCAACATCATGTTTAGCAATGTAAAACATTCAAGTCAAGTGGAAAGAGAGGTAAAGTAAATGTTTAGAAACTATAATTTCCATAATGATATTAATATACATACTATTAAGCGACTATAAGTAATGTTAATGCACAAAATATAATTCAGTTAAAAGCAACTGAGCAGTATTTTTCTGTGGCGTTGTATATTATGTTGCAGAGGGTGGTTCTAACTTTTGAGTCTGGAATAAATCCTTACTTTCAGAAGAAATCGATTTAGTAGTGCTTTGTTCCTATGGGACTGTTAATAGACCCTTTGCAGGTAGCCATTCACGTGGTACAAAACCGCCAAACTGGAGAGCAAAAGTCGCACTGGGACAAGACAAACAAAAGACATACATAATTTTAAATGGTAATTTTCTTTGTTTGTCTTGTCCCAGTGCGACTTTTGCTCTCCCAGCACGGCAGTTTTGTGCCACGTGAATGGCTAGCTGCAAAGGGCCTGTTATGCTGTACATTAACAAGATGGTTCTAACGCTTGAGGCCGGGTATAGTGTGACGTTTCAGTTAAGAGCCACTGAGTAGTACTTTTCTTTTGATACTGTTTATTTTGCTGACTGGTAAAGTGAGTCTTACCAAATGAAGCTACTGAGCATTTCTCGTCTAGTGTGATGATTATTAAAGCTTTCAAAGTGACTCTGTCGAGAATAATAACAGGGCTAGGTTTTTCCAGACTGGGGTAAGATAACTCTGCGTGGAGGCTAGCCTGCAGAGCAGCGGTTTTTTATCGAAAGCGCGACCCAGAGGTGCATCCATCGCGGCCGCCATCATGAAAACAATTGAGAAACTGAGGAAGGAAGGGGGCAAGGGGGAGGGGCGTGGAAAAAAGCCTATTTTGTCCTCCCCCTCCTCTATTTTGACCCGTCAACCTCTCCCTTGGGATCATTTTTTGACTCGCCCCAACTCTTTGTTTGTTTTAACGTCCAAATCGTTCACTCTTCAAAATATGCCTGCAGGCTACGTGACGGCGAGGAGCATTGCGTGACTCCAACCGGAGCGGCTGCGAAGGGGACTAAATGCGATGTTACATGTGACAATTCGCAACGACGATTTTTAGCGCAACAAAGCGTTGCAATGCTGCAACAATGTTGTAACCATTCGAAACAATGTCACAACAATATTGCGTCGCTGTGTAGCGCTAAAAATCGTCGTTGCGAATCGTCTCGTGTAACATCACCTTAAGACAACGCAAGGTTAGTGGGGAATTTGAATTTAATTAATTTTGACTACAATTTGATGTCTGGATGCTCTATAAAGTATAGAGAAAAAATTCTCCGAGAAAATGCTATTGAAAGTAAGAAAAAGAAACTTGGATTAAGATTTGACCCTGGGAAAGTGCTAGTGTTTCTTCTGTGTTTTTTTTTTCGCAAAAATAATTTTGGTTCTTTCTTTCAAATTAATTTTGTTTGTAAGAAAGTTAAACTCTTGCTTCTTCAGGGCTGTGCTATAGGTGTTGGTTTCTGTGCCGGCACCAATCTTGATCAAGTGCTGAACAAACTGGAGCAGGTCTCCAAGACTGAAATGACCAAAAAATCCTCAGGAATATTGAGCTTCATGAAGGTGATATAGAGCTTAGCCTCCATAACTTCTATTGGCTTATTACAGATACACTAATAACCAGGTGATCTGTGACGTCACTGCGGGGGCCTGGGGAAAGAAATTTTAATGCCGTATCCCATAAACCAAAGCTGACGGGAACAGATTGAATTGAATTGAATTGGTGCGCGCGTTGGTTTATGGGATACGGCATTAAAATTTCTTTCCCCAGGTCCCCGCAATGACGTCACAGATCACCTAGAATGTTTTATTACTAAATTAGTATAACATTATCAATACATTGTCCTTTTTTGTCGTCGTCGTTGTTGTTCTTCTTCTTCTCATTATTTTTTGACGTTATTTTGCTCGGTCACGTGATCTACAGGCGCTGTTTATTTATTTATTAATTCATGAATTAATTAAAGATTTATTTAATATTTAAATGTTAAGCCAAACGTAGAAATACTTTCCCTAAATGGCGTGAACATTTTATTTGTCTTTGGGGAAAACTATCTGCAACCGATCTGACTAGTGGGTGATACTTTTGCATATTGTTGAACTTTAGAACATTTTTGTTTCCTTGTCAATTATTAGGATAAATCTGATTCAGACACGGAGAGGGTCAAAAGCACCGTCATGTTGTGTTATGGTTACACTGTTATGTACGCACCACCTGGGTAAGTAGATCATAAAATATCCACGTCGTTTATTGTGACTTGGTCATCATTAATAGCGAGGTTAAAAATCACGTTTACGTCAAACGGCAAACGCGAATTTGTGCCAGGTGACCAAGTTTTCTCTTTACTTGTCGTTTACTATTCATTATTTCTACACATGATTTAGAAGTTTCACGCAATTTTTTACCCATAAGAATTGTCTTGAGCTGAATTTATCATTTTTTTCTATTTTGAGAAATTCTCAACTTGAATCTGACGTTTGCCGTTTGCCGTACACGTGACGCTCAAACTCTCTATTGTTAGAACATTCCCAGTGCTTGGAAACAGCCTATTGAGTTGATAAAGAGAACAAAAGTTAACTTTATTTATTATGTGGGAAATACTGCTGCTGAAAAAGCGGTTATTTCTTGATGTTGCGGGAACCATTGTTTGTTTGTTGTTTGTTGTGGTATTGATATTGTTCTTGGTCTTTTTAATTTTTACAATTACGTCCTTTTGATGATTGCCCCATCCTCATCACCAAGAAACTACCGAATATCACCCGACAGTACCCCCCTGCTATGAAGGCATTTCTCGTTACGGTATTTTTCTTTTTAAGTCAGATCCATGCAGTTATTTTAACAGTGAAAATTACAGAGGGCTTAGTAAGACGCTTTGGCCAAGCCTTCGTGAAACGTTCACAACAGTACTGTACCTGGTAGTAAATAATGTATTGGTATGTTCTCTTTCAGATTAATAACTTCTAGACTAGAAACCAGTGTTTTTCGAGTCATCAGTCGTCACTTTAGCAACGTAAAGGTGAAGTATTTCGTTCTCCAAGAATCGCATATTTATACTAGTCAAACCTTGATGCGGTTGTTCAAAAGTTGGATTGGGCAGTCCAACAGATAAATCGATATCCAGTTGGATAAGTGTTAGGGAAACCAATTGCGCCACCCCTGGATAGGGTTTCAAACAATACAATTGGGGCCTGCGTACTTTGTAGCAGAACTAGGAGTCCCAAGGTGTTTAAACCATGGAAGAGAGCCGCTTTTAGAGCTGTTTAGGCTCGTGCTCACCTGCGAGCTCCCCAGTGCTTGCTAACAACAACAACAACAACAACAACAACAAGACTTTATTTATCCAGGGTGAAAGCTGAATTACACGTACTAATTTTCATCTGGGCCCTGACAGTAGGCGAGGTCCGTGCAATCCCCTTTTACAGACTAGACAACGATATTTCTTTCTGTTCCGTAGGATGTGAATGTAAAACAGAATCTCATTCGAGCCACTGAACTAATTGGCAAAGCTTTGGAGCGCAGTCGTCTACAGCAACCAGAGTTCGTGTTTACCAAGCGGCAGGAGCTTGTCCAACACATGCTGGTGAGGGGAATGAGCTAACTACAGTTTTTAAGGAGGCGCGTTCGGTTGAACGTACAATCGATCTCCTCCTTATGGACTCTTTATTGAGGACAATGTCAGTAGCATATAAGTAACGACATCATCGTATTCGAAAACCTCCGTTTTCGTCCGTCCACACGTAGACCAGAAGCCAGCTTTTTTAAAAATCTCTACTCTGGAAAGCGTTTTCGAAAAGATGCGTTTTCGGTGACCCTTGTCACCAGATAAGTGTGGACGGTAGGCCAAACCGGAGAAAAAAATCTCCGGAATCCATTTAGGTTTTTGGGAAACTGCCCACCCACCCCTCCCCTAAGTCAACATTAACACTTACTTCTCACTTAGGGCAAAATGTTGGGTTAGGGGAGGAGTAGGTGGGCGGTTTCCCAGAAACCTAAATTGGTCCATTCTCCGTTTTCAAACAACAACGGTTACGTGTGGACGGGGCGTTGATAGGACGGGCTTACGCCCTCGTTTATCACGCGTGGATTACGCGTGGAGCAAGTTTGCAAAGAAGAATTAAAGACTGCTCGCAGTCTACAAAAACACTGTGCGTTTCTAGCGTTTGTATTTCGTTCTACGCAAACTTTCTGTTACTCACCCAGTTTGTTTGTATCTCCCTGTAGGCTTACATGAAGGCAGAACCGGCCTCCAGCATCACCACGGAAACTAGAGCACTGGCAATGGACGCATGCGCGAGTCTAGCGTATCCTTAAACATTGATTTACCTTATCAACTTAGTTAACAAAAACAAAGTAATGATTTTACTTGCCCTCCTACGCAGTATCAATACAGTTTCTATGGAACCTACACAGCACCGAAACAGTTTCCATAAAACTCACACTGTACCAATAAAGTTTGTGCGAAACCTATGCTGTACCCATACAGTTTCTATGAAACTTACACAGCATCAATACAGTTTCTGCGAAACCTACGAAGCGCCAATACCGTTTCTGTGAAAACTGCGATGCACCAATACAGCTTCTATGAAACCTACACAGTACCAGCTCAGTTTCTATGAAACGTACGCAGCACCAACATAGTTTCTATGGCAGCCTTCATTTTGGGCACGAAATGTTTATAGTAGCCTATTACTTAACTGATTAGATAACGTCCCTTGACTGCAATTATCTAAACACTAGAAAATTGAATCCCAGGTTTACAGAAGCGGAAGTGTTTGATATCGTGAAAACGAGTACCGACTGTGTATTTGCGAGCCGTATTGGAGAAAAATCAACATCCCCGCCAGGAAAACATCACAAGGATGACGCCGATCATGTAAGGACCGGCCTGCCCCCCATTTTAGTGTTACCCGTGTCGATCAAGTCGTTCACTTTAAAGAGTTCCCCAAATAAAAGTTCTAGAATAATACTGTCAAATTTGATTTTGTAAAATTTCTAGAAAGAAATAGTGCTACCATTTGAAAGTGCACACGGTAGAAATCGAGGAAATGGCTACGCCACAAAATTTCGTGCAGACTCAAAAGCGTGTCAGCATTATCGTCTCTTAAACGCTTTAAGGGCGTTTACTATAGGCTACTTCTTAAATATATTTGTGATTTAGAAGAGGCTAACGTCTCGGTACCTCTTTCGATCTGGTATATCGTACGTTTCAGGCTGCAGCAATTGTACTCGCAAACATTGGACAAAAACACCCAGTTTTCCGAAGATATTGTATCGCTCTTAGTGCGTTACTTCACAAATAAATAATCTTTGATTGGGAATGATTTTTACAATAAAGTTAAGATTCCAATTCCAAATATTACCTAGTTACCTGTGAACGTTTTGATCAATGAACTGATGAGCACATGTAATCACTATATTAATGTATACAATTCATGAAATATATTTCAGCTTCCTTTGACTTTCGCGAGAAATTATTGACAAAGTAGTTTAATAGAGATGAGGAGTGTGAGGTCACGTTACCATGGTAGCACTATTTCTGGATGACACCAAAACCAACGACGACGGCGACGGCAAGGAGAACGACAAAAATAAAATGTTTTTATTAACAAACAACAACTTTGCACGTGCATCACGTTATTTTGTTCATTCTTTGCCGTCGTTGCACCACTACGACATGAAACTTCCCAATTTCACGAGCCCGCTTTATGGAGTAGGTGAACACATCACAAAAATTGTCGCTTTCTTTTTCTAAACTTAGATAACGACAGATACGGTCCCAAAGATAAGATTTGCCAAATTACATGAAATTGAATAAGATCGGTGAAGTTTGAAATAGTGCGGATAGACTTTTAAGTCACTTTATTGGTTTGTTGTTATCCAAAAAGTTTACTACCGTGGTAACGTGACGTAACGACTCCTCCTCTCTATTGCCCGGTGATTAAATTTTAGTTCTTGTTCTTAAAACATAATTATAAATAGCTTTTGCAATACCGTATGTACTTTTATGGTCCTGCAAATAAAGCTTGTATTTGACTAGTGCTGATGTCCGCAGTCTTTTCTTCTTCAAAGGAGCTGAATATGATTAGGGTTCTTTTTGCTTCGTGTATAGGACAAGGATCCCAACTTGTTACTGAAACATGCCTTAGAAAGTTTACAGAGACTGCTGAAGGGGCTTCTGCTTCAAGATCCTGTTTCTCCAACACTCGAGAATATTCTGAAGGTAAGTGGAGAAAATGTACGTCAGAAAGATGATTTTTCAGTCAGTGACACAGGTAACCTAGTTTAGTGGCCTTAGCTCCCTGAGGTTTATTGTCTCCTGCGGCTTAGTGGTAGAGCATCTGGACTAGTACCCGAAAGGTGATAGGTTCCACTCCTATTGCAGGGAGCATTCTTATTTTTTCTCCCGAGCCACCTGTGTCAGTCACTGACAAATTATCGTTCTCAAGTATTTACCTGTTTCAAAATTCACCGTCACATCTCTCTCATTGCGCATAAGCATATCTTGACATTGTACTCCTAGTAGTATGTAGGATCTTTGTCACGTGAACCTAGATTAGTGGCCTTAGCTCCCACCAGGAGACTCATGTAGCTTAGTGGTAGAGTATCCGGACTAGTGACCAGAAGGTCGTAGGTTTGATTCCTGTTGGGAGTACTCGGATTTTTTTTATCTTCGAAGTCACCTGTGTCGCTCGCGGAAAAAATATCTTTCCCATGTATTCACCAGGTTCAAAATTCACCACCACACCTCTATCAAACTGCACGTCGACGGACGAATTCTCTTTCATTTTTTAACCTAAATTTTGACGCCAAACAGAAATGCAGATAGAGTGTTTGCACTCACGTGGCCAGCATCTATGCAAATTTATTGAAACAAAAGAAAGCGTTTACATAAGAAAAGAGTACAACTCCCACGGGATTGGTTTGGGACACCAACATGGCCGCCGTTTCATTGTTTTGGAACACCAATATGGCCGCCGTGACGTCATGTGAAAACACTCTATTGATGGAAGCTTTATTTGAACTGGTAGTCTGGTAAACTTCTTAGGTTTCCTAACCTACCTTTGGGTAGACTGACTGAGCTAATCCTGCCGCGGTTCGAGAGGTTTTGACTCGATTTTCGCGCGAAAATAGCGGCAAGCGTGAGGGGCGGGTTTAGGAAGGTAAAGATCACGTTTCACGGAAACCAAATAACGCTGTTCGAATTTCACGTGCCAAGAACCGTATTTTCGTGAGCAGCGTGACTGGAAAAGTTACATGCTGAACTCACCGCTGGGGAGTCTGGAAACCTTAAGGGGAGGCCAGGGACAAGGATAATAGAGTTTTGTAAGGTGACTGTAACTTTTGAGTCTGTGGACGAAATCCTATTATGTGACCATTCAAATGAAAGCTCTCTACGTGTACATTCACATGGTGCTACTTGTTTTTTCAAAATTTTACAAAATAAAACTTGGGATTTTTTTAGTGAAAGGGTAAAAAGGGTCCGGTGAAAGATCACGAAAATACCTTACACTACCCTCAAGCATATGGCTGTGCCTTGACGTAGACTAGTTCCTAATCGTGTTCTAGTTCATGTGGAAATCGAGTACAACGCTGACCTCGGATATGACTTTGTGGTGCATGGAAAACTAGTCTAGCTCGCTCACAATGCAGGGAGAAGTAACATATAAAGAGGACTCGGATTTTTAGACGTACCTCTTGTCACCGGGTGTGAGATCCCAGTCGGGCAGGGCTTTGTGCTGCTATTGGTAAACGCTCATTAGTTGGTCTTGTTTTTCTTGCTTGTCCTTGCAGCTTATTCAAGATCCATGGTTGTTATCAACCTCCGATGTCGAACGAGAGAGAGCTGTGGACACTATTTTTTCTCTTCTGCAGACCTTTCGCGACAACATGTTACTGACTGTGGGTGGGGTAGGTTTTGATACCCTCTTTTAATCAGTAAAAGCCCAATTAGCATGCATAGCTGGCGGTTTTGCTTCAGTCTAGCCTGCGTAGCATGGCGGTTTGATCGGGCGTGCAAACAAGCCAAGGTGTGCGAGGGCAGTGAAACTGCGAGGAGATTGGGGCAGGAGTTTTTATTTTTCTCGCGGCTGCACCGCTAAGTACTGGCCTGACAAAACCCCCATGCTACGCATGCTATTGCTTGTCGAGCGTGCACATGAGCGGCGAAGCCCGGCGCGTGAAGAATGGGGCGGAAACAACAAGGAACCTTTTTCTCGCAGCGCTTCTTCGTACGCGCCACAGCTTTTTTCCCTCTCGCCGAACAAACCGCCAGCGACGCATGCTAAAGCCAAAGAAACTGGTAATTAACAACTGTGACGTTTATTTTCCGGTTATATAAGGAATCGTCGGGCTAAAACTTGAAACAGGTACTTAATTGGTGCTTTTAAAGCAGCTTAGTTTCGTGCTCTGTGTTGAGCACAACGATCCTGATATTCATGTGAGGATTAGGGTGTATATGTTCTTAGAATTAAGTCTAACCTGTTCGTTGAAATACTCCTAACTTACTGGCAGTAAACATCTTGTCCATTGAAGAAATGAAGAACCCATGTTAGAACCTAAATAGCCTTAAGCCAAGGTAAGGAAACAACGCGACGGGCGAGGCTTGAACCCCGGACCTCCAGATCTGGAGTTCGAGGTGTTAACCGCTCAGTCACAGACGTCTCCACGAGCCTACGTAGACATCGCATAATTCTACATAAGAACCTTTCCAATCTACATGTAACCTAGGATTATCTAGGTTCTTACAGTTGTTTTTTCACCATTTGTGTTCTTTGCGTTACGTATTGGATGGCAGACCACATGTCAAACAGCTACCAACTCTGTTTTTTCACCCGTAGAAGACCAGTTCATTTGTCCTGACTGGCCCGCTATTGGCTCGTCTGGTTCCCCGATGTACCGACCCGGTAATACTCATTCGGCAAACGGCAGTGGACTGTGTACAGTGCTTGCTGAAAATAGCTGCCAGATTTCAAGGTACTTAAGCTAAAAATCGCTGTTATTTGGGATCATTATACGTTATTTTTCTATCTGTGATCCTTATAGTGGTTATAGATCTCCAAGAGCAATTTTCATACTGTTTAACCCTAGTCAGAGCGGGGGGGGAATAACTTCAAAATTGTTCAAGCTAGGTCAGCCAAACTTAGCGACTTTTCCTAAAATTTATGTGGGGACATTTTAAAGTCGTTGCGACGTGTACGTCAGCATACACGTTACCATGGTAACTGAGGTTTGGACTCCTAAGTCCCCCCTCCCTGGGCGCAGGAAGTCAATCTGAATAGGGGTAAGCCAGACTTTGTAAGTAAAATTAGGTGCCGCCATTATCAAATTACTACTGTGGCTCTGAGGTGACATGTGAGAAAACCCGATACTTGTCCCGTGTTAGCAACTTTGTGGAATTACGTGAAACCACTATATGATGATTACATCACGTACTTACCGAAAGGTCGCTTACAAAGGTGCTAAAGAAGTTGCTATGAAAGTCGCTAGCGGGGGAAAAATGTCGGGTTTTCTGCATGTCACCTCACAGCCACGCACCTCCTGCAGTGTGTTACAAATCACCAGTGTCTTTGTTTGTTTGTTAGTTTGTGTTAAGAATTTATTATTCAGAGACTCAAAAGATGTCGCGATGGCTGATAGTAGTATAAAGCGCATGTTTTAGGCCACTTTTTGTTCGTTATCGCTTTACTCAGTTTCGGAAGAAACAAATTGTCTTGGTTTCACGAGTAAAATGCACGCAAACATGTTTTATTCTTTGCTGCATTTACTGTCCATCAGAGACCAGTTCGATTTTCTTGATTCTTGAGGCATAAACAGTGCCAGTTTAGTGATGAAGGCGAAGGTTAACACCCACTAACAAAGGATAGTCCTTTCTTGACACAAAGATTTTTAATAACTTTATCATATCTCTCCGCCCAGTTTAATTTAATAACTGTAATGACTGAGGTGAAAATAAACTGCTTTTTGTAGGATATTCTCTTGAAAGCAAGGATGAACTTGTTGATGCGTTGCCGACGCTAAAGCAGCGAGCCGCTCAAGATGATGCTAACATTTTGTTCAGCGTGGCTAGTGATTTGGCGAAGGTAAAACAAAACGTGACGTTACTGAATAGTCCATTTGGTGATGAAGTTATTTTATTATTGCTTCCAGAATCCTTGAGGGATTTGCTTGTGCTTTTGTTATTTAACCTTGCAGGTGGTACCAAATTTAAGCTTTAAAGGAAAGGCGAAATTGATTCTGGTAATACAGTCAAATGCCGCTTTATGAACACTCGCTTAATACGAACACCTCGTTATTACGTACAGTCTGCTTTCTCCCTCAGGCTGGGAAAAGAAAGGCCTTCCATTTTCTCTAAATTCAACCCGCTTACTACGGACCCCCTGTTAATACGGTCAGCACTTTTTAACATCTGTCGAAAGGCCCTTGGACACCTTATGAAGCTTATACAACGTAATATTCCTTATCGTTTTGGATTAGCCGGTTAAGCACTGCGTTTTACAGATTAGGGTTAAGCACTACCGTTACTGATTAGGGTTGAGCACTGCCTTTACTGATTAGGGTTAAGCACTGTTTCGAAACTGGTTAGGTTCCTTTTTTGGGTTGGGGTTGATACTATGTGTACTTTAATCTACCTTGTGTAAACTTCATAAGGTGTCCAAGGGCCTTTCGACGGATGTTAACGAGTGCTGACCTGTTAATACGGACACTTTCTATAGTCCCTTCAGTGTCCGTATTATGCTGCTTTTTTTTCTTCTCTTCTCGTTTTTTTCTTTTCTCTTTTCAATGATGTCTATTTGCCATATTATCTGTCTTTTTGTCGGCAGGTTATTGCAAAGAAACTTCAGAATGATTTCTTGTCGTCCTTTGTTAAAACGCTCTTAGAAGGTTTAGCTGATTGTCAGTCTCACAGTTCCAGTGGTTCATGTGTAGTGCTTAACAGCATTGTTAGAATACGAGGACAAGAGTTGAAACAAGATGTAAGATTTTACAACCTGCATTATCTTCTTAAAGGGAGCGCTTAATGTTAAAGAAAATGTTGCCCAAAAATGAGAGTACTCGCACAGAAATATTTTCTTTTTTCTTACTTTTTTTTGTCGCTGTTCCCTATATGAGGGGTTCGAACTTCGTGCGTCCGCGATTTTGGTCGGCGCGCAAGGCTCTCTGGGTCGATGACGTCAAATAGTTACTCGCCCTGGTTGCCTGGACGCAATATAGGCATAAACTGGTTTTAGGGATTGAGAAACGCGCTAACGACATTGAAAAGCAAACAGCAAAAAGTATACTTGATTTTTCCCTCCTCTGTTTACACTAAGCGCAAGAAAGGCAGTTTTAAGTATTAATATCGTCACATTTAGATTGTTTCGCTGAATTGGCAAACCTACATGCAATGTAGGGACTTTTTATTTCTTTGTTGTGTGCGGCAAAAAGAACAGGTAAATATAAACTCATTTCCAAATCGAGAATAAAAGGAGAACTAGACAAAGCGACATTGCAATGTTTGTTTTGAAAATCTATTGCATTTTTACGACACTAAACCTCAAGACCATTCTTAAGGCCCGGTTCAGACGCCGAACTTCTCATGAGCCGAACCTAATTCGAATTAAGGCCGACCCAAATTATTTAGGCTGGCTAAATTGATTCAGACGCCGATCTTAATTCCAGCCGAACTAAATTCAGAAGGAGAAAAATGCTCATTTCCCTCAAACTGCCTACAAAATACGTTATAAGAATTTATGCATTAGGTTCGGTACATGAAACGTTCGGCTTCTGAATTAAAGCCGTTCCAAAGTCGATCTAAAGTCGAAATTCCTGGCCGGGGTAGGCGAAAAGAACGGCTGAGCCGTTCCAAATTGAAACAGGCGTTCCTAATTGATTCAGACGCCTAACTTTTCATGTACTTAATTCAACGTATTAGGTTCGGCTCATGAAAAGTTCGGCGTCTGAACCGGGACTAAGTTGGATGAACACATGCCTAAAAAATAAAGAATATCTTTTAGCTCGGTTCTTCGATCTTCTTTGGTAACAATAATCGTTCTCTTTCAGGTTGGTTATTTAGTTAAGGAAATTCACGCCAAACTCCAACACATCACGCATGCTCAAACCAGAACAGGAACTCTTCGAGTTTTCAGAACCTTGGCTTCGCATCATTTAGTTCCTGTAATAACAGCGTTATTGGAGTTTCCCCTGCCCTATGACCAGTAAGTATAAAGTCTTTAAATATTTGTCGGACTCTCCCTTGGTTGTGAACAAGGATTCATCTATGTAAATGACTGTGCACAAAAAAAGACATCATAATAATCACTTTATGGTTGAGAACAAGTATTATTTTATGGCCATGTCTCAAGAAGACTAGAAACAAACAAATTCAAGAATTTGATTGGCTAAAATCGATGTTGACCGCGGTCTAGATTTTCCCATCTAGACCGGCATCTAGACCGATCTTGTTGTAACAGTTGTCCTCAAAAAGTTACAAACAAAGAATATGAAAAAATTAGCTTCTTCCTGTTGATAATACTAATTATAAATGGAAGAATGAGTGGACCTTCACGAGGAAGCAGGTAAAGAAAACGATCAAACTATGACAAATTTGAGTCCTGCCAAGGAATCTACGAGCAAAGGTGAAATCGAAATTTATGTTTTTGTTCCTTTGCTTTCTTGTTTGGCCATATAATAAACATCTTATTAACCGAGCTAGGTCGGTCTGTATGGGAGAATCTTTACCTCGGTCGCTGGTACAGAACCCACTGCGTTCGGTCTGTACTGGCGACCTCGGTCAACATTCTCCCATACAGACCTCCTGGCAATGGATTCTTAAGCTCATTAATAATTCATGAGGACATACAAAGGAATTTAAAGTTTAATGAGTGTTTGGAAATCGGATGAAAAACTCTTCATTTTTCATCCTGTAGTTGTCCTTTAAAAATCATTGTGTTTGAGAACTAATATCAAACATTTGACGCAGAATTTCATCACAAGATCAAACACCTCGAAGCTCGTCGAAAGTAATCCACTGCTAATCGTATTGTTAACTGTCTTCTCAGTATTTAATCTGGTGATGAATAGGTGTTTCTCATATTTGATCCACAACTTTAAGGTTGTGCGTTTCCCTAGCATACATCTTCGGCATTTCAGTAACGCTTTGACTTAGACTTGAAAGGTATATACTTTGCGTCCCTCTAAAATTTCTGGTTTGAAACGTAGGAAAACTCTGGAGATATGACGCATTCGTATCCGAGGTTCCATTAAGAGTATACGTAGCAGTTCGCTCCTTTATTCGGACTGAACGCATCGTTGTGGTCATTTCAAAAGGGAAAGTCTACATTGTAGTACACGTCCTTATTCGCTATGGAACTTGAGAAATTACTGGTGGATGACAAAATTACAGCTTCCTGTCAGCAATTATGTCTCCTAAGCATTGCAACGAACAACGAAAGCGAACTTTGAAAAACGATGTGGCTAACTGGAATTGTAATCTGTTTCAAACTTCTTCAAGGTTGTTCATCCGCGCTTCCATTTGTATTTGCTGATTTCGTCTTTTATTTTTTGCGAAATTATTTTTGTTTCATTCTGTTTGTTCGCAGTTTTCACTGTTTTGATTTTGACAATTTCCTTGACACAGTTCCTTTAAGTGGAATGATGATATATTCATCGCCTATGGGTATTCTTTGCTACAACGTGAGGAAGTATTATGCTTTCAGCGTCATGCATTTGACGAGTGTTTTTGAAAGGCGGGGAAAACGATAACGATTGTTCACGTGCCTTCGTTCTAAGAGTGGCGGGAAAAAACGTGCATTTCTTAGCATAAAGGTTTACAGCATTGAAACGATATCTCTACCCGTTTCACAGGCAAGTGATAAGCATCTGGAGAACGATGGCTGGTGAGACAAATTTGTCTCTGAGCATCTTTGATTATGTGTTGGATCTATCGCTGCGAACTCTTCCCTATCAAGAAAAACCGAAGCCCAAACGCAAAAAGGAGATCATACGAGTAGCAACTTTACAACCTGTTGCGGTAAGCCCTTGCTTCAAATGATGGATTCTACCTTTTATTAGCAGAGTAAACTAGTTTGGGAATCAATAGCAACTTTATGTTACTTAAAGCTCGCGCGGATTGTTGGAAGAAAAAGTGTGGTACACTTTTACCACCTGACATCTTGCGGACTTTGTTTTTTTTTTTAATTTTACCGCACAGATTATACATTGTTGGAGGAGAAAACGTTGATATTTCCTTTAAGAGTTGCCTTCTGTTGGCAGTTTTTATGCTAGATTCGTGTCTAAGTTCTCAACCCGACCTTAAAAGATATTTTTATAAAAATGGACTCGCGTGTATGCACTGTAATCACCCCTCTGAGGTTTAGAAAATTCAATCATTGTCGGCTTAAAATTTTCACTGATGAGTGACTTTCCCTGACAGATCACCTGCGGCCTGACAGAAATGTTCCGCTCTGAAGAGACTGGTGAGCTTGTGCAGGAGCATTTCCCGCGTCTTTTTGCCATGACTCTTTTACGGCTAGGCACAACAGTGGGCCTCCTGCCACCCGACCCACCGCAGTCCTCAGGCAAGGACAAACATAAGGGACCAACGGTTGAACCCCTTGTGTAAGTGGTCCATTAAACTCATATTTTTGTGTTGTGGGTGTGAAGTGCCTTATGGAGTTCAATGTTTGACTGGGTGAAGAACAAAGTTCCTTACTCGCCAAAAAAAGATTTCCTGATTATGAGAACTAGATTTCAGGGCTCTGATTCTCAGAAGGGGGCGTTAAAAAACGCCATAAACTGGTATTTCACTCGGTCAGGTGGAGAATTGAATCTCCAAAAAAATTTTTCCGACCCTTCGGGCCTCACTTTAGTCTAAAAATAACGGGGGGGGGGGGGGTGGTGGGGCCTCCGGGGTCCCTCCCCTGGATCCGACACTGTCTTGCACTTTCAGCCGACAAAAGAGGGAAAGATCAATTCATAAAATATCACTGAATTCTTGCATTGTAGCACTGCTTTGAAATGCATAAAAGAGCTTCTTGAAAGATCCAAGTACGATAAACTTATGCAGTTGGTTGACCAAGAAAATGGTTGGACACTGTTCGAAGATGACAAAACATTTCCTGATGGTGTCGTGGTCATTGCACGGTATGTACTTTTTGGTGGTCCTAAAGTTAGTGTCGTAAACCAAAAACCAAAGAAACTTGCTAAATAATCAAACAGATGCAGATGATTTAACGAGCCTTTCCGAACTGGGAGCGAATAAAAGTAGCTGGCGCTGTGCTGACATCACGCTTTACTTCTGTTCCGCTTGGTAAAAAAACAATCAATCAATCAATCAATCATTTAATAAAATAGTTGCAATTCGACCTGATCTCTTGTTATGTAGGTGTATTGGTGTTATTTCCAGTTGGTATTATACTTTTCTGGGAAACTGCCCACTGACCTACCCGTCCCCTAAGCCAACATTAACACATACTTCTCACTTAGGGCAAAATGTTGGATTAGGGGAGGGGTAGGTGGGCAGTTTGCTAGAAACGTATAATGATTCGTACTTTCTTGGTGATGCGGACGAGTGCAATCACCACGTGACGTAATACAAAAGATTAAAAGGACGCTGAACAATACCCACATCACAACACAAAAGCGAACTGACAATGGTTTTCGCAACACCAAGAAATACCCAGGAAAGTGATGCGAGATACTTCCAATACCTATAAGTCGTGGTACTGCCCATTCAAATCGCTCATCACGCGCCCTTTATGTGTCACATTCAAATAGTAATCCACCAAGACGGAAATTGGCCGTTCCCGATTTCCAAACACTGTCACTTCCAAATGAGGTTAAGTGCAAAATCGTTCTTGTGAAAATCACTTTTATTTGCATATCAATAGCTTCGCACGTGGCCTCGATTTGAAATAGAGGCTTGTGGCAACTCAGAAATGGTTAATTGATAATTAATGATGTGCTTTCAGGGCCTTCTGCACGGCTGCTCCGCAGCAGGTTCCCAAAGTCGTTGAACAGTTGAACCCCTCACTTGCCAGTGTCTACGATGCTCAGAGAATCGTGGTATCTGCGTTCTTCGCTGAGGTATGTAATCGAGAAGTTTTGCACTTTGTACTGGAAATATCATGCTGATGCTGTGCAAAATATGAACTGTATTCGGAGCTCTGGGCTGTGGTGGAGGTTTAATGATAAAGACGCATTTGAGTCTAACCAAACTTGAGTCTAACTCAAAACTAGTTTTTTTTACCATATCACTGTACAGCGCTTTGAGCAATTAGTGGATATCGTGCTTTAGTATAATTACATCGATGACTATCGAAAATAGAGCGCTGTGATTGGCTAGGAGCTTCGCACTATCCCGCTATAATCACCGCACGGTGATTATAGCATCGAAGGCTAGCAGTTTTCAAAATGGCAGCCAGATTTTTTGATGTTTTGGGGTCGGAAATTGATCAATAATTTTATTTTCTCGAATAATCATCAATGTAATTATACTAAAACAATTAGTCGCCTCAGGCGACGTTAATATTGGCGAATAGTCACCTGGACTTCGTCTCGGTGACTATTCGCCGATATTCACGTCGCCTTTGGCGACTAATTGTTAAAAATAAATGTCTATTATTAGTAGTAGTAGTAGTAGTATCCAAGTAACCTTGTACTTTTGTCCTACTTATATTCTAGTTAATTGACCAGAAGTGTGGCGGCAAGGTAGCAGTAGTAGAAATATTGATGAACAGTTTGCTTAGTCGGTTAGTGGACTCGTCACATGTCGTGCGCAAATTCTGTATCAGAGGACTGGGTAACATCTCCAGCGTAGAAGATTCCCAGGTAGGAAACGAAACATCCACTGATCCTCCGTACGGAGGTTTATATGAAGACTCAAATCTAGTCACCTACTTTTTTCCCCTCGTTTAGGATTTAATTGTGGGCTTTTATCAACTTTGGCATATAAATTATGCGAAGTCCTCAGTCCAATTTGAAGTGGATTGGAAATTAAGGCGTATTTATACTAACTTTCGGGTGTCAGTGACGGAATTTCTTGTCTATCCTTGTAAATGGGTAATCGGGAACGATCAGAACCCAAACCAAATTATGGAGAGATTCTTCTGCCATCGAGCATAAGGTATCCAGAGGAAGAACAATGAACCAATCGCTTTAAAGTCAGAATTCAATTTATTGGGATTTCTTTGATTCGGATAAAACGCGACCTTCTTTCCTTCCTTTCGCCAGCTTTTACCAGTGTTAAGCCCCGTGCAAACGGGCGCAACTTTGTTAGCCAACAACTCCCAACATTGTTGGATGTTACATGTTGCGTCCGTTTGCACACCCTGTTGCATGTTGTTGCGCAGAGTTTCAAAGCGGTCAAACTTTTACACAGCTCTTCTAACATTGCTGGGGCCACGCACGCGCATTACACATGGTCTCCTTGGAGATTGCAAAGTCTTATAGGTTGCATCCTTCCCATGATGCACTGCAGGTGCCAACATTGTTGGGAGTTGTTGCATCCGTTTACACACCACTGCCAACACGGACGCAACAATCGGCCCAGCAATGTTGGGAGTTGTTGCATCCGTTTGCCCTTAGCTTTGGACTGAATCATTTCTTATGTGCCGAATCTAACGCAAATGAGTTAGAACAATAGATTTTCCTTATTAGCATTAACTTTGTCACATATGAAATGCGATTTTTGAACCGGGCCTGAGGTACCTTGAAGAAGGTTCTTGGCATCAGTGTAATAATATTGTCACTCGACCCTAACCGTGTATAACTCCCTAAGTTTTGTTGATCAAGTGAAGAGATTTTCGCTCTAACAATAAATGGTAGCCGTAGAGTCTTGATAAGAACTGTTGAAATAGCAAGACAGGTTTCAGAAATTTAAGATGGTTTCCTTCGTCAGTTGCTTTAACAGTTAGTCCTCGTGGGGTTGCGAGCAAAAGAGAGTGACTTTGTGGCTGTAAAAGGTCCCTTTTTATAGGCAAAGAAGGGATGCGTTGTTAGAAAAAGTAACCAATTAGAAGTGTGGCATTTTGAACCGTTACGCGTGAATTTGCGTGTTTTTTTTTGAACGCATGCAAATTTGCGTTAGAACGACGTTCGTTAAAACTTCATAAAAGTTTTTTAAGAAGTATCCCTTCTAAAATGCATTAAAAAAAGTCAACAATGAAGGCGAGCCTGATTCAGATTTTAGTGTGTAGTTTTATGCATCCTCTTCATACAATTCCAATTTCTGCTGATTTCTTTTTCAGCTGGAAAAATATTCCACCACGATTTTATCAGCGATGATGGCCGGCATGGACGACAAGGATGACATGGAAGATGAAATTACCCTGGAATCTATGTCAGGTCTGGCTAAAATCTTGGCTAAGCTGGACGAGAATAATGTACGACAGATACTCATCAACATATGCTTAAGAATCAGGCCCTGTTTTGAAAAGGTTAGTAATTAGCTGCGTTCATGATACGGTCTAAATCGTACGTCGAACCAGTCTTAGCAGACAAAGTATATATAAAAAAGAGTACAGTGCATGATTGTGCGCAGATATAGAATTTGTCTCGAGATAACACCTTTGTTACTTTGTTATACGACACCAGTCAATTTCCGAAAGTGAAATTTCCAGATGCGCTCCAAATTGTCGAATGCTTTCGAAGGTTTCCGACGTTTTCCGAGGAGAATCTGAAGACGTTCATTGATTCTGAAGATGTCTACCTCACAGGTTGTCGAAACTTCAGTCACTGTCAACAACAGTCCTATTCAGGACCACACTCTGACTCACCCGGACGATCATATTCCCCTTATTTATGAAATGGCTCCTGGACGAAACCAGTCTCTGTTTTTCTTAAGTCTGTTAGAACGCTGAACCTATAATATTTGCACTGGCTCCTATAATAGCCCACGTTCGATATTTTAATATTCTAACTGACTGCGAGGCTTTCTGGCCATACTTCTATATTTGGCTTAGTTTTTTTTGTGCTCATGTCACTTCCATGAATTGCGAGAGAATGGAGTCTTGAAAAAAATTGCAAAGCCTCGGAGTCATGTTAGAATTTTAACGTACCGAACGTGGGCTGTTAAAAAACCTGCGAATTTGTAACGAAAGTCTAACTATTTTTTGTACAGGACAAAGATGCAGTGCGGGCCGCCGCGTTTACGTTATTTGGCAAGCTGTCTCGTTTTGGTGGCGGTCCTTCAAAAGCGCCGTTCCTAGAGCAAGTTCACACAAACTGGATCAGTGTTCTGTTACACTTGAATGAAGAGGATGACGTCATTAAGGTGTAGTATCTTAGCCAATGGCTTTGCTAATTTTGCGAATTTGCTATGACAATTACCAGAAACCCATAAGGGGTTGAAACGTGTAACTCGGTTCAATGCTCGTGAACATTCATTTTGACCATATTTGGAAGTCTTAGTGACGGATATCCATTTTCAACAAAATGGCTGCTGCGCGATCACCATGCAGATGTTTTAAGACAAGAGTTCTGCATTTCAAGGTTAAAAATACACCGTTAAAGGACCATAAATGGAAAGAGAAAGTTCAAAAGAATGCTCAGCTTTCTTTTTGTGGAGAAAGGGAAGCTTTTCATCAAGAAATCGTCCTTCGAGGAATTCAACCTTGTTTTCTTCACGGCGGAGCCCATGGTCTGTTTTGAAATGCAACCAAGTCAGCGAAGGTTTTGCTGAATTTCCAGGTACATTTTGCACTCTATGGCCAAGACAATTACGTTTTTGAAAGGGAATTTATGTATTTTGAAATGTTTCATAGACGTTTTATAAATTTTTCTCTTCGGCGCTAAAGAAAAATTACAAAATGTGCCCTGATTTGAGATGGATTTTCTGTTGAATTTTGCCATGTGCTTAGCCGATGTCACTTGCGTGAACGGATCCACTATCCAGATAGTGTTTTCCGAATTGCTTTAAAGGATTAACTTTTTGGACTTTGAATAAAAATTTTCAAGAAACAGTTTCTCTGTCTGTTGTTTTGAGTTTGTTCATTCATAAAATTAGCTCAAAACACGATCGTGACTACAACATCTAAGTTTAATTCAAGCTTTTAAAATGCTTCTCACATTCATTTATTACAAGCATCACTTTTTGCGAAGATGTTAGGTTCAGGTTTTGGACACTTTCGATACGCAGCTAATGAATTTTATTCGAAAATATTTTTCACGGTTTATTCTAGACTTTTAACAACAATTTTAAAAGCCTATTTGCAGTATAAGTTTACTGTGCAATCGAGGCAACGTTTTTTGAAGTGACAAATTCAAGAAGTTGCGAGGCCGTCAGTGGGTTTCATAATGTTACGTTTGGCCCGGGTGGTAAGGCAATAATATCCTGCTCAGTGTTTCGGTAATATTCGTGGTTTCAACCTTTGAAAGCTTTCTCGGCTTTCGGGAGTTTTTCCCCCGTTTCTCGGCCAATTTTTTAAGCGGGCGCGGGAACCTGAAGGAAAATTACGTCACGTTGTTTACGAAGTTTGATTGGTCAGTTATCTCTTCTTCTCGTTCCAAATATGGCACTTTCGAAATTGAATAATCACGAGCATCGGACAAAGCAAACATATGAGAGTTACACGTTTCAACCCCTTATGGGTTTCTGCAATTACTACAATAGTTTACTGGTCACTGAAAATGCTGGAAAGAGTGACCTGTGGAAGCCACAGGACTCCCCATTATACTTTGTTTTGTCTTTTGCTCAACTACTTATATTACTGTAGTCAAGAGGTCTTTTACTTTACAAAGGTAGTCCCTCGCATGCCCCGGTTGTTCAAAAGTTGGTTAGCGCTCTCCGACGGATAAATTACCATTCACTGGATAATTGTTGTAGGAAAACCAATTTTGTTGTCCAGTGGATATTGATTTATCCTGTTGGTAGCGTTATCTTCCTTTTGAACAACTAAGGCCAGCTCTTATTCCTCGTTACGTGTCGAATTTCTGTGAAATTACTTTTTCTAATTCGCTCTTGACAGCACTTTTATGTAAAGCTGTTAAGAAAGAAGCAATATCGATCATTTTTCTTCTGTAAATTAAGTTATGGGGATTTCCGCTGAAACAGTACTGTTCGTATAACGGAACTGAGTATGGGCACCCAGCGACGATTTCCTCCTAAATTCATTGAAAACACTTTTTAGACTATCCAGGGCACTTTTAGATATCCAGAAATGTATTCTAAGTGATGCTATAAAATTTGTATTTGGTCGGTCATCCCAGGGGAACTTGAGCCTTTTCGAATTACAAGAGTACTATTTACCCGAAGATTTTAGATGCAATTTAACTTATTACGAAAGTAAGAATTTTTCTGCTCTCTCTATCTAAAATTTTAGGTTTTCTTTTATTCTACAGAAAATAGCCTATTGTGGGTAATAAAATGTGAAAATTAAATTTCTGAAAATCGTAGGAATTTATTTAGATAGGCTTCGAGAACTGTGCATGAATGGAAAGGTCATCTAGAAATTTGTAGCCGTCCTCAAGTAACAGAAAATTCTAGGCAATATTTGCTTCTCCGAACAGATGTTTTACAGAAAACAATCGTTGGGTACCCTGACTGAGGTGTCATTTCTATTAGATTCTATTTGCAGTCAGCGCCCATTTAGTCGCTGTATTCATCCTACCGCTTAACGTGTGAAGCTTTCATTTCTTAGGCGTGTAAAGGATGTTTACGATCAATAGCTCCACTAATGGGCTCAGACTCTGTGAACCAGATGTTCCAGAAACATTTGTTGGAAGAAGGGCACCTGCATTACGGCGAGTTCATGAATGACCTCTCCAGACTGATTGTAAGTGTTGTTTTGTATTGTATTCTAAACTAAAGCAATTTTAAGTGACTGACTCTCAAATCAAGTTTTACTTAGTTTTTAGCCTAGAGTTAGGATTGATAACTTGAGGTGCTCAGCGTGTTGCCTTTTTGCGACTTACACAGTGGGTTGAAACAATTCCTCTGTTTTGCTTTATATATACGGTCAGCACTTTTTAACATCTGTCGAAAGGCCCTTGGACACCTTATGAAGCTTACACCACCTAGTATTCCTTATCGTTTTGGATTAACCGGTTAAGCACTGCGTTTTACAGATTAAGGTTAAGCACTACCTTTACTGATTAGGGTTAAGCACTGCCTTTACTGATTAGGGTGAAGCACTTCCTTTACTGATTACGGTTAAGCACTGTTTCGAAACTGGTTAGGTTCCTTTTTTGGGTTGGGGTTGATGCTGCGTGTACTTTAATCTACCTTGTGTAAACTTCATAAGGTGTCCAAGGGCCTTTCGACGGATGTTAACGAGTGCTGACCTATATATACAAGGCTGTTTTATATTGCCGAGGCCCCCTGCGAGTAAAAGCCCTGAAAGTAGTGCACGCGGGGGTGGGGGCGGGGAGACAATAATGGCAGTAACCTATTCCAACAAGTTTATTCCCTGAGTGACCCTGAGGAAAGCCTTATCTCGACAATGATGTGGATCTCGTTCAAGAATCGTGCGGTCATTTTTCATGTTAAATGTATTTTTTTATCACTGTTTTTCCTCAGATTGTTGATTTCGCGGATAAAATTAGTTTTTACGTCATGGGCTGCGTGTCCTTCTTCAAGAGTTCTCGAGATGATATCAAAGCGAACGCCGCTTTATTTACTGGTGGGTGACAGAATTGCACGTACTCCTACCGAAATTCACTCTTCCATCCTTTGTTTTTGTTACTCAGTCAATGTGTTTGATATTTTCAGGTTTTATTCTCGGTAACTTACCAAAGGAAAGAAGGAATGAAATATCTAAAGACCACGTTTGTGGAGGTAAGATGTTGTTTTCCTCCATAATGTCGTTATGCCTTCTTGTCAGCTCAGCTGGTAGAGCACACGCTTGCAGAGCTGGCACCCTACGTGCAGAGTTTCCTTTTGTCTTCTTGATCGAATAGGTGAAAAGTAGGCTCTTCCTGGATCGTGTCAAGTTTTTTAATCCGCCGCAGCCCAAACTTCTGAACTATTAAATCTTGTTTTCTCTAATCAAACTGGTTTTTCGAGTGCGAGCATCCGTTATTGTTACACCGATGGTCATAACTACGCTCGCTGTACCGAGCGCATAGCTGTTAGGCCTGGGGTCGAAACTGTATCCTAGTAGCAAGCAACGCATGCTCAACAAAGATTTTACTCGAATCATGCAGTCTTTCTCCAGTGGATGCCATAGGTATATACGCCAGCCTGTCAGTACGTAAGGTCTTAGATTTGCTGCAAACTTTGAGATCTATATGTGATTGTGACATCAGTTAAAATCGGCTGGAGTGCCGTGAAGCGCCTGTGGTATGTGCGGTAAATACGTTCATCATTCCTACCGTTATCTATCCATTCATGATCCCTGTATTCGTTAGTTATCACATTCATGTAGTGCCAGTCCTTGTTCATTTCTTCCTGCTGGTAACAGATCCCCTTTCGAAAGCACATCTTAACCCCGGCGTAATGAATAGCGCCTTAGGGAAGTTATGCTTGACAACTTTGTGACAATAGTTACTCTATAACTGAGTGATTTGCAACGCGCATTATCGCTGAAGGGCTATGATTTATGAGAGTTTATTATATACCCTATACCATAAAGAATTTAGCCAACCAGAGAGCTAGAAAGGCATCCATCCATATGTTCAATATGAATCGCGAACGACGTTTTTCACAAGTGAGGAGAATCATATGTTCAATCAAAAGCCACAGCGTTGCTTGAGTTTCGCTCTAAGTTTCCCGCCTTTTACAGATGCTGGCAGCGTCCGCGCTTCCCGAGTTGCTTTGCACTTTTCACAGCCGCTCAATCAGTCCGGAAACTGGAATAGAATAGCTCCGTTTATTCCATTGTCGCTGAGGAAACTTGTAGAGAGCTTGCGAAACAACAGTAGAAAGGAAAAAACAAGTAAACCTGGGTTGTATTTTTAATAAGGAGCATTTTAATAGGAATCTCACTTCTTCGATTTCTGATACGTTAAGAACTCGCTCGTGCGTAGAATCCCGTACGCACTTTCTATGAAGTATTCCATATACAGCCCGTAGAAATGACATATTGATGGCGGATATTTGTTTTGTCTTTATCTCTCTCACGCGCCGGAATCACTAAGAAACTTCGACAGAAATGGACATTTCAAACTTTCAATATTATTGCACAAAAATTAAAAAAACATTGATTTTTTTCTATGCTGTATAAGAGTATGGATGAAAAAATGTTGTGTATTTCGTAAGTAACCACGTTTGAAAAACTTTGACACGTCTTTCTCCTTCTTTCAGCTCTAATTCTTCTGTTGAAAGACCCTTCACCTCGAGTGCGATGTAAAGCCGCCGAAGCAATGAGCCTGCTTTACGACTACTAAATATTATAGACTAAAACTGTACGTGAAAAGAGATTAATTCAAAAATTCTGGACCTACGGTCTAGCTCCCTCGACGCCTTTCCCGGGCTAGTTTGCGGTGAATCCCTCTCGATTACTATAACACGAGAGCACAGTAAATTGCAAAGAGCTAAAATCACTCCCTAAAAATCTTCCTGGTAAAGGAAAGCATATGCTATTAACTAGGAAAATATTAATTTATGAAGAATAACAATAACCTTTATTTGTAGTCACCCCCCCCCCCCCCCCTACCCTTCCTCGCGGGAACAAATTATACATTGTACTCACTGTCTGTGATCTTTCTGGCTGAGAGCTTACGGTTAACTCCCGCACATCAGCGTACCCATAGGGTCTACAGATAATTCAATAACCTGCTATCAGGTAGGTGAATAATCTGTATCGAGTATGTTGGCTGCGCAAGCAGTGTATGATTTCCATTTCTATTCTGTTACTCTGTTACTTTTCGCGTTAGCCAGAAAGAGCGGCAGTTTTAAAATACAGTCTGCTCTGGGTAAAGTGTGCTGCCTTCATATAGTTGAATTTTGTGTTTGTTTATTCTAAAACAGAGTTAAGGTTCGTAGACATTCGAAAAAGGAATCTAAGAGAAGCTTTAATCTTTTTTTTTTTTTTTTTTTGTAGAAAGATTTCTATTACAATGATTGCCTTAGACAATTATACGAACAGATAGTCACATCTAAATAGCCCGGCATTTTATGAAGAGTTATAAAAAATAACAAAATGGAGTTCACACAAATATGATAAGTTTTTTTAAAAAAAAATAAGAAAAGATTCCTATAAGGCATTGAATCCTATACCAAGTTGTTGACAATAATAGAAACATTATCGTACGTCCACCTTCAATTTATTAGATCAAAAATCCTTTTTCACATATTCTAAAATGAGGCGGTAGCTTTGGTTTTCGTTACTTTACTTCCTCTTCTTTTTCAATTAGTTTGCTGTTAATTTTCTTTCTTTTCGCTTGAGTGCTTCGTTTTCCCATTAGGTCATGTCATATTTTCAAGGGAATTAGCCTTTTCTTTGTTTTTTACTTCAGAAGTTATGCGTGCATATGCACGTGAATGTAATGAAATTTCGTCCGTTCTGTAAAGTTATATCAATTGACCTACATTGGGAAATCGAAGCATACACGCTAAAACATGCTATCCGCCTAGATTAGCATAATGCTTTTTGCGGGTGTCTGTAAAAAAAATGTAAAGAAAAATTAATGTAGCTAGTGTTTAAAGACTAGGTGAGCTTATTCATCTCATATCTTTTTAGAATAAAAAAGATAGTGCTTGAATATTTTTACTTGTCGACATTTGAGGGTGTCTTGGATTAGGTACCTTTTGATTTCCATCTCCGAAAGACAATAATTCAGTGACCGAGTAAACCCTAGACGGGCAATGTATAATGCAGTGGTGTTAAAAAACTTACTTAACTTTCTTGCCATTTGGTGAGTAAAGGTTATTGGGTTTGTCGATTCTTTAGGACTAATAAATAGCGCTATAAATTCAAGAGAATGAATTGAAGAAAAGAAATTAGAAAAATATTATAATTGTCGCAATTTTTTTCAATGAATAAAAGATACCTATAGTAACTGAACGTTGAGTCTGTTTCTTTTCTGCCTCTCGTTTCTGCGACGACCAACGAAGAAGAAGCAGTTTAAAAGAGAAAAGCAAGGAAAGGATTTTTTCCTCTGGATTGTTTAGGTTTTCTTTATCTTACACATTAGTGATCACCAGTGTCGCTTTCTGTAAAGAGACCGCTTTAGAGATCTTCCTTGCGCATTTCTGATCAGCACTAGAGTCTGAGAGTGTAATCTTACCGACGTTTGACCTGAAAAGTGTGGGCTTTAGGGTCAACAAGAAGGCGCTTACAGCGATTAATTCTACAAGAAACATGATTTACTCGTTAAAGGTTTTTTACTTCCTACTTTATCGACGTCGATACTTTTTATTTGTTTCTGAATTGATTTAGTACGCGTGTTAGCGACGACCAGAAACACCTCTCCAGAAGCAGGCTATACGCGTGTATAAATACACGAAAATTCAAGGGCCTTGATTCCAGAGAAATTACATCATTGCCAGATATCAAAAAAGTGATTTACATGGCAGGTCATTTCAATCATCTCCGAAAATAAATCGCATGCTCATCACAAGACTCATTTGCATACAGTGAAAGGTTACCACACCCGACCATCGTAATTTTGCTACTTTTAAGTACTTTTAAGTAAAAATAAGAATCTTAAAAGATTCTATTTTTTTTGAGCACTCAGTAGTGTTCACTTTTCCCAAAGTAATCAACGATTTCAAGCGATAGAATTCGTGGACCGACACGTTTCGGTAAAACTCTAAATTTAATGATTCTTTAATCTTTCCTGAGCTGTCTTCGCAAAACATGCTTGGCTTCGATCATGAAACGATTCTTAGTCCAGTTTCCACGGTGTCCGCAAGGAACGCCTAGCACAATGACCCCGGATTTGTGACCCAAAAACGACAAAAAAATCAGGGGGATACTTCTAGAAAAATTGGGTGGGGATGTGCGGCATGCTTCTGAAACCCTTCCCCTCCTTCGGACCAAAATCTGTGATTTTCAATCAATCAATCAATCAATTTATTTACGTCAATACGTGAGATGGGGTTGCCCCGATTATCCGAGCCAGAGGCTCATGTATAAAACACATGACAATAAAAATACTAAGTTAATAAAGATACAATACATTTGAATAAAAAATAATTTAAAAAGATCAGTCATAAATGTATGAAAACAAATAACAATAATATATCCGTTAATGCTCAAAGCTACACCCTCCCGCATCCCACTGAATAAATTAAAAACAAAAAACCGTAAGAATAAGTTTAAAACCACCGATGTAGTAAAACCCTAAGATATACAAAAATTACATTTTCAACTGGCTCTCAAGAGTGTAAGATTAAAAGATCTTAAGTGCTTACGATATTCACTCAACTCAGTCGATCTCTTAATGTAAGAAGGAAGTTGATTCCACAAATGCCAAAGCTTTTTCCCTACCCTATGTCAGACCTGAAGCCCTGGAGCCCGGCGCGTGACCGGAGCGCGTGACAAGCTGTTACGGCACGTACATGGTAGTTGGCGTAAACATTTTAAAGGAAACGGTCTCATCGCCAAATGATGAAGAAGTAGCTAATTCTTCTAAAAAAAGCATACCTAATTTAAGACTAGAGTGCACAAACCATACCCTATTTCGGACCAAAATGGTGGAAATTGATGCCCTATTTCAGACAAAAATAAGTCATGATGACTGAGAACAATACCCTTTGGCGCCGCACATACCTATATAACGTATTAACATACACCTAAGTTTGCTTCAGAGAAGAATGATGCATGATCCATGTTTCATAGCCCGCGGTGCATTATCATTGTAAATTATGTGCCCACAACAAGCCTAGAAACCTAGAAAGCAAACGCTGCTGATGCTTCTATTGCCTTTTCACAAATGGTCTCCTTTATTTCAATGAACGTGAACAAGACTAATTAAAACTTCCTGCTACAAAAGGGTTTACCATAGTGCACTGCAGGCTATGAAACATGGTTCACGAAAGCAACCTTAATTGAAATAGGTGTATATAAGTGCACTTGGAAATCTTAACTCACTCTGTCATGATAAAATAATGGCTTCACACTTGTTGACAAAGTAAATTGCTTGAAGTACAAGCTGTCAATTGTTGGCTTTACACACTAGAAGCGAAGTTAGATTCAAATAAGAACTTTATCCAAGTGCACTTGGAAATCTTAAGTCACTTTAATTTGTATAAAACATGGCTTCACACTTGTTGACAAAGAAAATTACTTGAAGTGCAAGCTGTCAATCTCTCCGTGCATTAGAATCTTGGAACCGCTGCACGTGCACATCGTGCACGTGGCTTCCATTTCTTTTTTTTAAGCAAGGACCAGCTTACAAAAAAGAAGGACCGGATCCTAATAAAGGATCTAATCAGCAATAAGTGAAAATATAAGACAAAAAAGCAAGGCTGATTTTACAGTGGGGAATATATTTGACCAATATTTCGGAAGGCACGGCCTTCCTTCTTCAGGGTCTTACAAATGATGAGACGTTACAATTTGAAAATAAGAAATAGCGTGCAATATGATACTATGATAGCAAGTGAACGTTGAAAACAAAAACCGTTGAAGTAGTGATAGAAAGAAATTTGAAATAGAAAACTAAGTGATAACAAAGAGAAGAAATAAATATAGTATTACATTTCATCTTTCTTATTAATAACTAAAGGTTCAAGAGTTTTACCTCTCTCGATAAGGTATGCCTCTCTAGCTTTTCGTACACTGTCTCTATTAGATTTGGTAAGCTCTAGTGGGATGAGGGTGATGTCGTTAGCAGAGTGATCATTGGTAAGAAAGTGTTCTGAGACTGTGGTGGGCTTAGAGATATTAGAGGGGTTATCAACTGGTCTGCGGTGTTCGTTGAAGCGGTCTTTAAGTCGTCGTTTGGTTTCACCTATGTATTGTTTGGAGCACTGGTTGCATTGTATCATGTAAATGACGTTTTTAGAGTTACAGTCAATGTGATTAGTGATAGGTCTGGTTTCGCCTGTAGCGTGGAATGTGTATGAAGTTTGTCCGTCAGATATGTATTTGCAAGTGAGACAGTTTTTTCCGCAAGGGTATGAGCCACGGGGCTGGTTGTGTTGTACAAGGTTGCGAAGTTGAGCCCTCACTAGAAAATCACTGAGGTTACTGCTGCGTCTATAAGCTACAATGGGTGCAGCTTTAAAGACGTTGTAGCAACGGGGGGATGGAATATATTCCCCACTGTAAAATCAGCCTTCCATTTCTTATTGGTCAAGTGTACTCTCAAGTGGGGTGTAGACCATATTTTAGGGTTCGGCTTCTTTGAACAGGGGCACCCAACGACAATTTTCGGAAAATATCTGTTCGGAAGACGATTTGAGATCTAGAATTTTGGGAACATTTGTTGTAAAATTTCTTGCTTGCTTGCCTCTCCTAGGATTTTCGAACATCTAATAAATAGTATAATTGCCTATTTTTAACGGATTTTTGGCCTAAAAAGGTCACCTAGAATTTTCGGGAGCCTTTTTTCTGGCTGGAATTTTCGAAAAGGTAAGTTTTGAAACCTATAATTTTCGGATCACTAGACTTTCAGCTAGGAAATCCGAACAGATGAAAAATTTTTAGAGGATAAAAATATGCGTATATCTACCGTTTAAACACTAAAATACGTTTAACAATGCTATGTTTAAGTGGTTTTGAACTATATTCTCGTTGGGTGCCCCTGTTTGAACCACGAACGTTTCCATGGTCACCAAGTAAAGTTGAAGCAGGAACATTTTAACCCTTTCACTCAAAGTAGGTTCCAAGTACACTAAGGGCCTGTTTACATGAAAGTGGGGGATCCCAGGAGTGCCGGGTTACCCCACCTAACATGTGAACGTGATCACATTAAAATGAGAGATTGTACGGACAGGCGGGTTACCTCACCTACCTGGGGTCCCCCACCTCCATGTAAACAGGCCCTTACATTATACTTGAAGCTCTACGCCGTGTTGTTCAAAGCAGGGTTAAGTTAACCCAGGGTTAGTGCGAAATTTGATTTCAGATATGAAAGAATGAAACGCGAATTCAGTTTTATTCTTTTTTCCTACAGTTGGATGATTGGATGCTATAAAAAGAAGAGAGAAAGTTATTCGGGAAAATGCTTTTGAACAAAAGAAAAAGAAACCCGGGTTAAAATTTAACACTGGTTTAGCGCTAATCGGCCTTCGAACAACTGGGCCCTGGCGTAAAGCCAACAATTATTCAGCCGGATGCTCTGGATAGTAAACCGACCAAAATCCTCTATGCAATCCTCAATTAGAGCACTGGGAACTAAAATTTCCAAAACATTTGGTTTGGTTTTAACTTTACCAAATGCAGAAATGAATCATTTTTAAGCAACGCTTTGGTTAAATTTTCTTCACGAGCCTTTATGGTAAGAGAAAATGCCAAAATTCGACCCTTTTTTTGTCCCAAAGCTTGACGAATGTGAAGGGAATGGAAATGAACTTTACTCTCGTGACGTCACTGTTGCCTGGACCAACCTGAAGTGAACTTTTCTAACTTATTGTTTGCTCTTGTTGGGTTGGATCGACAATCTACTGCGAGGAGAGCAGTATCCGTTGTTAACCATGCGGGTTCACTTCTCAAGTTATTTTTGCAATTTTTGTGGTTTCTATAACGATCCGCGAGAAAAGGATCCACATGCAATAAAGAAGAAAAAAAAACTACCACAAGAATCAGTTTTAAATTCGCTAGAATGAACTCAACTGCTGTAATAAATTGGACAGTATTTATTTTGATAGGAGCTGAGATTCAGGGCATGCAACGGGTACTTTAGCGCAAGCTTATTAAAGAAAGACTAGATAACTCAAAACTTCGGGCGGAGTGTTTTCAAAAATTATCGCCCTTACCAAACAAAGCGTAAGCGTCGCCACTGCTGGGGATTTTAGAAAGAAGAACAACTTGATGCGACGCAAAGTTCATAGGCCGGACAGCTGTTTTGGACGTTTGGGGAAGCATTTGAGGAGAAATCGTCACCGTTTGAAAAAATTGCCACCCTTTTTTGGAAATTTGAAAAGACTGCAAAACGAAATTTTTCCCTGTTTATTATTGTAATAATACTGATTCGTCTTCCGTCTATTGTTTTTTTTTTTCTTGCTTCTTTCAAGAAACTTATTGTTTGCTATGTCCCCGCTTTGGACTTTTGCTCACATTCAACGGTGGGCAAGATTTCCGAAGATTGTAAAATTGAAAGTTCAGAAGGCACTTGGCTTCCCCAGTAGGGTCTTCAATCCTGTCATCCCGAACCAAACTTTCGCTCAATCCCGTAATCCTAATGGTTTCTGTGCAGGCGCGGATCTACACCTGTTTCCACCGCGTTGTACGGGAATTGGTCACATTTTTCATGATAAATATAATAAATTTTAATTAAAAAAAGCTTTCCATTAATTGAAACTGAGAGATGAAATAATCGGTCAAAACTTCGTGTACTGGACACAGATGACGTAAAACAAAAGACTTCTTTGTTTTCTGTTCAGAAAAAATCTGCTTTATATTGTTTCATGGTCTTTGTTCTTTTGTTTTACGTCATCTGTGTCCGGTACACGAAGTAAATGCCAAATAATGTGCTGATAATATCCTGTCTGAATGACTCATAAACCCAGGAAAGAGGGCTTTAGGAAGTCAAAATCGAAAACATTTCCCCGGGGGAACATGCCCCCGGACCCCCCTAGAAGCTTGGGCCTTTGGCGCTCGTTTATGAAATTGGTCAGTATTTATCCTAGATACGATCCGAGGCCCCCGTGCATACTTTCAATACCGCTCAATCCCGTAATGCCGATGGTTACCTGCGCTGCGCCTACTCTCAATACCGAATTTTAAATCGCGAAGATCCCAAAGAACCTATTAGAGCGATTTTCGTATGACTTTGAAAAAAGGTTTCGGTAAGTGTTGGTTCTTTGTTTCATCAGCCAATGGATGAAAAGATCAAAACGTGGCCTCTTTGTTTTCCCGCCAAAGAAACCCTAATATGGAGAAGGCATTGTTCGATTGGCCAATCGTGTTGTAGTATGACGTCAAAGCGAAGTATCGGTTGATTTCTAGAAAGTTCTCGGGCATGAAGTTTTTTCACCTGAGCGTTCGCTTAACCAATGAAAAGTCAGACGCGTTTGTCTGTCCGTTCGATAAACCAATCAAATCGCTCTATTTCCGTTCGTTTGACGTTTCTGTTTTGTTCGCGCGCTTTCATTTCAAGGTCATACGAAAATCGCTCTAAGGACCTAACAGTGAATACAGCCGGGTTCGCAGGCTACTTCACCTAAGGTCAAGACAGGAGCCTTTACGAGGTCAAGCCCGAAGAGAGGGTTAAGAACTGCTCTTGTTTGATAACAAAAGAAAAGGGCCAACAAACCCAAAAGGCGACGGCGTGTTTCTTATTTTTTGACACAAAGAAGCTGCTTAAAATGAGAAAGAGGAATATCATAGATAGCAGACCAGTACATTCGTGAAAGAACTGTAAAACTTTGGCGAACTGTTATTAGAGTCGGCTAAACATCCATCTCCAGCTTTTTCGTCCTGTGTTGTTTCGACTCATGGTCCCTTGGAGGTTTTCCCCAGCGCACCATTGTCCTCTGTCTTATTCAATATAGTCATGGCACACACGATACCTCTTCAGTTATTGCTAACTATCCTTTCATCTAAGCCGTTTTGTCCAAGTTGAAGGTCAATAACACTATTCTTGCGAGCGCCTGGTTTGTCAGATAGCCAGTCTTAATTGACCACTTTGCGACCACGATCGCCGCCCTTTTGGCAAAGGAAGACAAATTTGAACCGTGTTGAGTATTTTTGCGGGGAAGTAAATATAAACCAAAGAATTGTAACTATTTGAATATGGCGTGGATTACAAACTTATCTTCTAATGTCCTATTTCTCTCCTCCCTATCAAAACTAGTACAACCTGGATGAATGATATGTCGTCTCCTCAAAAACTCTTGGGCGTATTTAATGGACACTGACATGACTGAGGAAAGTTGGGATGGATTGTAAGAAACACTTATGGCATCTTACAGCATGAACTTTTACACGGGGGGTATTATTGCTAAGTTGCATGACCTTTTAGAAATATTTTAGATATAATACTGTTAATCTGCTTATAGCCTTACAAGCGGTTTATGTACGTATGAATTTGATTTATTTCATAGACATTTGTCACAATTTGACTACTGTAGGGAAAGTATATTTTCATATATCCACCTGTTCCCCAGAAATAATGAAAAGTCACTGGGCGTCCTTCAAAAAAAGGCTTGTTAGCTGTTTAGATAAGCAAAGGCCCTTATTAATCCTCAGCGGAAGGTTATATTCAGGAAGGCTGATGAGAAGCTTACTAGTCACGGATTGTTACACGGTATATCAGGTTCAATTAATATACAGTTGATATGATTAAATTTTAAGCTCTGCTCAGCTGACAGGTATTAAGTCACAACTCCTTCTTTGATTCGATACCGGAAACACTTAACTGACCCCTTCATTTCAGGTTGATCCAGTTTTCACTGTCGTTAACGTGGTTACAAGCCCCAAATATGAACTTAATCATATGACATTTTAGTAGTCAATTCTAGTGAATTTAAACTGAAAATT
The DNA here is from genome assembly GCA_038088405.1 of Porites divaricata. Classification (NCBI taxonomy): domain Eukaryota; kingdom Metazoa; phylum Cnidaria; class Anthozoa; order Scleractinia; family Poritidae; genus Porites; species Porites divaricata. The sequence continues at coordinate 5,489,898 of JBBMOI010000018.1, forward strand.
ATACATCCAGATGTGACATTGCGAATTGCTTAAGTATTTTTCTAGGCCTACATCACTTCCTGTTGTACCCAATTGTCATCTTTTTTGGCAAGTCGCCTTTGGGAAAGTTATTCAAAAGCGAAGCTCATTCGCCACGAAATGGAAAAGTTTCCCATAAAACTGACCGAATGGCAACGAAAGCAAACGGTACAAAGTTAAAGGCCTGGTTATGAAAACGGAGTTTAGGAGCTGCAGCAGTGTTCTAAGCCATTTCCAGTTTCCTCAACGGCATATTGTCGGAACGCTGTTTATCGTAAAAAGTGTCAGGGAAGCATGTTACACATCATAACAGTTACGTTTTTACACGTTTATAACTGATGCAGGGTTCACGAGTCTTAGAGTCGAGGTATGTGTTATGAAATATGTAGCTAGGCTATATTGGTCGAAGCTCCAACCTTTAAACATTTCTAGTGATTCTTAATTTGAATACAGTAGAACCCCGATAACTCGAACTCTGGAGGGAACCGAAAAACGTACATTTTGAGTTCTGCGGCGTTCGAGTTATCGGGATCGATTGAAGTCATTAAATGTTCAATCCGCCACTTTAATAATTGATTATTACGGATTTTCCAGCATTTGAGTGTGTATAGTACAGTACAAATGTACTTATTTCATCACTAACGGTGACATGCTTATGCATTTTTATGATAAAACGTAATCTGTTTAAAATCAATTGCTGTTGGGTTAGTTTTAGTGTTTTTACCGATTATCAAACAAGACGAGCTAACGGGATGGCATTCGAGTGGGGTAACAAGAACCAGAATTCGAGTTATCGGAGTAACTTTTAGTGAAATTTTGATTAAGGGAAAGGAAATTTTAGTTCGAGTTATCCGAGTTCGTGTTATCGAGGTTATACCAACGCCTTCTCATGAGGCGCGCAGTTGGCGAAAGCATAAAGATATGTTTGTCTTGTACGCAACAGAACGTATATGCGTCCATCCGGAAACTGGTTAGCCCAGTATTGTATAAGAAGCACAACAAGACTAAAGACTAATTTCACAGGGAAAAGTAAGTTGCGAGTTTTGGTTAGCGAGATGTGGTTTCTTGAGTCCGAGACTTCAGGTCATTTGTCTGACACTAACAGCCTCCAAGTTTAAACATTCGTTATAAAAGGTTGTCACTGAATCAGCGGTAGGTAATTCACGACCGCTTGGTAAGCCGGCATTCGTGAGCTGTTTGTATTTAAATTTTACAATTTTCTAGAAGTCTCTTGCCACATTATATTTGAAACATTCTTACTGGTGTCAAGAGCCCCTGCAGAACTGATCGATCATGAAATTCTGGCCTTAAATGCATCAAAAGTTTTAGGAGCAAGACTGTTTTACCTTCGTTCACTTTGAAAACCTGATATTTTTCACAGTATTTCTAGTGATCGCGTCTTAGAGCGTATGGAGTATGTTTTGGCACTGACATTGAGACACTGACATGTTGTAGTGCTGTCTTTTCATCGTCGGTTCGTTGTAATTGCATCAGGTTTGCACTGCTTCATTGCTTTTCTTGTGTTGTATTCAGTTATTTTTGTGTCTTAGTACTGTTTTCTTCTTTTGAGAAGTTTTCGTGTCCTGTTTATGAGGGCCCTGCATTAGACTTGCTAACCGTTTCTTAACCTTTCTTTTTGTTGTTATTAAAAGTTTTGTTCCTTTGCTCAAAGGCTGAACATGTTGTAACGTTTTTCCCTTTATGATACGTGTTGATGATGGCACTGATTTTACCGGGGCATCCAACGATTTTTTTCTCTGTAAAATAGCTGTTCGAAGGAGCAAATATTTCCTAGAAATCTCTAAAACTCGAGAAAAGCGAAAACGTTCTGGATACCCGTTCCAATTTCTGCTAAGCTGTTCGGAGTTTTTCTTTTGACTGACACACGATTTTCGGAGTTGTGTTTTTCGCATTTTATGACCAAGCTATTGCGATTATTGATTAAAACGGTCTACTGAAGATTTCAGAATAAACAGAGAACGCCGCCGCTAGAATTTTCTAATGAAAGTACAGCTGCTCCCTGCCCAGAAACGTTCGACCGGACCCGTAAGATCAGGATATTAGGATACGTAACAGTCATTCTTATGAGACGAAAATGCCACCAAAAGCTTTCAAGACGACCAAAGTTCCCCTAAGACATCCGAACAGATTTATGGTTTTTAGAGCAGCACAAAATTACCCAAACAGGCTGCTAAATGAAAGCAGAGAGAAAACCACTGGAGACAATTCTTACTAATTTTGAAACATTACAAAGGTCATTGTAGTGTGTGCCCCTGATTTTACTGATTAACGCCAGATCCTGTAGCACGGAAAACAGGACACATTCTGGGATGTTAGTCAAAGGTTCTGATGTAAAGGTGACATTTGCGTATAAAATGCACGGAGTTATGTACTGTTTAAAAAAAGATCAGGGGTGCATTATCGCCTCGAGTGTTTAAACCTGATAATACACTCCTGCTCGTTTTTTGAACGGCTTCAAAATCTCTGATGTAGATCAACTCATTCTTGCACTAATATTAGATTTGGAGTTATTTTCCTTCCTTGAACTAAAATATTGGACGTTAAGTTTAGCCATGTCTTTATCAGATATAAAGACACTCATTAAACATTAGTTTCTTTTAGAAGGACCGATATGCTTCTAAAGTTAGACAGACAAAAGTAAGCAAAGCTTAACACACCAGTTGGAAATACCGGAAGAACATTCATTTTCAGTCTCTATTATAAACCCTTGCTTTTTTGGTTACCCTTCATTCTAGAACCTGATTTTACATCACATTACTCCTGGATTTTAGAGTTCTTTTCAGAACTGTCCGTCGAACAAATCTGTTACAAGGCGTACCCTCTTTCGATATTATGACAAATAAGCACGAATTGAAACAAGGGTCTTCATGACGTTGGGCAATGTTTTATCTACTTTGCAGGTGTATTTATGAGATCGGCCTACAATGAGAAGAGTAGGATGAACTAACTGATAGACTAAGGTTAGATATATTATGCCGGCATAATTTTGGGCATAATGCTATAGTCGGAGCATCGAGCATAATGCCGGCAAAAATGGCCATTTTTTCAGAATAAAGAGAAGGATAATGAAAAAGATATATTTTCATAACTTTACTGAGAAATTTTTACTTCCAAGTGCATTTAGTGAGGATTAACATATTCAAAGTCTTCAATGCTAATTTCAATGTCTTGTTGCTCCGTTGCATCATTTGTTAGGCTGCTAAGACTAGCCAATTGTCTATCCATCATGGCTGCCAGTTCGAAATTTGTAACTGATGCAATAAAATGTTGTATTCTTGTCTGCGGGGATGGAAAAGAGCATCAAATACAGCCAAGATCAGTCGAGCATAATGCCACTTTTCGAGCATAATTTTTTTTGCTGTTGTTTTGGGGTGACGCTCAAAAGCATAATGCTCAAATTTTCGAGCATAATATATATAACCCTATTATTGACCAACCCTAAACAGTAAGTTGAGACAGGCTAGAATGTTATTGCAAAGTAGTAAGTCAGATTTCGGCTCAGAAAACATTTACATTAAAGCCCAGGTCAGTTAGGCTTGCCCCTAAAACTCCTCACATTCAAATGTTGGGAGATCTTAACTGAACTACAATAATCAACATAGTAAGTTGAAACTTGGCGCACAAGGACGTAAACTCAACTGGTCGCATGACAACTTAATACAAATTGACCCAGGAAAAAAAATTTTGAATTGTCTCACGTACACAAATTACGGTGAGGGTAAAAGACGGAATGAGTTTGCGGAATGGCATGTGGCATGGCTTGCGGAATGACATAATTATGTGGAATGTAATATATGCAGAATGACCCAAAGAAATATATTAAACTGAAAAGTGGGCCCTTTTTTGGCGCCAACCAATTTGCAAACGCAGCCGCTGTTTTAATGTTGACATACGATGACAATAAAAAAAGCCACGAAGGCTCATTGTCGATTAGCCTTTTCCCGCACAGCCACAAAGATTTTTTTGGTTTTATTAGTCGGGCTGAATGGCAGCACCGATACTACGACGAAAGCCTGTCGGCCATTGAAGAAATGACGTTCTGGAAGGTCACGCTCCCTTCTACTTTAATTTTTTCTGCAAAAGATGTTTGCACGATTAACTTTACAGTTTCCTTCCACCTATATTTGTATTTACAACCGCGTGAGAAGTGTTTCTTTTTCAGACGGTGGGTTTCGTGATCGTGACATAATATTCAGAGATGAAACGGCTCTTGTATTTTGTTTCCGGCACTCGAAGCTAACAGCTGGCAGAGAAGGGCGAGTTCCACTCCTGGCAATTGAGTGTGTCTTTTTTTATTTTGTTTTGTTTTGTTTTGTTTTTTTCTTCCTACCGTTTTAGCATTTTTTCATGATCAAACGCTCACACTCACACTCACACAAACAAGGAAGGTCCGAAGACACGCGGAAAGACCAAAAGGAGACAGAGGGCAGTTCGCTTCACTCGATTTCTGGATAAAATGTTTCACTCGGGACGTTCATTTAGGCTCAAATATGATCTGAATCGTCCACCGTATTAATTAATAATCCCTAGAATTGTAGCTAGCCCGATTTCACGTTCAACAAGCGTCCTTTTCCCTCCAGCGTTTTGACATTTGACTTTATTATAATGGTGTAAAATGGTGGGCATGAAAGAGAGAAAGTATTGTCGAAAGCAACAAAAATAAATTAAGTATTAATTAAGTATATATTACATAGACACGAATGCAGAAAAGCTTATCGCTACTTTCTGCTCTGCTTTGTTGGTTTAAGCCAGCAGTAACAAATGGACCAGCAAAAATGTTGCTCACTCAAATTGGCGCCAATAAAAGCCGCGGAAAAGACGCGCGCATGTTTTCCAGTTTAATTTATTTCTTTGCGCCATTTTCCATATTTGACATTCCGCATAATTATGTCATTCCGCAAGCCATGCCACATGCCATTCCACAAACTCATTCCGCCTTTTACCCTCACCCCACAAATTATTATTGACCAACCCTAAACAAATAACTTGAGACAGGCTAGAATGTTATTGCAAAGTAGTAAGTCAGATTTCGGATCAAAAACTTTTACATTAAGCCCAGGTCAGTTAAGCTTGCACTAAAACTCCTCACATTGAAACGTTGGGAGATCTTAACTGAACTACAATAAATCGACATAATAAGTTGAAACACAAGGGCATAAACTCAACTTGTCGCATGCCAACTTAATACAAATTGACCCAGGAAAACCCTTTTGAATGATCTCACGTACACAAAATTCAATTCTACTTTCGCGGGTCTAGGTCCTGCGAACAAAAATGTCAGAAACATTTCTTTCAAGTGAGAACTAAAATAACAAGGAACATTTTACCGTACTAAGATTGACCTTATTCCAGTTAATTCTGGAAAGAACACTGGGCTTAAAAGCTTGACGTAATAGTGCGTACAATATCCGGTTTTTCTCCCACAGGAGGAACACGCTGAAAGTGAAGCTTCACTTGTCAGACAAGAAAATTTGCCATGAAACTACGCACTACTGTGAAGGCCGAGACCATATTAAAGACTTTGACCTAAACTTTCGGCGAGAAACCAACCCTTAACGATGGGAAAATCGAAGCTCAGTCTAGCTATTTCATAGAAGTTCTAATTTAAGTAAAATGTAATACTGATTACTAGCCTAAGGCTTGCATCAGAAAAACTAATTTGGCAAACTTTAAGAAATAAATACACGTTTTCCGAAATTAAAATAAAACTTAGCAGAATTTACGGTCGTTTAGATTGAAGGATTACATTGTTTAACATCACGGTCGTTTGCCAACCACTGTCAACCGTCTTCACGGTACTTGCCTAGTCAATGAATGCAAGGTTAACCAATTGTCTGTCAGATCCTTTTCATAGTTCAAGTTTCAAGTTCAAGTTTATTTCAGTATTTTAGAGGAAAATGTACGAACTGCTCTACCCGTATATAGCAGGGGTATTATGTTGTGGGTTGAGCAAATCAGGTGGTTTTAATGCGCCGTAAATCAAAATAAAAAAGAAAATAAATAAACAAATAAAAGACAATACATTACCGAGGAGATATAAAAGAAAAAAACAATTAATTACAACGAACTTGTTAACAAAGCAAGTAGAAATTCGCTTTAAATTCAAATAAAATCTAGCACTGAGATAAAGGCTAAAGGCTTGTACAGTTTTCATTAGGTTGTTTATTCTTTTGACGATAAATGAGAATGAATTGACTAAAAGAAATGATTTCATCGCAAAGTTTTCGATCTTTTATCTTTAAATACCCAAAACCTGTTATGTCAATCAACCATCTCCAGGTGAATAGCATGCAAAATCAGTTGCGGATTCAGACCTTCAGATAACTGAGGGGGAGGGCCCGGTCATCCAGACCCTGAGATAAGGGGGGGGGGAGGGTCTTAAGAAAATTTTTTTTCGGCCCTTCGGGCCTTAGCCTGTGTACAGACGTCGCCACTCCCTCAGGAAAAATCGGGAGAGGAGACGTCTGTGAATCGCCGTCGTTAATCGTGTTCCCGTATACATTTGCATAAATTATTTTTTTGTTCTTTCGCTGACAGTTGAAAAGGCATATGTAGGTCGAAAAATAACTCTGGCGTCTGTGCACAGGCTAGTCGAACATCTTCATGCAATGTCCACCCAAAAATCTAGATATTAGATCTCTGATTACAGTCAAGCTAGGTCAAGCGTACCTCTCAAGATCCCATTAATGTATTTATTATTCGAAAGTTGAACCGTTGGTAGTTGTAGATTTCAGATTCATCTCTGTGTGCATTCTTGCATGCGTAATGAGCCATGAGTTCACACGTGATTCAGTTACGAAATTTCTACCAGTTCAGTTTCCCTGAATTTGATGTTAAATGTCTTGACATTTAATCCATTCAAAGATTTTCAATCTGACCAAATGCAGAGAAGTTCTCTTAAAATATTCACTGCTCATTACGCATACAGGAATCCCGATTTAAATTTGACACCAGTTACGGGAACGACTAAGGGATTCATTTTTTCAAATAATCAATTCACTAATAGAATCTTTCAGTGGGGTAAGCTTGACCTGCCTTGGTTGTTAACGTTGGATTTTGTATGCCTTCTCTTTTATTTACAATACCGAACGGTACAGACAGACGCACCCGCAACCAGTGCAGTAAACATCGATGGTCTTAACTTCTCATGCCTTTCGAGAGAGCCGAAATACAAATACCGGTAAACAAATATGAATGTCCAGAAAGGCTGCGCTTTTCCCCGGGGAATCTATTCTGAGGTTCATTCACCAATCACAACACCGGAAATTATTTGCGTCATGGCATTAACATTACAACCAATCAGAAGCTGTCCGCAACATTCCGGGGAAACGGGAACACGATTATCGTCGGCGATTCACAGAAGTCTCCTCTCCCGATTTTTCCTGAGGGATGGGGACGTCTGTACACAGGCTATTCGGGCCTCAGTTTGGTTCAAAGATAAGGGGGGCTGGTCCCCCAGGGACACTCCCCTGGATCCGCTACTGCTTTACACGTAAATCAAGTAAAACTAGCAGGGGCGCCTGGACCCGGGGAGGCCCCTCCCCTCCCCTCCCCTCCCCTCTCCCAACCCCTTCAGCCCTTTTATGTACGATTTTTCGGACATAGATTAGTTTTTAAATACGACCTTGTATGAAGATTCGATATGTATAGAAATATGTATATTTTTTACATTTTAAAGCTTTTTACTTGATTCTTTCCTTCTCATTTAAACTACATTTTTTTTACATTTTCAACCTTGTAATACTTTTAAATCTTTTTATACTTCCTTCCTACATTTTTTAATCTTTTTATACTTCCTTGTTCTATTGTATTTATCTGAACTTGTTAATCCTTTTTCCTGTAACATCAGATATGTTTTTTTTGTTTTGTCCGGAATGAGCAATGAAGACACATTATTACTAAAAACATTAATAAAATAAAAGGTATTCCTTTCGTTTTCCTTCAGTTGGAGAATGGTACCCCTTAAGGTGTTTCGATACAGTTTTTCGGAGACCATACCGATATTTTTCTATCGCCTTAAAAGGGATTTTATCCTCGTCCGATCGCTATAAAATTTTCGCCAGTGATTGACTATGGATTGAAATTTGTCAAAACGTACTTTTAACTAAAATCGATATTACTATGGCAACAATAAACAAAAAAATTGGAAATTGATAAAAGCGGAATTTTGCGCAATCTAGACCTGCTACTAAAACTCCAACACTATGAACTTAAAGTTTGGTGTTTAGCAAATAACCTCCGTGAGAAGTAAAATATTCTGTATGTTTGAATTCAAGTAAAACGTAATTATATTTCAAACCTCGTATTTTCAATAGCCGTGATAAATTACTTAATAAAAAAGTTCTAAATGACTTAAGTTAGTCTTAAGTAGCGTCCGAATGCTGCTTAATATCATATTTCGATACTAGGAAAGTTTGGTGCATTTTCGTTCTTGCGATCTTGTAAACCAACCTGCTTTCTCACCACCTGTCTAAGCGCAACTTTGTTCTAAATCTTGACTTTCAGCGTTTTTTTGTTTATCTCTGAAACTACTCGAACGAATTTTTTTAAAATCAAATCCCATAATCTTCATAATGCATGTAATATGTCTGAAACTCTCATGAAGATTGATTCACTTTAACACCTTGAAATTTCAAGGCGAACCTAGCCTAAGAACCGGCTTAAAATCTGCGTGACAAAATTCACTGTTTTGACATTATGCTAATGTGTGCTAATTAATGCGCACGGTACATACCTCGATGACTAGTAGATTTCAGTGCGACAAAATATTTCGTGAAAAATTAATACTCTTGTTTTTTTTTTTTGAAATGTACTAGTCAAATGATGGAAAAACTCAGAAATATGTTGTTTTTAGGAAATATTTCATCAAAATAAAACCCACAAGCCAATTCACGTTTGAATTGGCTCCAAGAAAACCTCCCCTCAACACATACACACAAACACACACACACACACTTACACTTTTTTTTAGTTTGATAGCCAAGATGTATGGTTTTTAAACTGCAGCATGATTAGTGTAGCGAGTTAGCCATGCAACAAAATTACCCAGGCACTCGTTGTACCATAACCTGGAGTCTCTTAATGGTTCATAAGAGTCCTTATTCGTTGCATGAGAAATTACGTACGCGTAAAGCTTGTGATGAGGTTTAATCACGACTGCATGCATAGCCCAATAGCATAATCTTCTGGACAGATGCCACGGTTTTCAGAAAAACACACATGATCGCAGCTGCCTCTTGGACCTGGCTTCCACGACAGCCAAGAAAAGCAAGTCTTAAAACTCCACCCAGTCTGCCCTTAGGGTTGCAAAGAGGTATTAAGACGGAATCCATCAGGAAATTGAGTAATTCTAGTTTTCATTGGACAAAAACCTTGAACCAGTATAATTTAAACAATATCGCATTCTTTTTTTATATTTTTCAAGGGCTATATTTGTAATAAGCTATCTGTAATAACACCAAAGAAAATTTTGTATGAGAGCCAGAGAAAATAAATGTCAAATTTCACAAAATGACATCTTACACACATTACAATTTCAAAATTTTACCTGTGTTCTCACAATTCTTGTGAAATTTGACATTCAGTTTCTCGGGCTCCCATAAGAATTAGTCTTCGGTGTTATTACAGATAAGTAATTATGTCTATAGCCCTTGAAAAATTAATGTAAAAAACGGAAAGCGATATTGTTTGAATTTTTCTGGTACAAGGTTTCTGTCCTCTGAAAATTGAAATTAGTCAATTTCCTCATGGATTCCGTCTTAAAAAGTAACTGGAGTGGCAATATTTAAAAAAATGAACTAGACAACCATGACACAATGACACAGTCCATTTAAAGTCATCATCATCATCATTCATCCCTTATGGCCCGAATCCTTTAAACAATGATCTTATTCTACACATTCTGATTTGATATCATGCTTGGCCATAGCTACAAGTTTGGACAGAATAAAATGGAGCAGCAAACTTCCATCTCCCCAAATCAAAGATGAAGCCGCAATGCCGATGAAGGGCAATTAAAAACGCACCATTTTCCCATCTTTGACTTTGGCGGAGAGGTGCGTCTAGGTTTTCCATTTATTTTGTCCAACTGATTGTAGCTTAGTCGCATATCAAGCATGCTATCCCATACTTTACTAGCTTACTTAGCATACAAATAAATACGTTAATAATGACGAAAAAATCTAGAAAATATATTGTTTTCAGGAAATAATTAATTGAAATAATAACCACAGGTCAGTCCAAGTTTGAAATGGCTCCAAGAAACCCCTCCCCTCCCCTCCCCCCCCCCCCCCCCCTCACGTTAGGTCATAGGTGCAAGTTGTGTGGTTTTTCTCCGGCAAATACAGCCTGATTGTTGTTGAGAGTAAGCCATGCAACAAAATTACCATACACTCGTAGTACCATACCCTGGAGTCTCTCAATGATTTAGGGTCCTTATTCGTTGCATGAGAAATTCTGCGAACGCTGTGATAAGGTCTTCTCACCCAGTAGCTTTGATCATGACTTCAAAGCCCAATAAAGTAACGCACATGACCTCAGCTGCTTCAATCATAGATCTGACAGCCACGACAGCCAAGAAAAGCAAGTCTAACTTTTCTGCAGTTCTCGTTTATCACTTCCTATCCTTTTTAATCACTGATTATGGCAAATCAATGCTAACCCAAACAGCAAAAACTGTGCCATCAGAGAAGGCTTTATCTAAATGTGACACGTTGGGTTTTCTTTCAAAGTTTTCAAAGACTTGTGAAAACCCACTCTTCGAGATCCAAGGGCAGCTAATTGCCACGGAATATTCATTGTTTGAGAGAAAGTTAATAAGATTCATCTCTACCAGTCTTGTCTTACACTTCAACTGTAGCAATGTAGCCCGAAAATATCTCGTTCCGATAAGCTACCTAGCTCCGGATCTCTGAGGATGATGGCAACTTTGTCAAATAGCATAACTATGAACGAAGTTAGGGCTGTAATTTCAAAAATTTAAAACTCTCTTTCTGGGGTATGCATAATCCTTAAAGCCGGACACAAACTTTCTTAAATCTTAGAAAGGTGTTTTTTGTTAACTGAAGTAATTATAACATTTTGTCCTAAGTTTTATTGACAACTGACCTCAATCATACAACATCGGGGAAAGAGAAGAATTTCCTTATCTAATTCGGCGAGCTGCACTATGTAGATGTTTGATAAACAATATCACGCCCTCTCAATGAAAAGCCAAATGATTGCCCATATTGTTGCCCGGGACACACTCCTTACAATGGCTTATATGGGGAGTACCTTTTTCAGGCTTCAGGTGTGGGAAGGATATGAAAAGATGGGAAAATCGTTCATTAAAATGTTATAGGTATGTTAAAGTGGTACCATTTTTTTAATGGAAGGCATACGAAAAGAGTGTCTTTTTCGTCAAAAATGTTATATGGAAGGGTAAGGGGTTGGACCACGAGTCGGATTTGTTGCGAACTGATAAATTTAAGAAACACTTGTGAAGGCAAAACCACAAGGACAAACCAGTGAGGTCAGCAAAATGTCTTTAGCAATCGATGGATATGATAGACGTAGACCGCGACTTTTTGTGCTTTCGCAGCTTTCGGCATTCTTTAAGGAATTCACGTTATTTTTTGTTCCATTTGGTTCATGTTAGTACTGAAAAAAAAGATGCTTATGATAATAATAAGCCAAGGAGACTCACTTCAGTCTTAAAAGCCTCGTAATTTTCAAATTTGTTCGCGTGCACTTGTCTTTAAAATCACTCATCGAATCACGAACAATATCAATGTTTTAGTTTAGTTAGGAAGCAATCGTTGACGAACGGTAATTCTTCAATTGAAATTTAACCAATCTGCTGCCTTGAATTAGAGGTTATTGATAACCTTCACTTGTATTCACGGTTAAAATTTGGAATCGAATTTCGGAAAGTATGTTTTTGAGGTGCCAACGAGTCTTGAATAGCTACTAATCCCTTCCGTAGTCATTAATTTATCACTTGAGTATTTCCGCATTTTAACGACGCGTGTCCTGGAAAGAGGACAGCCGTTAACAAGACAAGTGGCTTAACGTTAGCAACACACCAGGGGCCGTAACCTCTCGACTGTCGGGCTCCTCGCTAACGGATGCTCCGTTATTACTCGGAGATAAAAACTCGGCAAGCTATCACTTGAAGACAGTTAACTTAATTCCACTTTCCAAGGCATCAATAGGCCGGTTTGTGAACTATAACTTTCCTCGCACGATCTTTATACTACATGTAACTTGCCCTTGTGATGCCCTCGGGATCGGCTGACATCACCTTTTCACAACCAAACTAAGACAAAGAGGATAGTATTAAACGAAAGATGGAGCAAAGAAAGAATAAAAACTGCTGCTAATAATGATCTAACTCCATCATTACTGGATTAATCATCTCTAATCAGCCGCAGTCCATGTGAAGATTTCATCTTGATCGGATTCTTTTTTAGCATTCTTTCAATGTTCTCTATCGGTACGTAGAACCTTTTAGTGACTTTGGATCAGCTCAAGCAAAAGGAGGGTCCTAAAAGGGTTCTTTAATCCAGTCATCCTGTCCCAAATTTTCGTCCAATCCCGTAATACCGATGGTCATGTTCGGCATCCCGAAAAATGCCGTGCGTACTTTCAATCCCGAATCTTGCCCCCAGTATGCTTTAAGATCCCGAATCCCGAATCCCGACACTCTCATGATCAGTGGTCAAAATATCTCATCTTGTACATCAAGAATTACACATCGCTACATGATCTCTCAAAAAAGGCAAAATTGAGTTGTACGGGTGTAAAATGATAACATGAATTCCCGTTCAATTATGAATCCGTGATCCAATGACCGAGTCATTTGATTCTGTACGTCATTTTCTTCAAGTCGACAGTTGACAGAACAAGTATACTATTTGATGTAGGCATACTTAAAGGTTCTGAAGAACGTGCGATTTTTTTCCTTCTTGTTTTTGCCCATTACTACTTTCGCTTTATTGTTTTAAGACTTCTTTCTCGTTTTCTTTGCTGTACTTCAGCCGTGACGTTTAAAGCTGGTTTTTAGACAGACTAATCCACGAGAAGCGCGACGCATAGCAAAAGCTGTCACACTTTGTCACTTATAAAACTACATCTGAAAGTTTGTCAAGTCGTTTACTGAATATAATACGCACTTGACAATAAATCACGGGAAATATGCCATTGTATCACACTAAAACACTCAAGAACTGTCAAGAAAATTATTTTTCTTGGAATCTCCTGGCCTTATTATATGGGTAATCTTTAAATTAACGTTAACGACACATAGTTTACTTGATCCCCAGGGGGGCTACTCAACAAAGATTTAAACGGGAAGACCTTGCCCCAAGGTCCAACCCCTTACCTTTTATTATTTTTGAAAGAAAAGGTTACCCCCTCTGTATACTTTCCATCGAACAATGGTACCCTTTATCATGCCTACTTAATAAGAAGAAATCGCTAAAACAGGAAGTCTTGTCATTTTTGCGTGTAACGTTTTTAAATCCTTAAATGAAAGATTTTCCTTCCCTTTCATATACTTTTGATCATGACACACCAGAAGCCTGAGAAAGGTGCCTCTTTCTGTAATTCTGGCGGAGCTTCCCGCTTAGGCAATCATAGGTAGTGCCCCTGCAGAGTGATCCATAATATGCCATTTAAAGAAAAAAAGTTTGTAGATAAAAAAAAACATTCAAAAGAATCTTTACTTGCTCTCATTCAAGGGGCATACTAAATTGAGTCAGTAAACTCGACCGCTGGAGTTTTCCAAATAAAACGGGAGCTACTTACCAAAGTGCTGTTTAGTGCCAATTACTAGGATTAATTAATGGCTGTAAAACAGTCAAGTAGGATATATCCGGGTGTACATCGAATAGATAACAAATACAGGCAATAACTTCTTAAAAAATATAACTAGATTATATACATTAAAAGGTAGTTGCAAGCAAAAAAAGAAAAAGCTTTAGCGATGATAAAATGTAAAAAGTGCGATTATGGTGCTTTAGTCTGAAAAATATTTTCTTTAAAGTTTGTGCATGAAATTGTCATAGAAAAAATAAGTAATCGGAGAAGGAGAACGTATAACCTTTATTTCACTACTGATGTTTTAGCCTCTGTTTGTACTGGAATCGGCGTGGTTCTTTATCAAGCAAACTATAATCCTACTTGATGAGGTAAGTGTCCTAGCTAAGGAAAGGCATTCTTTGAATACTTGCATGCATCTCTTTTGCTAGCACACAAATTTTGTTTTAACACACACCTTGAATCTGCCATAGACTCATACATGCAATATATATGCTTATGTTGACCTAAGCAAGTGTAGAACAACAACCTATGGAGGCTACACTCTAACTTTTTCTTATTTTTCCGCCCAGCAATGGAACGCTCTTCCCAACGAATTAAGGAACTGTACTTTTAATTAATGATTTTAAGCGCGTCTTCAAAGTCCCAATACGGTTGATTAGTTTTCACTGATTTTTGTCTTATTTTGTGTGTGTATTTTTTTTCTGTTTTGAGATATCTTACTTTGTTTCTCGAAGATATTAGCTTTTAGTGTAGCTTCTCCAAAATTAGAGTTGAAATCATAAAGCCGGTTATGTATGAATGTATGTATGCATACTCGGCGGTATTATTTTTCATTCTTTTTTAATTTAGCACTCCTTTCCTGAAAGGTTTTTTAGAATCCATCTTTTCATGTAACCTGGTTAGCAATGCCTCCCTCGTACACATGAAAGGGAAGTAGCGCGGAGAATGGAGTAGATATTCCATTGAATTACAGAACTAGGGGTAAGATCTGGACGTGTGGAGGTCCTGTCTGATGTGGAAGTGCGTCTTCACCTCACACTGATCTGTTTTCTTTACTTTCGAATATTTCAAGCTTAAAAGCCTCAACCACTTTTCTTAAAACCGATACCAGAGAGAGAGAGAGAGCCAAGTCTCGTCAAGTTGGGACAGCATGATACCTTATAAAAGTAAATTATCGCGAAAACAAGAAAATTAAAACGACTTTTGTGTTAAAGCTGCTAACTGCTGTCCAGCTGCATTACAAAAAAGTTTACTGTCTGACAGCCGAAAAATTGCAAAAGGAAAGGCCATATAACGCGAAAATAAAATGCTTGCATGCTTAGCGGAAAAAGGTTAAAAAATTGGTATTCATGGACAGGTATGATTCATTTGCTTTCAGGGAAAGAAGACATATGCTATTTAAAGCGGTTTTAAAATACTTTGGACCAGGAGCAGAATGACATGCTGAGGCCTATAAAATTTGTAAAATGTAGACTGGAGACTAACGGTGAATTGCATACTAGGTGATTTGCATGGGACCGTTGCCTAGATCTTACACTGACCGTTGTATAATTGCTTCGATCACCTCTTTTTGTCTTCTCTGTCAGCTGTTTTGAATACTAAATACCCAATTTATTTCATATAAGCTGTCGCGAAAGTGTTAACGGTTTCCCTGAACTTTATGTCTCAACCTCATTGGTTTTTGGTTTATGGACAAAAAAAAGACAATTTTTTTATGAGCTACAACGAATTAATGCTATGAGTTTCTTCTGTGGTAACCACATACACTGCCTTTTCTCATTACATAGTAAAAGGTTGCAAACAAAGCGAAGCACTTGGGAGTTCTTAAGAACTCAATTAAACGTCTCCGTGCGTTCCCAATCGAATTGGAATTTGGAAATAAAGGTTTTTGAAGAGAGGGGAAAACCGGAGTACCAGGAGAAAAACATGTTAACTAAGGTATAGAGATTAACCGTGATTTAAGTTTCGCCTGAGTTTGGCTAACCGTGCCTCTGGCATGAAACACGTTCGACTGGCCAATAGTCCTGAAACTTGAAGGATAGCCTAGATGAGAACTCAGTAAGACCTGTGGGATAACAAGGAATTTTATCCTTCAATCGGGTTTTCTCTGAAGGAAAAGTCTTTCAGTATCAGACTTGGGTATAGCTTTGCCTTTGCGCAATCGTCTCTCGTAGTGAGCTTGAGAGTAGGAAAACGAATACCGGAGTATCGTTAAGCATATGGTAATTTTATAGTTCTAAATAAGTTCCCGCAAATAAAAATTACCGCAAACATTTTTCCCGCAAAAATTTACTCCAGGGTAAATATTCTCTAGTTTGAATTCGCTACACAAAAATGCAGTACTGAGAAATCGTGTCTGTTCAATCACAACTTGTCTCTTCCATTCAGAAACAAAACGGTATACAACGACTGTACTGGTTTATTGTTTGAAAATATTATATGTATTTCTCTTGCACGTACTCAATAAAAACGAAAATATTATCAATGCTGGGCACTGGGTACTTTCTAAAAATCGCAAAAATTTATTCCCAGCAAGAAAAACCAATCTGCCCTAACCGCAAAAATTAGTTCCTGCAAAACACAAAAATCGCCAATCCGCAAAAATAAACTCCCGCAAGCATTTCGTGCCACACGGTATTCCCATTTTGCGGTAAGGATATATCGTTGGCCGGGGTCAAAGAAACAGTTTATTTGACCACACAGTTAACTGAAATCTGCCCGCATTGAAAAGGAAACCTTAATACGATTGGCCTAGATTCAGCTGAACTGTTTGCCTCCTTGCCAAATTAAAGTGGTCTCGTTAAGCGCACTTGATTACTAAACTGATGCCAATTCAAGTCATAGTGTACTTCTGCGTGCAGAAATGGCTCCTGTGCTGGTCCGGAGGCTAAGGTGGAGCTTAGCGGCGCGGGTTTTTTAAGCTTGAATTTATTTGCCGGTCAGTTAACTGCGTTTTCAACAGTGCTATCTATTTTCAGTAAGTTCTAAATCAACATGTACTTAGAAAAAAAAACAAACATAGAGAGCCTGATAAAACTTTTTTTCGCTCTTGGCAATTGTAGTGTGGACAGTTTCCTAATTTGGGTGGGGCAAAAGTATGAGACCATAGAATCCCAGCTTAATCAGTTAAATCGCCGCTACTAAATTCAACTGCAATGACAAGCACTTTTTAAAACGATTGTTGTAAATTATGAACCACGTTCAGCCTTACAATACCGTGCAAAGTGCCGTTAACACTTTTGCCAAATCAAATTCAGCTCGCATTCTTTTCAAATTGAATGAATGGACTAACTTTCTGAGAAGAAAAGATTACAATAAATCAGAGTTTCTAGCGTAAAGATAAGAATAAAATCTGCAGTAGGCCAAGTCCCTCTATTTATCAACTGTTGAACACTTTACCTACTTTAAAATGGAACGTTGGAAACATCCAAACAATATAAGTTGGACTTTTTTTTACGGCTGATGCCGCTGACTATCGCGTATGTACTCTCCACTATTAATAGTAATAATTTTAAAGAGCGTAGTAAGCATACCCAGGCTTTAACTGTATCTATTATGTTTTTTTGTCCTTTCTGTCATCATTTTTTGATAAGCTTATTAGGAATTGAAAAAATTTTTCTCTTCGTAGCTCAACCGCACTTCAGTTATTAGGTCATGTGAAGGCCAGACACTGAGAGAATTGTGGTTCTTCTATAATATCTCTAAATATCCTATAATTACTCATTGTACATGTTCTTGGATTTGAACATTTAACGAATGAAAAAGATCATTTTAGGCTTCCTCGTTGTATATCGTGTCGGCGTTAAAAAAAAGAGTAATAAGTAAGAGACTATCCTATTTGGTAATCATAACATCTTTAAGAAGCTCAGGAAACGTCAGTGAAAACGATACTAACAAGTCATGAACATCTTAGCAATATACAGTTTCTCTGCTTCCGCAGGTAATAGATATTGTCATTTCCACTGAACCTCACGAAATACTCCACTCCACCGCCCCGAACAGGTAAGCTAATCAAAGATGTTCCAACTATTTTTTTATGAATAGTGTAGTGAACGAAAAGACGTTTGTTGTTTTAAACTCTACGGACACATGAACTCAGTCAATAATTACTCTTAAAAGTTTCACCCACCAACAAAAAACTATAGCGAAGGGAAATTCACAATTTAATTAAATGGTTGGTTTTATCTAAACGCTTCAAGGTTCATTCATGTGTAAGCCATATTTTGAAAGCTCCAATAGTCAGTTTATTGAGATTCAGTCTACTGTGTTGGTCTCTAAAAGATTCATTTGTCTAATGCATTTGTGCATGTACCTCAGAATGTACCAAAATTCTGTTCTTGGTGACAAGATTGAACACTGAAAATACAAAGCAACAGAGACAAATGATCCTCCAGTCACCTGTTAGACTGAATGTAAAGGAGAGTTAAAACTATTTTTATAGGGACACCCAAACGTCGTTTATCTCCAATCCTTCTATGATCTCAGTTATTGCTTGTTTGAATATCTTTCTGACAAATGTTCACTTTGTGAAGAGGGAAAATCTCTTGGTTTCTTAGTGCTTACTTTATAACTTTAACACCAAATTAGATGCAAAAAACAGTTATTTCCCTTGCCGATGTCGTTTGCTGCTGGGTAAAAGACAAAGAACCTCGAGGGAAGGTACATACGCAAGGGAGCTGAAAGCTTACATGTGAGGTTCTCTCTTCGGTTAAAAGTCAATGAGCTGTTAATTAACTGATGTCTCCAAAAAAACCTCAGTGGTTTAAATAGTTCAGTAGCTACCCCAGGAGCCACTCTTTAACTCTCACAACATGGCGAACAACTATTAAATTATACGTACAAATTAGATCATAAATTTACACCGGAATCATATCAACAGCCAAATGAGGATATATCAAACTTTTATATTAACATACCTTTGAAGCAAAATCGCTGCGTTATAATTATAAAGAAATCTTTCGTTTCACTCTCCAGTGTTTAAGTTCTATGATTTCCCGAACTAATGAACTCCCATATTACAAAACGAGTCCTTGAGCTTTGCGGCATGACGCCGGAATCTAGTAGACCACTTATTTTGGCTTTACATGTTTTGGAGTTTCACAGTGATCCAATAACGGTATCTCCTGTCAGTGCGTTTGAAGTTTTGTTTCTGTTCTCAGAGATTGAATGGGACATTAAATTGTACATTTAAGCATTAATAATTTCTATTTTTGATCCTGAGACATTGTATAACAGGAAGCTATTTAAGGTACTGTTTCGTTTCTTTATTGCTCTTATTAAATGCAAAAGATTTGACTCGAATCTTCGATTGTCCTGCAGCAGCAGTATCAGGTCTCTTAAGACCAAACAAGAGCAGCAGCTCATTAGGGGATCTTGGCAAGAAACTACCCTTTAGAAAAAAAATGTTGAGAGAAATATTTGGTTAGAAGGACTTGGTGGAAAGCTGAGCATTAACGTAAAAAACAATTAAAACATAAAAACTGGCCCAATGGGTTACATGACTTCTAGAAAAACATTCCTGCTTAGAGGGACTGTGTCATCTATTTTTAGAAGCACCTTAAGGATCCAAAGGTATGACTCTTTTTAACATTGAAAACATCAACAATAATGCCCATCTTTCTCTTAAAACAGCTATAAAACCGTGAATGTTATTGTTTTTTTGTTGTGTGATGGGATGGGGTGACTAAACAAAATTGGCACGATTTCTTCCTTTATGGCCCAGCTTAGGTCCAACTACAGTTTCCATTTAATTTTACTGATGATCTATAGAAGCGATTAATTTATCAGCAAGGTAATAAAATATAATTTTAACAAAATTTTGGCCAAATAAAAATAACTTACAATATGCACGGTAAAATAACATAATTTGGGTGGGGTCATGTGATTAAAGTTCCGAACTCTTAATTAAAACTGTTTACAAAGGAAAAGCTAGTGCTTATAAACTCGTCATGAACACGTTCCCAAATTAGAAACCTCTACTCATCACGCTTAATTGATATACAAGACTACTCAACAACTCATTGCGATAAACAGATAAAACAAATTTCCGAGCAAAATCAACTTTCGATCCAATAAAGTTACCAAGTTTGGATTCAGGCTTTCCACATATTCAGTTGTTCTGATCTGGAGTCCTACTTCAAGCAATTTATCTTGTTGTTGCTGAGTTGTTATTAGTTTATTTCATTTTACCCCAGCCGGTATAAACTGTTTTGCTGGCCAAGTAAAGTCGTTTATGGACTGAATCTAATTAAGGTAAGGTCAATTCTCCTGAAGCAAACTGACCCATGCTTTGGTAAAAGTCGAATGTCGACACATTATGACTCAAATGAGTGAATATGACCTCCTTTGCCTCCTGGAGAGAGGTAATTTTGGATGAAAAACTTCTGAATTTGCATTTTTTTTTCACATCAATGCTTCCGTTATGTTTCAATACCGTTTCAGACCTTCAGCATCTATATTCGGGCGAGTGAATCAGCTATACGTTCTGGCGACTATCTGTAACAGCTGGTCGAGTGCTGTGATGAAGAACAGTTGCCCTCAGTTTACCGGGAGTTTTCCGAACAGGAAAGTATCCTGAAAAAAAAATGATGGAAATGCTTTAACTGCCTGTCCAATTCTGCATTTTTTTTTTTTTATAACGTCCCTGTGCAATATAACAAGCTAAGAGGCTCCTGGATGGAGCTATTTAGCACGAAATGTAGAAAAAGGACGCAAAGCACTGAGCTACAGTACAGCTCTTTTTACGTGTAACATTTCTGTGAGCATTATACGTCAAACTATTCTCCACTTGCTGCTTAGTGTACGTTGAAACCAAGTTGCAACTGCGACACGTTGTGGCTCGGTGGGGTAGCAAATACCACCGCCACAGTCTATTCTCGGTGTGATATTGGATTATGAAATGTAAGGCGGTATCTCGCTCCTTCAAGAGCCGTTTTATCCGACATAGCCATATATAAAAGCGCGGCCATTCAAGTATTTGCACAGACCGTGTTGGTTGCGGTGTCGTGGAAAATAGACACAATTCGAAATTTTTGTCTTTTCCTGGGAATCTTAATTTCCCAAATTCGGTTGTAAAGCCTTTGAAAGGATTCAGGAAACTGAACAAGAGAGCCCTGCTTCGTAACGTTCACAGGTAGGGGCAGCTGGAACGTATTGCTTTTACTGAAATACCCTGTTTGTGTCTTTTCAAAAACAAAGAATTAAATTCTGCTGGACACTAAGTATTGTTTAAGATGTCTTACACAAGTATCACTAACTTGTCAAAATGTTACCTCTAGAATTATTGTTGCTTTCGCTTCTAAGCGTAGCGTTCCGATTGACGAAAACGAAACTGTTTTTCTTTCAGCCCAAAATGAAGCCCTCATGCCTACTTTTCATGGCCACAGTCTGGCTGAACATCTTCTGTTTTCAAGCGCCTAATGGACAACTTAATAAAACAAGAACTGCTTACAGTGCATTTAAAAACTGTAATAGCACTGTGTGTGCCGCGCGCGTGTCTTTCTGTATTATCATGAAAGATTGCGGTTGTGGAACTGAAGCTTCGAGCAAACTTTGCGAGTGCTGTGAGGACTGTTACAGATGCCTTGGCGCTCATCTTTGGACAAAATGCTGCAGCTGTGTGGGACTTTGCGGAAACTTGACTCTTAACTTCACAGCACTTAATGCCACTGGAATACCAAGCAAGCCTGGAAACTTGACGGGCAAAGCTTTGCCATCACTTTTTGAATCGCTGAGTTACCAATCGCAGTTGCCTGTGAAGTTCCTCACGAGACCGCGCAAGGGAAATTTTACAGGTAGCTATATGTTTTAAACC
Organism: Porites divaricata; assembly: GCA_038088405.1. Classification (NCBI taxonomy): domain Eukaryota; kingdom Metazoa; phylum Cnidaria; class Anthozoa; order Scleractinia; family Poritidae; genus Porites; species Porites divaricata. The sequence continues at coordinate 5,511,553 of JBBMOI010000018.1, forward strand.
GTATTTCTCAGGTTATCTTTTTCTTCTTATGTTAAACTGTTTTTTCTTGTTGTGCTTTAACTCAAAAAGTGAGCTTCACTGGGCCTGGAGAAGTGTTAGGAGACACTCGGTAAGCTCGAGTAATGCCAAGAAACGAATTCCTGTGCTTGCAGTTTTTTCTTGTTTATCACGGTAAAGTCGCAAACGAATATATATTTTCACTTGCAGCTATATTCAAGAAATCAATTCTTCTTGTCCGAGATTTAGTAATATTTACAGTGAATCGTAAAAAACGTCGGCTCTTCTTCTTCTTCTTCTTCTTCAAAACATTCCTTCTTCATGTTGAAACCATTTAGGTGTCACAATTATTCCAAGGCTTGTGAACTGCCTTTAGTTTAACAAAGAAGCGACGTGGAAGTTAAAAAAGAGTCAAATATTTTTGTCATAAATACTGGTAAACGCATTTTGGGAGACTATTGCATAAGCGTGTCGTCAGTCATTTAAGAAGCAAGCCGTTTTTTTTCTTGGAAAGATAGATTCTTTAATTTTGAGATTATTTGAAAATTTTTATGAGGAGAAAATTTAGTTTTTATGCCATTTTTCGTGAGGCATAGGGTAACTATAGATAGACAACAGAGTGTAAAACATGTCTTCCTATTTTGTTCTCACTCCTTTCAGTATTCTGCCTTATTCACGAACAAGCCTAGAGGATCATAATATTTACTGTTTTACACCTAAGACTGACCTTGTGCATGGGACGATTTGCCATACCAGAAATAAAAGAGTAACTGGAGATCATTAGATTGGCCTTCGAAAACAAAAATAGTGAATAAGATTGAGTTTTCAAACCATCAGGTTTGTATGCTTGATCTCTATTTGTTGGCTAGCATCCGGAGAGAGTTACAGCTAGAAACAGAAGTTTCCTCGAAATACCAAGGGTAAAATCGTGGATGACAAATTACCCCTTGATTTAGGAGCGAAATTTTAGCAATAATTCAAAATTTAATGCGTGAAATTACAACAGTGCTGTGTGGCAAAGTTCCTGCTATCTCAGTGCCAAGATGGGGTTTAAATATATTTCGATGTTAGATGTCAGGGCATCGAAAGAAGTGTAGAAACCTAAACACACGAAAGAGCACAGTTTTTAATGTATTCTTTAAGTGTATTATTTAAACTATTCATTGCGTAGACAACGAATGAACAACTGAAAACGCAAGATTTTGAGCGTTATTTGGCATATACATACTCCTGAAATTGGAAAATAATTTTGCTTGCGTTTTGTCAAAACTCAAATAACTGCCCGAGCCTTTAGGCGAAGAAATTTATTAGATTTTTGACGACACGCGCATGAATATATTTCCTAATTACACTCATAATCGTTTTATTAGACAATAAGTCATATAAATCATGATTCCTTCAGGAAGTCAAATGCAAAGGCCACTTTTGAGTTTCAGTTATAAAGCATACGACGTCTTCTTGCATTTACGGTATAAGGCTGTTATTTTAAATACAAAAGAAACTGAAAACTTCAAGCGAACCAAATGATACTTTACGTTTCCTAATTATAAATAGAACACCTATATTGAATCGGTTGCCAAAAACTTGGGGAGTTGTTTTTTGACACGCTATAGAGTCTTATGTTATGTCACAGTCAGGGACCATTTTATTCGGAGACCAACTGGCCTTGTAAATGGAATGACCTAGTTTGGCCCATTTTCTCCTCTGTTTTCCTTTAATACAGTAACTGTTTAGTGTTCTTTAAAGGTGACGAGAAGGCCAGTGACCCACCCATTAGGTTTATGGCGGCTGAAAATAGAGACAAAACAGATTTATCAAATAAAGAGTCCATTAGCTCGAGGCTGCAACTTCGTCTTAGAAGTATGTTGCTATACTGAGTGCGAGTGCATGATGATTAGTAAGAAACTTCGCTAATGGACCACAATTCTCAAAACAAGAATCAAAGCAAACGTCGTCTTGATTTGCTTGACTTAGCACTCAGTTACCAGTGCAACTTTAATATTGAAAATTCTTTGAAAACGAAGACCCCAGTAAGTCCAGTAAAACAAGCGATAATCTTCACCTCGTTTATAGCAAAATATATGTTAAAAAAGCCCCGTTATTTCGTGCCTCAGTTTGCAAGCCCTTAATGGCTGCTTCAGTCCCCACTACATTCCAAAAATTACTTGTATGTTTTAAAAATAAGTCAACTAAAGCCGATATCGTGACCCAGTCAGCCTGTAGAAAATTACCTTGTGGCTATTTGTTAATTAAGCTAATTTTTAAGATAAACAAACCCTTTTAGTAGACTCACTAAGTAGACTTGCCTTAAAGCAATTTAAGGCAAGGGCACTAAGCCAATCTTAATTTCCTTACACACCTTTTCCTAGATCTGTTGGACTCTGTTGGAACATATAAAAATAGTCGTCACTATCCAAAGATCAAAAGGAATCATTTTATCAAGGATAATCTTGAAAAAAGAAAAAAATTCGCTTTATTTGAGTGTCAATGTATTTAGCATGAAAGTACTAATTTTTACGATTTTTTACGTCTCCTTGTAGAGACGGGACGGCCAGTTTTCTTGGTCATCTGAGCCACGCGAAGGTCTAGACTAGCCGTTTACAGGGCAAAGACAGTTTTCAGTTATTTTAAGACCTTGAGTATTGGTCCGGCCCCGGGAATCAAACCCGGGACCTCCTGCTCTGCAGTCAAGCTCTCTACTGACTGAGCTAATCATTCCGCGGTTAAAAGAGTTCTACTAGCAACGACAAAACTAAGTACATTGGGTGCCAACAAGTGCAAATTCTGAATTAAGCCAACATTTCATGCGCTGTCTTAACTTTGTTTCACTGAAATCCTTATTAGAGAACTTTGAATCACATGTAAGTAATTTACTACACTTGCACACCCTTCGGTCCAAAACGTAAGTAACTTATCGACAGCCGGCAAAATTAAATTAAATTAAAATTTGTAACTATTGTTGTTCTTAAAAGAACAAAAATAACGAAAAGAGTTTTTCATCGCATGGCGTTTCGTAGAACTCTTTCCGCTTATTTTCATTCTTAAATGCTTAAAATGCTTTCAATATGCAAGTTAAGCCACTTTTCTAATCCAGCGAGGCAGTACCACTTAACTCAGCTAATTTTGATTCGAGGACAGCCAGCTTCAGGCTCTTTCAGTTATAAGAACTAAACCAAATTTAAGCTAAATTTGAACTGGCACTTTCTAATGTAGTCGACACAGTTACGAGCTCGTTCTAGTACCAAAGCATGTAATAAAACTACTGTGGTTCATCTTACTTAGCGTAGCTTAGCCTTAATTAGTTATTCAAAGATATAAATGTTGTGGAACTCATACCTTTGCCTTAAATTATATTAAAAGTTGTTGAAAAAAAAATTATTGTTATGTTTATATAGCCTTGCGATCCTACCTATAGACTGACTTAAACTAATAATGACTTTGACTTCCGCTTATTTCTAAATCCCCTAGTTCCGAAACCAATTTAGTGGTCACAGATAATGCACGACTCAGCATTATATAACAAAAAAACTATCAAATCATCGCTGGTCATTAGCTTAGCTTTGGTTTTCCAACCTCGCTTAAAGCGTGTCTGCTTACAGTATTTGAGAAGGAAAAGCTTATTCTCGCTGGTTTTCAATGTATCCGTTAACTCAGTAGAATTTTACAATGACTTAAACTTCCGGTTATTTCTCAAACCTTCTAATTTTACTTATATAAATACCAATTATCTATGACATGGCAATTTTGAATAGAATGTCAATTCATAGCTAGTGTTGGTCCAGATATAATGTCTCGTAGGGAAAATCAGTTCGGACGCTGGCGACCATTTTCAAGTACGTTATGGCTTACGAAGTGTAGGTCATTGCATTAGGGACAGACTGGTAAGGCAGTACTAAGTACGTTTCAACACGCATTAGATAAGGGGTTTTCAGATATTCTAGGGAAAGAGGCGAGTGGCTTCGGTTGTTTTTAAAAAAATAAAAAAAGTTTTAATGAAAATCGATTGATTAGATTAGAAGTAGTTCAATTCATATTTAAATTGACAGTGTGACATGTGCAAGTCATACAAGCAAAGAGCTCGTCGGACAGCTACTATTTCTGTACCCTGGCTTTGTATTTAAGAACGCCATAACTTATAGCTTAAAGGATTAATGGATCAATCTTGGAAAGACGTTTATAATGTTTTTTCTTAATTTTTTTTATCCTTAGGACCGGGCCCCGAGATTAAAGAGTCGTAAGAGATGATCAAATTTCGCTGGAAAGTTTACTTGCCGAAAATTACGTACCATTTTCAGCAGCTCAATGTGAAGATGTAAAGAAACGTTTTTCAGTCCGAAGTCAAGATCTTTCAGAGTCCTTGCTTGCTGCGGCTGTGTCTTTTCCTTTTTTTGTGTGTTTCTTTTTGTCTTTTTAATTTATCTGAAGTTATCTCATTCGGAACAGTAAAACAGCTTTTTTTTGTTTCTGTCTCCAGAATTAAAGGACACTCTTTAATGTGAAACGTTCTTGCCTTTGACGCTTTTCCAGTGGCGTTTTTGACGCGTTCTCACCTATAGTAATCACTTCGTTTTACTTATCCTCGGAAATCTTTAGGGATCAACAATGGGTTAATGCAATGCTTTCTTTTTTAGCTTTCTTCTCAGACACGATTACATAATATATATACATTACCCTTATTATTATATAACAGCTGACTAAGCGATCTAAAAGCACACTTTTCAGAATCGTTTTATTATTTTCAATAACTTATTTGAAATGCTTCCTTTTGCAACGAACTAACTACTGTTTGTGTTTTATGCTTCGCAGTTTTAAGAAATTTCAAATAGTCAGGATTTGGGACATCTCAGTTAATAATATTCTACTGTTCATTTCAGGAACGTCAAGCCATAGGCATCGGTGTAAAGTTGCTTTTTATAACACGTGCATCACTAGAGAAGATTGTATCAGTTCATGTTCTTCCATGGGAGCTTCCAAATACCGCTGGTTTAGAAATGGTTGCTGTCAGTGCATTGGCAGTCGATGCCATGATTACGGAGAACTGAACCCACTCTGCAAGGAATGTCAGGCAGACTGATCGTGGAGTGCGAGAGCAGCAAATTCGCGCAGTGGAATTGCAGTGTTATGGCAATGAACCAGTGTTCGTGTCAACTTAGTGTAACTCAGTACATGCGCTGAGTTATTTTGGAATCGATAAAGCACATATTGCGTTAAACGGTTTTAAAAGTCCCTTTATAATTGGTATTTATATAATATTCTGTGGCTGTGTCATGGTTGTTGTTTATAATACCACTATATTACCGCGTCCTTATCATGGAACTTGAGAATTAAATAACTTGTAAATGGCAAATATCACCCTTTCGTGTCAAGGAAATATGTCTCCCAAGTAGTATGTCAAACGATACCCACACGACAAAAATGAACTTTGAAAAACTGTTAGGCTAACAAGTTGTCAAAAAGCACCATTGCACCTCTTCAAGATTGTTCAACCGATTCCTCCTTCTGTATTTGCTTTGATTTTTATACCTTCTTTTCATGTTCTGAGCAGTTAGAGCAATTTTCGTATGACCTTGAAATGAAAACGCGCAAACAAAATAGAAACAACAAACTAAACGGAAACAGAGCGATTTGATTGGTTTTGTCGAACGGATACAAACGCGGGTGGTTTGGTTGGTTACGTGAACGCTGGGCTGAAAAACCTTCATGCCCGAAGCACTTTCTAGAAATCAATCGATACTTCGCTTTGACGTCATACTGCAACACGATTGGCTAATCGAACAATGCCTTCTCCATATGAAGGTTTTTTTGGCAGGAAAACGAAGAGTCCATGTTTCGATCTCTTCATCAGTTGGCTGATAAAACAAAGAACGAACACTTACCGAAACCATTTTTCAAGGTCATACGAAAATCAGTCTATTTCTATATGTTTCACCCAGTTTAGGTTCGGTTCACACTGTTTGAATTTTGATATATTTCGTAACAAAGCTCCTTTAGTGAATAATTATGAAAGATTTTTTAACCCGGAACGAAAGACGTTGACACGAGGATGATTGCTCTAATGGTATGAACAAGATCATACCATAAAATCATCTATAACACTCAGTTATACTCAGAAATCCCCTAAATATGTAAATACATTTCAGTTCTTCCCACATTTTGAAAATTTTCATTAGAATCATTCATAAAGGAATGCAAAGTTTGATTAACTCTTTAACGTTTGTGTGCTTCCGACTGTTCCATTCCGAGAAAAAGGTTTCCTGCACAATCTTTGCGAGATTTTCAAAATTGTTACACGGTTCCTTCCAGGTGATCTGTGACGTCACTGCGGGGGCCTGGGGAAAGAGATTTTAATGCCGTATCCCATAAACCAAAGCTGACGGGAACAGATTGAATTGAATTGAATTGGTGCGCGCGTTTGTTTATGGGATACGGCATTAAAATTTCTTTCCCCAGGCCTCCGCAGTGACGTCACAGATCACCTGGTTTCTGCCGTGGACTTTGTCAGGCCAAATGAGAGCTTTAAATACATATTCTTACCACAGGCAACCCAGACATACTGTATGGGAAGTTGCAATAATTATATATTACGATCGACAAAAAATGATCGGAGTCGACTATATTCAACTGAAGAGGGACGTAAAAAAAAAGCATGTTAATAGTTCCAAATAAATATTCTCTTACCATTACATCATAGTCTATTTTTTGTTCTCATACAGTTCAACGTTCTTAGGGGCCGCTCTTTCAAAACTTGTATTAACAGACTTATACACGAGCCAAAAAAACATGTTTAAAAAAAGACAATACTACAAAAAAAATATTTCAAAAGGAAAATAAAAAACGATGATAACTTAGACCACTATTATAACTTTCTAAAAAGATATAGTTTTGTGGAAAATGGCTCTTACATGTATGAAAAGAGAACTTGTCATTTTGGACAACCAGTGGTCTATTATCAATGCTGCGTTCTGATGAGGCCGAAGGCCGAATGGGCTATTGACTCAGAGGCCATGCATGAGTGCGAGAGGAACAATTGTTTTAGTAAAATCCAACTAGTTGGTCAAAAAATATCGAGAACAAAAAATTCTAGCTTGTTAAAGCTAGACTTTAACCGCCCTTTTTTGCCGCCAAAAAGCCCGCGCTTTTCGCTACTATAGTGGGCTATAACATATAGCCTAGTAGTAGCTCAACCAATCAGACCGCAGCATTGATAATAGACCACTAGTTGGATTTTACCAAAACTTATTTAGTATCACCCAACTAGTGGACTAATGCAAATCCTGCATTTTAATTGGCTACGCTACTAGTGGACTATTAGTAATAGTGATCGAGTAGCGAAATTCGTCGGTTTTGAAAACCTACCAAAACAATGGCGACCGCTTTGTGTTTTGTGGAATGCCACATGCAGTCTTTTAGCTTTCATGGCTGCTCTGTTTTCCATCGTAAACAACAACTACATACGATGAAATAAAAATCGACAAACTGTTGAAAACTTGGCCCAATTTTCAATCGCCAACTTGATCTAGTTCACTTGAGTATGGCGTTCCATTACGGACAAAATTATCAAACCGTACACATATACAACGAAATTCAACATATAGACATCGAACCGTATAAATACACATTGAAATTACAAATATATATATCGAACCGCATTCATGCAATTCGAAATCACACATATATACATCCGTACTGCATGCATGTACGTCGAACCGCGTACATATACATCGAAGTTACACATTTATACATCGAACCAAATACATATACATCGAAATTGCACATATATACATCGAACCAAATACATATACATCGAAATTACACATATATAAATGGTACCGTACCAATTAATCGAAATGCATTCGTACACATCCAAATAATCCGTTTATACTTCGAACTGTTTACTTGTGTACGTCGAGATTGCTTGCTTATATGAAGTATTGAACCGTGAAAACTTTTATACAAATCGAAACTTTGCATGGGCAACCGGTCAGCGGCTACACAGGCAGGGACCGAGACGAGAACCCTGGCGGGCGATGAGAAAAGATGCCGGCAAGAAACCAGCTTAACTGACCACAGACTGGAGCAATTCTTCCGTTATTTGCAAGACTTGTTAAGGTTGGTTTTCACTAGCGACAAAGTCGGAGTGGGCTTCGTAAGCGGAGTCGTAATAGCGCCTATGACCTAGTGAAAATAAAAAAACCGGAGTCGTAAGCGTGAAGGAATCAGAGTAAGAAGAATCAGAACGTTTCCATTTCTTCCGACTCCGCTTACGAGTCCGTTGTTTAAGTTCCGCTTATGATCTAGTGAAAACCAAATTGTCGGAGTCGGAAGCAGAGGCGGAGGGATAAAGGCAATCACAATGCACGTTCCCACGCATTGTGATTGGTTTAGTTCTTTCGCTTCTGCTTTCGACTCATAACCTGGTTTTCACTAGATCATAAGCGGAACGTAAGCGATGGAATCGTAAGCGGAATCGGAACGCTGTTTTCACTAGATCATAAGCGATACGCTTGTGATTACGACTGCGACTCCGACTCCGTTGTAAGTGAAAACAGCCTTTAGAGCTTTCACTTGAGGCGAACTTGTCATTCGCCTCTGCGGCATTTCTTTCCCGAAGACTTCATGATTTCGAAAGAACGCTAAACGTTTTGTCTTCAAGACCACGGGTTTCCTTCCCAACCGAGGTTCAATTACTATCTGACCTCGATGCTCTCGTAGATATTGGTCGTTTTTATTCTAAGGACGCATTATCCAACTGGACGAACTTGGGCAAACATTTTAAGTTCGTCTGATTATGCGTCTCAAGTATAAAGACGGGCACGAGACGCATTATGCTTCTGAATGAACTTTCCTTCGAAATACGTCTTGAACGACGCACTACGAAAGGTAGTTCGTCTGGACGCATAATACGTCTCGTGCCCGTCTTTATACTAGAGACGCATCACCCAGACGAACTACAAAATATTTGCCCAAGTTCGTCCAGACGGATTATGCGTCCTTAGTATAAAAACGGCCATTTTCAGTCAACAGAGGCAGTGTTGCGAGGACTTATCTTATTTGGGTTTGCATGATTAGGAAGAGGAACAACATTCAACCGGCGGAGTGGGTGTTGTGATATCTGGTTGTCCAGGTCACCCAAGGCTTGTCAATTCAGAAAGTCTTTTGGAAGTACTCCATAATGGGGCTACGATTCTCCTTACCAAGTTCGCGATATTATCAGTAGAATTCTGCCCCTCAGCCATAACTGCCTTCCACAAAGCGACTCAGCAAAACAAACAGCTTTTCCCGCGCAACTTTAAGGTATTCCCGGATGAGTACGCTGGATATGGAACGTCAAAGAACTTCTAGGGCATAATGTGGTCGCCGGTAGATTGCCGGGCGTGTATGTACGTACCCACCTTGTCCTAGTCCTCAGGCCCCCACCTCAAGCCCATTTAGTAACCGCTGACTGGTTCCCCAAAATTTCGATTTATGTAAAAGTTTTCAAGGTTGAATACTTCATATAAGCAAGCTCGACGTGCACAAGCAAACAGTTCGAAGTAAAAACGGATTATTTCGACGTGTACGAATGCATTTCGATTTATTTGAACGGTACCATTTATATATGTGTAATTTCGGCATATGTGTATTTGGTTCGATGTATATATGTTTAATTTCGATGTATATGTATTTGTTTCGATGTATATGTACGCGGTTCGATATACATACATGCGGTACGATGTTCATATGTGTAATTTCGAATGGTGTGAATGCGGGTTCAATATATATATTTGTAATTGCGATGTATATTTATACGGTTCAATGTCTATATGTTGAATTTCATTGTATGTGTGTACGGTTTGACAATTTTGTCCGTAACGGAACGCCATACTTGAGCTTTCCTTGCAGTTCATAAAAGCATTGTGGGTCACTGCACTACTTTAGAGATGTTTTTTTTCTATGAACAGTTGAAGGCCTTTCTCGATTATGCTAGCATTTTTTTGAACTTGAACTCATCCACTTCTCGCGTGATTCAATCAGGAAAGCCAGAGAGTCGACTCTTATAGATTTAGCCGGGACCTTAGAGCCCCACGGTTTAAATAGACGTGATGAATTGTAATTTTATTTTATTTTTATTTATTTCTTTATTTTTTTACTTATTATCTTTTTGAAATACCTTGTATACGTCATTTCCGCCCCTCCTATGTATTGCGACATTCTCCATAATATAATATTGTAAAATCATTTACATAATTTAGTAACATCTAAACCTGAAGAAGGCTGGTTTGGTCAGCCGAAATATTGTTGTTCAAATATATTACGTTGTGTCAGCCTTGCAGTAGTCTTTGGACTTCTCGTCGTCCATTTTTGGGGGCATTTTTTGGGAAAAGGAGCATTTTTTTTCGTTTTTTCTTGAAAAAGAATTGCTAGCATTTTCTGTCATTTTTCGTGACCGTGATCCAGATTTCAGCACTCAGAAGGATACTACTTGTGTGTGTAGATTGTCTGTTTTCGTTACATGACGTATAGTCACATACTATTGGGTATTAACACCAACGGAAAAAAATGTATGGTTGGTCAGCGAGTAGTGATTCAAATATGACTGTTTAGTGGCTGTTGGCTGGAAAAGTTTTAATTCTGACCCCAAGTTTTATAAACAAACAATTATTAAGTATCACCTGTTGTTGATATGAGCATATAATGTAAGAGTTTGTACGTTTTGTTTGAAATAAAACAAAGCATTTTTTGCAATTCAAGTGGCATTTTTTTAAAAGAAATCAGGCATTGTTTTAGCATTTTTTTGGCTTTATGCGAGAATTTCTAGTAGCATTAAATGCCAGATTTACTAGCATAATCGAGAAAGGCCTAAACAGTTGTGGCTGGATTTTCACCAACTTCACAGCTGAATGAATGAATGAATTTTCACAAGCTACGCCTTTGTATCACGTGTTTCAAAAACGTGACAGTTATGTACATTTCTGCAAATTTGCGCAATCGAGCGTGACGCTTTCTTTCGTTTTATTTGAAAATTTTTTCAACTTGCATTTGCTAACTTTATAATTATCTTTTCTGTCCGACTAGTTGGATGATACTAAAACAATTAGACCCTTCGCCCTCAAGGGCTACGGGTCTAATTGTTAATTATTCACACTAGGAAATGCCCTTTATCGCCGTAAAATTTGTAAAAAAATCTAAAGAACCTGGGGCCCGTTTCTCGAAAGTCCCGATAGTTAACGGGCCCGAAAAGCTGTTGTTGTTTCCATACAAGATGGTAATTTCAATAGTTTTGCAACTAACATGATAAAACTCTCAGTTTGTGAAACAAAATGGAGTAGTTTGCTAGCTAGGACCAGCGCTTTTATTCTTTATATTTCGATTTGGATATTTGATTTTGGGCCCGAAAAGTTACCGGGACTTTCGAGAAACGGGCCCCTGACCCGTTAAGTCCCAAAAGGCACCTGTATCAATTTCTTCCTAACCAATATATACACACTCAGTGATCTTGGTAATTCAAGCAATCTGATTGGTTACCTATGTCGGACTATGACGTTTTAGTATCACCCAACTGGTGGACTAACGCAAATCCTGCATTTTAATTGCCTACGCTACTAGAGGACTATTAGTAATAGTTCTCGAGTAGCGAAATTCGCCGGTTTTGAAAAGGTCGTGGCTAGATGGAATCCCTCAGAAGGAGGTGATCGAGGAGGACTAGAAACGAGAGTTACTTCGGTAATCTTCGGCTCGTGAGACAAGATGGCCATTCTCGCGATCAACTTTCGTGGTCGGACTAGCACAATGTACGAATAAAGAACTTCGAATGGCATGGGAAATGTATGTGAGATTGTTTCAAACTCCTCTGTTACTTAAAAATGAAGAATCTATCGACAATAAGAGCATTAAAGGGAGCAAACACCTCAGAATTGCTATGGAATCCCTCAGAAGGAGGTGTTAATTTTTAACTTGTAAATGGAATCCCTCAAAAGGAGTTTGGCATCCCTCAGAAGGGGGTACACTGTACTTATGTATAACTTGTAATGGAATCCCTCATGAGGAGTTTGGCATATCTCAGGAGGTACGCTTTATTTATGTCTAACTTGTTAATAGAATCCCTCAAAAGGAGTTTGGCATCCTTCAGAAAGAGTCAAATGTACTTTCTATGAAGAATCTATCAACAATAAGAGCATTATATTAAAGGGAGCAAACACCTCAGAATTATCCCTCAGAAGGAGGTGTTAATTGTTAACTTGTCAATGGAATCCCTCAAAACGAGTTTGGCATCTCTCAGAAGGAGATATACTTTATTTATGTATAACTTGTTAATAGAATCCCTCAAAAGGAGTTTAGCATCCTTCAGAAAGAGTTAAATGTAATCTCTATGAAGAATCTATCTACAATAAGAGCATTATATTAAAGGGAGCAAACACCTCAGAATTATCCCTCAGAAGGAGGTGTTAATTTTTAACTTGTCAATGGAATCCCTCAAAAGGAGTTTGGCATCCCTCAGAAGGAGGTACACTGTATTTATGTATAAATTGTAATGGAATCCCTCACGAGGAGTTTGGCATCTCTCAGAAGGAGGTACACTTCATTTATGTCTAACCTGGTAAAAGAATCCCTCAAAAGGAGTTTGGCATCCTTCAGAAAGAGGTAAATGTACACTCTATTTATGTACAACTTGAAATGGAATCCCTCATGAAGAGTTTGGCATCTCTCAGAAGGAGGTAGACTTTATTTAAGTATAAACTTTATAGAATTCTTCAAGTTTGCCTTCTCTCAGAAATAGGTACACTTTATTATGTATATCTTGTAAATAAAATCCCTCAAAAGGATTTTGGCATCCCTTAGAAGCAGTTTAATAATATTATGTGATAACTTGTTAATGGAATTCACCATATTTTACTAGTCAAGGGAAAGTCGATGCACCACTGTACCCTGGTAATCACTGGGTATTAGACCAGGCCTGCCTTCTAAAGGAAGCAAATTCATTGCTATGCAGAGCAGTCTTGAACATCAAACTCAACAAGCTGCCCATTTCTTGCCTGCGTCGCAGACGCTCTAAACCTTCTGTATAGAGTGTCTGCAAATTAGTGCACAATTTCGTGTTCGAATCCCACAGAGTCGCAAGAACATATGTCGGCGTTTTTGATTGGCTAGTTTCTTACGCGGTTTGTGATTAGTCCGATTTGAATTAAGTGTTGACAGGCCAAACACGACTAATAGCTCGTGACAAGTGTCGGATCGAGCTTGTGATAGTGTGGAACGTGACCTTAGAGTCAGCTTGAACAATAGAGGTTTTTCTTGCTCTCTTTTTGCGTAGTTTACGCAGTGCATGGAATATTCAACACTTTGACTGAGCAAAATGTTTTGCCGCTTTGAATCTCACATTTAGATGTTATTAAGCTGGTCTGTTCCATGCATATTGAGGAATTAATTACTATTGTTTCGGCAAATGTTTTCAGACAGGATGTGATCACGGATGCAGTTTTTTTTTACCTCTGTTCAAGCCTTAAGTTTTGTTATTGTGGCTAAATAACCTTAGTCTCTTTGGTTTTCTCCTAAATGCCTGGACCTGAATAGCTAAATGTGTGTAGTTTTTTTGTACTTTGTTTTGACGCTAGAACTGCTCTTTCATTGTTTGCTGTAAACGATCCTTGCCAACTCCCTTCTGTGAATTTTGACATGTCACTGCGCTCAACTGTCATGCACACGTACGAATTAGGCCAATCGTGAGGTGCATAAGAAACCCGCAAGAAACCCGCCTATCAGGAATGCTCACATATGTCCTTGCGACTCTGCAGGATATTAGAACGAGTTTTTGTGTACTAATTCGCAGAATACGAATACGTGGGCCGGCTGCAATGCAGGCTACCCATTTCTCACACAGCCAAAATTTTAAAGTAATTATCCTTGAGTTGCAGATTTGGCATTCCAAACTTCTCCAATCGATTATGTGTACATGAGCCGTCCAGCTTATATGCCCACAGAGAACAATGTTCCAATTATTTCCTGTCAGAAGCAAGATTATTTGCTTCAGATCCTGTACCATGCTTTGTTCAAGATTGCATCAAAAGTGAATTCCTGTGTAAGCCTGCTAATGGTCACCACTGGCTGAGACTTGTTTCCAGCAGTGTTCAATCTAGAAATTAGTCAAAGTGGGTCATATGTGCCACTTGGCATTTTAAATTGTGTCATTTCAAGAATGGTCAGGGGCAAACTATGATATTGAAACTTTGAACAACTTCACCTTTCTTATCCAGCCCTTCCTCATGCTTTTCATGTTCAACTGCTATTCTGTTTTGCATAAGAAAATGAACTTAGCTTTTGTTATTGTTTCATAATAAATAAAGAAAAAAACAAGTTCAACAAACAAAGCTTGAATTGATCAGCAAAAGACTGAATACAGAGTGTGGAAATGTACACTTGAGTCTCTCTCTGTACAGCGTGATAGGCCTGACACAAAAGCTACCCACAAGAATGAGTCTCAAATGACAGTCTTTTTGCATACTTATTTCAGGCTAGTAAGCACACCTTTTTTATTTTTAACATTGACTGCTGCTTTGGAAGTACTTTTATATATGAGGTAACCTTTGTTGCATCAGTATGACTCCATGATAATTTGATTTTATGTTAGAATGGAATATTCTGTGTCAATGGTGCAAAAATGCAGTCTACATTTAACACTGGTCTAGTACTAGACATTAAAAACCCCCCATACTGTGGCAAAAGTGGCAGTCTAAAACGCGGAAATTTCCCACTTATGCCCTGCATTCCCTGGGTACGAGTGTGAGGGGCTTTCCACTCAGACAGAAGTGCATGAGGATTTTTGCATCCCCCACTTAATCATAGTTTGTTACAAAGTCTTTCTGACATAATTTTTACATACTGTGCAAGTGACCCTCCGCCCCCCCCCCCCCCCACCTTATAGCTGTAGACTCTAGGAATATTATAGCTTAACATCAAACTTCATCACATACTTTATCCACAGTTGTCTTGTTTACTATTCACACCTGTGACATTCAATTATCACTACTTTGTACTACTTGCATAAGATTTATTAAACTGCCCCCCCCCCACCCCCCCCCCAGGTAATGATCCCTTGCCCGAAAATGACTCCCTAACACCAATGATGACTTTTATGATGATCCCCCAGCAAAATGCACCCTTCCCCCAAGTAATAAACCAGCTGCCAAGCAAGGAAAATACAAGTAACAAATTAAAGTCTATTTCCACCGAACAGTCTGAAGACCAAAAGACCAAAACAATTTGAATTTTCAACCCGAATAAACCACAACTGTCCATGTTAATTGTTTATGAACAATGGAGGGGGAGGGGTGAGGGGGAGCTTAATAGAGAGAGGTGACTTATTAACTTTCCTCCTCTGAGAAGGGGGGGGGGGGGGGGGGCTTATTAGAGAAAGGGGGCTTAATAGAGAATTTATGGTAAGTACATTTGTAGACTTCGTCTCGGGTTTGCATAACTGTCTCGAATTCTCCCAACCCCTCTCATGTTTATATCAGGCTATGCAAACATGGAAAACGTGTTCTATTGCTTAAATACAAGACAAGGCTGTGCTCCTTCAGAGGGACTCCATTTACAATTTAAACACTAACACCTTTCTCTAAGGGATGTCGAACTCCTTTTGAGGGATTCCATTTACAAGTTAATACATAAATAAGGTTCCACCTCCTTCTGAGGGATGCCAAACTCCTTTTGAGGGATTCCATTTACAAGTTATACATAAATACAGTATACCTCCTTCTGAGGGATGCCAAACTCATTTTGAGGGATTACATTATTTTACGTGTTAGTCATAAATCATGAAAGTGTACCTCCTTCTAAGAAATGCCAAACTTGTTTTGTGGGAATCCATTTTCAAGTTAATTATAAACAAGGTGTACCTCCTTCTGAGGGATGCCAAACTCCTTTTGAGGAATTCTATTTATTTACAAGTTATAGGGTTTGTATAGGTCGTGGAAAACCTCAGAAAGTCGTGAAATATACGAATTTCATTTTCCAGGCCTGGAAAGTCATAGAATTTAACAGGAAGTCCTTGTAAGCTAACTCATGGCAAATTAAAGTTTTCTTTGTTACTTTAGTTACTGCAGACAACATATCAAGGACAATGTAACATAGAGAGGAGTAATTAAACAGCACAAAAAGCATGCATTTTGGTGGACATGGGAGTTTGTCTGTTGAATTATTTAAGGTCAAAAAATACCTCAAACCAAGGAAAATTTTGAAAATTTTGGAAAGTGACAACAAAAGCAGAAAACTTGGAAAACTTGAAAAGGTCAGTCATGGAAGGTCATGGAATTTGGAGAGCTGAAAAGAGTACAAACCCTGAGTTATGCATAAATACAGTGTACCTCCTTCTGAGGGATGCCAAACTCCTTTTGAGGGATTTTTACAAGTTAAAAATTAACACCTCCTTCTGGGGGATGCCAACCTCCTATGAGGGATTCCGTATTAGCAATTCTGAGGTTTTTGCTCTTTTTTACTCTGATTATTAATAGATTTCTCATTTTTGAATAACAGAGGAGTTTGAAACAATCTCACATACAATTCCCATGCCATTCAGAGTTCTTTAATTAATTCTGCTAGTCCAACCACGAAAGTTGATCGCAGATGCACCTTCTTGTCTCATGAGCCGAAGATTACCGAAGCAACTCTCGTTTCTAGTCCTCCCTGATCACCTCCTTCTGAGGGATTCCATCTAGCCACGACCTTCTTGAAATGACACAATTTAAAATGCCAAGTGGGACATATGACCCACTTTGACTAATTTCTAGATTGAACACTGCTGGAAACAAGTCTCAGCCAGTGGTGACCATTAGCAGGCTTACACAGGGATCCACGTTTGACCCAATCTTAAATAAAGCATGGTACAGGATCTGAAGCACATAATCTTGCTTCAGACAGGAAATAATTGGAACATTATTCTCTGTGGGCATATAAGCTGGAAGGCTCATGTAAACATAATCGATTGGAGAAGTTTGGAATGCCAAATCTGTAACTCAGGGTTAATTACTTTAAAATTTTGGCTGTGTGAGAAATGGGCAGCTTGTTGAGTTTGATGTTCAAGACTGCTCTACATAGCAATAAATTTGCTTCCTTTAGAAGGCAGGCCTGGTCTAATACCCAGTGATTACCAGGGTACAGTGGTGCATCGGCTTTCCCTTGACTAGTAAAATATGGGGAATTCCATTAACAAGTTATCACATAAAAAAGTCCTTCTAAAGGATGCCAAAATCCTTTTGAGGGATTTTATTTACAAGTTATACATAATAAAATGTACCTATTTCTGAGAGAAGGCAAACTTGAAGAATTCTATAAAGTTTGTACATAAATAAAGTCTACCTCCTTCTGAGAGATGCCAAACTCCTCATGAGGGATTCCATTTCAAGTTATACATAAATAGAGTGTACATTTACCTCTTTCTGAAGGATGCCAAACTCCTTTTGAGGGATTCTATTAGCAAGTTAGACATAAATAAAGTATACCTCCTTCTGAGAGATGCCAAACGCCTTTTGAGGGATTCCATTGACAAGTTAAAAATTAACACCTCCTTCTGAGGGATAATTCTGAGGTGTTTGCTCCCTTTAATATAATGCTCTTATTGTCGATAGATTCTTCATAGAAAGTACATTTAACTCTTTCTGAAGGATGCCAAACTCCTTTTGAGGGATTCTATTAACAAGTTATACATAAATAAAGTGTGCCTCCTTCTGAGATATGCCAAACTCCTCATGAGGGATTCCATTACAAGTTATACATAACTACAGTGTACCTCCTTCTGAGGGATTCCATTTACAAGTTAAAAATTAACACCTCCTTCTGAGGGATGCCAACCTCCTTCTGAGGGATTCCATAGCAATTCTGAGGTGTTTGCTCCCTTTAATGCTCTTATTGTCGATAGATTCTTCATTTTTAAGTAACAGGGGAGTTTGAAACAATCTCACATACATTTCCCATGCCGTTCGAAGTTCTTTATTCGTACATTCTGCTAGTCCGACCACGAATGTTGATCGCGAGATGCGCCATCTTGTCTCACGATCCGAAGATTACCGAAGCAACTCTCGTTTCTAGTCCTCCTCGATCACTATGGGGTGTAATTACCGTCAAAAATAAATGTTCGATTATGATATCCACAATTTCAATTATGACATTGAGATATGCAATCGTGCTATTGCAATATGACGTCATGATTATGGGGTCCAACTACTGCCCAAATAAGTATTTGGTATTTTGTAACTGCAATATGCTATTTGGTCCTTGTGTTATGACATTATGCTATCACATTTGACTATTTTGCTTCTACAATGTGCTGATTTGTTACTGTACCTTGTCGTTCGGCCATTATACTTTGCCATTTTGCCATTCCTTTCTAGTATTCTTCAATTTCGACATTGGAACAAGCAGTTATGCTGTTGTGATTTGTCATTTTCAATAGCGTGCGTTTCATTATGGTGTTTTGACAAGGTAACATGCAATTCGGCATGACACTCAGAAACGAGTTTCGGACAGGATAATTTATTTCCCGCCAAAATTATAATTATGTTAATATATTTCCTCTCTGTCGCACTGTCTTGGTTAGAAACATGGCGGCTCTTCGTGAAACAGCCTCAGCGGTGAATTTATTGGAAGAGGCGACCCGTCTTATTAGGGAACACACATCCCAGGGTCCCGAGAATGGTTTTCCCAGGAACAGTGCAGTAGCCGGTGCAGTGAACGGACGGGAAACCAACGGACGAGTACTGGAAAATTTTCGAAATTTATTTCAACCGTACACGGCTCGCGAAAGGTCAACCAGCTTCTCAAGCAGCAGCAGACAGCAGTCGGCGTCGGCGTCGGCGGCGTCAGCTCCAGCTACTAAAAGAAGGAAACGGGACACAACAGTAGTGTTCTTCAAACGAGATACGTGGACCCACGAACTTTTTTGTCTAGCATGGCAGTCCCTAGCAGATCATTAATAAGGCCCGGTTCAGACGCCGAACTTTTCATGAGCCGAACCCAATACATTGAATTAAGTACATGAAAAGTTCGGCGTCTGAATCAATTAGGAACGCCTGTTTCTATGGAGGGGGATTAAGGACAATAATGCAATTTAATGTTTAGCACTGGTAAATAGGTCGTACTCCGATGCAACATATATTATACCTTTGCACATGAATTATCGTACCTCAGTCCATTATATAATATCACACCCCGCAATATGTCAACTGACCTAATTCGATATGTCGTACCGGCATGCGATATGGCGTAGCTTATGCGATATGCCGTCATGCGATTTGAAACAAAATTATATGTCGGGGGAGGGTTAGGTATTGGCAACTACTGCGCATGCTTTGCTTGGGATGCCTTATTATCGTGCCCAGAGCCTGCGTTTTCGTTCCGTCAGAGGTAGGCCGAAGTTCGTATGGTGGATGGCGTCAAATCAAGGACAACATTTCAGCAGACAAGATTTGCTTGTCGTTAATGCTAGAGAAGTTATACGCGGTGCTCTTCGACACTTGGACTCTGGCGTGTGTATTAATATAGACTATGTGAGATATAGATTAGAGTGGCTCATTGCGGTGATAACACGATTTGGCCAATCGTTCGAGAAAGAAGCAGTCATTATTCACTATTTACAGTCCGCTCTGTCGAGTTTAGCTTCTTTAGAAAGTGTTAATAACTCACCTCCATATTCACCAACAGTTGTACGTTCTGGTAGCAAAGGAAGACCTAAATTCAGTATATCTGACGAACAACTGCAACTTTACCTGGATTATGGTTTTAAGGCCACTGACATTGCCAACATTTTGTGTGTTAGTGTTAAGACCGTTCATCGCAGATTGCGTGAATATGGTTTATCTTTAAGGGGATCATATTGTGATATGACCGACGATGAACTAGATACCCATGTAGAGTCTATTAGTCAGGAATTTCCGAATTGTGGTTACAAGACTATGCGAGGACATCTATTGTCGCGTGGAATCAAAGTTCAAGAGAATCGTGTTCGTGAATCTTTGAGAAGGACTGATCCTGAAGGAACCTCTATCCGAGCTCTTCAGTTGAGAGTCACTCATCGTAGAGTTTACAGTGTTCGAGGACCTTTGGCCCTCTGGCATTTAGATGGCAATCACAAGCTCATAAGGTAAACCAATTGAGAAATCGCAAGGATCCCTTAAGGTTGGGCAAGACACCAGTTCACCTTTAAGCTAACTTTGGAGCTCAGAATTAATCAGGATTAACTTGTTTACGGGATCGGAATTTTTTTTGCCAAAAAAAATTGCAGTATACGAGACCCAATAATTTGGACCCTAAGGCATGCATGGCCTCGAAGTGTTTATGACCCCCCCTCCCCCTCCCCCTTGAAAAACAAGAACAAAACCAAAACAAAACAAAATACAAACAAAAAAATATTTTATTACTACAAGGAAGATGAGCTATAGAATATGAGCCTAAGAATTCTATGATCTGATTGGACAGCAATGTTATCAGTTGGAGCTATAGCTGCCTATCTAGTGGCCCCAGTTGCAGTAGTTGTGAAATGTTTGAAATCTTTCAACAGGTGGAAGTTTGTAATTCATGCTGGAATTGATGGTTTTTCAAGGAAGATCATGTTTGCAGCATGTAGTGGAAACAACCAGGCGGACACAGTTTTGGAGCATTTTGAGAGTGCTGTTAGCCAGTTTGGCCTTCCATCAAGAGTACGCACAGACCAAGGAGGGGAAAATGTAGCAGTTGCTTGGTATATGCTCACACATCCCTTACGAGGACCAGACCGTGGTAGTGTAATAACAGGTCCTAGTGTGCACAACCAACGCATCGAGAGACTCTGGCGTGACTTGTTTGTTGGCTGTCTCTATGTTTATTATTCTGTTTTTTGTTATCTTGAGCAATCAGGTTACCTTGATCTTAGCAATGAAGCACATATGTTGTGTCTGCATTATGTCTATATGCCAAGAATCAACAGGCACCTTCAGCAATTTGTTGATTGTTGGGATAACCATCCCATTCGAACAGAAAGCAACAGAACTCCCAACCAACTGTGGATACTTGGTTCTGCAAATATCAACAGAAGCAATGATGTTGCAGCTACAGACATTCAGTTGCAACCAGAGGTTAGTATATGTATACCAGTGAAATAATTAATTTATAAAAATGGACAAAAATAGACTTTTTTAAAGAAATAAATGACAAAGGAGAACTGAAAATGACTTTTAAACAATGAGCACAGAAATACCTAACCTACATTTGGGGGGAAAATGGATCTAAACTCACTTGTTCTACTAAACACTGTTCTTTCAGGATTGGGATCAGTACGGTATAGACTGTGAGGAAGAAGTACCCCAGCTGGATGATTCTAGTGAAGTGCAGGTTCCTTTAATAACATATGACTTGCCTGATGATAAATACCAAGAATTGTGTGAGCATGTTGATCCACTTCAAGAGGATGATGGACATGGAATAGACACTTATCTCCGCGCTTGTCAGTTTGTAACTGCACTTCAATTTGAGTAAACTGTTCAAAGTTACGGGACAAAAGTCACACACCCTTTTTTGTAGACTTTACCACCCACGTTGTCTGCAAGCTAGTACCAAAAATCCACTCAAAGAAGAAAATATTTGATGGAAAACTTGAGCACATTTCATATATCTTTGAAATAAAACCTGAAGTTTCTTTCCTAATAGTTCTGATGTAGTGACTATTTACACTCACTTAATCTCAATGTTTAGCCCTTGTCCTGCCAAGTACAAATATAATCAATTTTTTTCATATCATATTTCTCAAGGCCAATATAACAAGTACACACATTTATAATGTTTGTTTGGACAATGCCCAATGCCAAAATGTATTTGAAAAAGTATATTTATGTATTGTGCATGGGGGATAATGATTGAAATAGGGATTTTTGTTCTGTGAGTTAACCTGTTTGTGACAAAAAGTAGGAAACCACCGTTTTATTAAAATTAATGCACCATCCCTGAATTCACGTATTAAAGTACACAACATTTTTGATCCCTTCAAGATAATACGTTGCTCTCAACTAGAATACATTTTTTTTATTCAGAGATTATAAAGGTAATATATGTCTCAAAATTGTGTGTTAATATCAATATAACTTTCAATAAAACTCTTTAAAATAAAATACATGTAAAAAATAATCATAACCTCTCTCTAAAATATATAAAACTATTCAAATTCATTTCAACATTAAATTTTCAAGTGTAACAAGAAAGTTTCTGCCAAGTAGGCTAATTTGAAAGTAACTACATAGTATAATTTGAACTGGAACAGATAAGTGTCAAACCATACACTATCTGGCATGTGCAACAAATCAAAGCACAAGCTTAGAATCGCCCATACCCTAATGCTCCAAATTCAAGCGATGTTGAGCAGGCCTTTTTGAAGCTGACATATGACTTATGACCAACTGGCAAAACAACTTTGTTAAAGCAGCTATCTGCTTCTAGAAGTGTCTTGCCTTGAGCCATCTGGAAAGTTATTTTGCAGGTTTCATTAACATCTATTTGTGATGCCCCAGTTATGAATAGCACCAATGAATTTAGAATTGGATGGTTTGTCACAGGATCTGCAAAAAAAAATTATTGTCAAAAAATGGAGATGAGTATCGAGGGACTTCATTACAACACTTTACAAACAAAATGTTTGCCTCAATTTAAATGGTATGTTTTTAACCCTGTTATTATTTACCTCTGGCATGCATAAATAATCCCAAAACCTAATATGTTAACACCCATTTCAGCAGTAGATCAGAAAGTAGATCAGCTTTATAATAAAAGGGATGATTAACGTACTGGCAATTAAAATACGAACGCCACCAGGAAACTAAAACTTGCCTTTTTCTGATGCTGAATCGTGGATAAACCGGTGAAACCAGCTTAAGGCAAAATCCTCCTCCTCTGAGTTATTAACATGCTCCACGTCAAAACTAGATTTGACTTGGTCTGGATCCAAGATAGCTTCATGCGGAGATGGGAAAATAAGTGGTGCAATTATGGTTGGGTAGCTGCGCAAAATCTTTCCAAGGCCCATGCAGTCCAGCCCTTTGAAAAAAGAATCCATGGCTAGGGTTCTTGTTATGATAACTTCAGCAGACAGAAGGTCCCTTATTGCTTTGTCTTTGTTCAGCATTGTCAATGGAACATCTGATAAACCATGACTGACAAGTTTTTCCTCTATTCTGTCCTTCTCCACACTAGTTAGTTCCTCCAGGGTGTCTTTGCCAGCAATCTGAGTATAAAAGATATTGACAATATTCAAAAAGAAAACAAGCAGTTGAAATAGAATAGAAATAGAATAAAATAGAACATGAAGATGGATTGAAAGAAACACTTTGGACCTAAAAAATAACCACACTTTTTCTTTGTTTTTCTTTTTGCAAAAAAACTACAGAACATATGAGCTTTTTAGTAAAATCCAACTAGTCGTCTATTATCAAAGCTGCATTCTGATTGGTTAAGCTCCTACCAGGCTATATGTCATAGCTCACTAGCAGCGAAAAGCGTAGCCTTTTTGATGGCAAAAAAGGATTAGTCTACCTTTAACTAGCTAATTTGTTTTTATTCTTGATATTTTTGACCAAATAGTTTGATTTGACTAAAACAATAACAATAATTATTCCTCCTGCCCTCATTGCCTCTGAATCAATTGCCCATTCGGACCTCGACCTCATGGGCTATTGAGTCAGAGCTCATTTGGGCTCAAGGAAAATTTGTTAATTAGCTTCTATATGGAAAATGAATGCTGCTGAATGCAACAACTTTATTACCAACCTTTGTTTCAATAATATCTCTTAGATCCACATCATACAAGTCAGCAGTGGTAAGTATGGCTGTTGCTTTATCAACTACTCCTGTAGATAGGTATTCAATAACAGCTGGGGAAAGCCCAGTGAAGGTCTCCCCAGAATGGAGTACACTCCAGGCTAAAAGTTTTCCTGCCATAAAGAAACAGCCTTCAGAAATGGCATCAACCCCATAAAGAGGTATATAGTGGCCATACTCTCCTCCAAAGAGCTGTAAATTATATGCAGGATCCACTTTGCTGAGAGCTTGGATTGCCATGGTAAAAAATTCTCTTTTTGGCCCACCAAGGTCAGCTCCCAACTCTCCGGAGAACTGTACATCAGGTTCCTTCCTTAAATTTAGACCTGGGTCTTTGAATAAGCACATTAGTTGTCTAATCACAGATATCTGCATTCTATTAATATTGACCAATTGTCTTCCTTCCTCTTTTTGTTTCCTGTAATTGGACAAAGGATGAGGTGGCTTTGTGTATGAACTTGAATCTGTGGAATAAATAAACACATGTTCAATCTATGTTTCAGAATTCATTTTACATTGACAACATCAAGACTATTCTTGCAATTTTAAAAACAAGCAGCAACTGGACCCAAGTCTCATTTTTGTACGGTGATTTTCACAAGGAAATAAAGTTTAATGCCATCTGTAATCTAAACATCCTGGAAGTTCTACAAAACATCTTAATTTACACCTTAACCCTTTCACTCCCAAGGGCAGTTTTGATGTGACTGCCCTTGCTTCCCAAGGGAATTATGGAAGTATCGATACATTTTCTTTTATTTTGTTATTCTAACTTCTGATTGGTTAAAACTAGTACAGTCACAGAGTACCTTTTGCTACTCTTTAGAAATTGTGACAGTCACACAACAGTGTCTTTTGGCACTCCTGGGAGTGAAGGGGTAAGGCCCAAAAGTATATGACCTCTGCTCACATGTTTCCATTCTTTCCCTATATCAAATACAGTACTGTGTTATATGAGTCTTACAAGAATCTTGGGAAATAGCTGGAAAAAACTCTATTAATTTTGGATTTAAGTGGTTATAATTCATACTGAAGTAGCAAAATAATGCATAGGTAGTCACACTTTAGGGCTGTAAATGATTACACATGGTTGACAGCTTTGTCTAAAACAGCTAAATAAATTAATTTTGTGGATGCAAAGCAATACAGTTAACATGCATATAAATTTGTGGTTGTATGGTTTTATGTTTATGTATGTATAAATCTGAATTTATTCCTTTTGCATTAATATCAGTATACATTGAAAAGGATAACTGTAAATGAAACAGCACATGCAAGCATTACCTGAAGGAAAAATTGGTGTCAGAAGTTCTTTGTCTAGTCCATCATCAATAACATCTTCAGTCCACTCAATGAGTTTTGAGGCTGCCAAACTGGTATCCCCATTGCATAGCACCAGAGCTTCTCTCTTTCTTTTTTCATCAGAGTCGGGGAATATTGCATTCAGTTGTGCAAGAGCTTTTTCAAAGCTTGATTCTGAGCATGTCAAGTCAATCTCTTGCTAATGGAGGATTCAGAAATAAAAATATTAGTGACTTACATGTAAATACGGCATTCATAGTAATCTCTCGTGTGAAATTTAGAAGAAAATGGGCAAAAGGCACACTTACAATCTCCTCATCAACTGTGGTGGAGGTGTTGGTGCTTGGAAATGCTGTGGTTGAGGTACTCGTTCTCGGAATTGGTGTGTTTGAAGTACTCGTTCTTGGGAATGCTGTGGTCGTGACGCTTGGGCTTAAACAGGTATCATCGTCATTTTCATCTCGGTCACTATATAAATTAACATAATTGATGTCATTAAAATGGAATTAAATTTAAATGATTATTTACAGTCTACAACTTATTACAACTACAATGTAATCTGCAATATACAGTAGGTATCCCCAATACTTTCTGAAGTATTTACTTTAAGGTGCTCTGTTAGGACCTATTTTGCCTCAATTATCAACAACCCTTTATGGAATAACCTTTTTTGCCACACTTCAACAAAAATAAAGGTTCTTAATTATTTGCAGGTGATAATACTATTTATTATATAGACACGAGTGTTTTACTGGAAAATATACTACTCGTAAAATTCATAAAAACTACATCCGGGACCCGAGTGGTTTATTTTCCATAATCTCACTAGTGAGTTTATCGATGACGTAATTTCGGTCATTTCCCTCTATTATTTTATCGATGTCTCTTTGTCTATATAATAAAAAGAACATTACACGGCGGCTTGAAGATATGAATTTTATTTTCTCGTGGCAAAAACAATATTTTACTCACTCGCTGCGCTCGTTCGTAAAATATTGTTTTGCCACTCGAAAATAAAATTCATATCTTCGCGCCACCGTGTAATATCCTCTATGTATCAGTATTTCTTAACATACAAAACAGGTGCAACAAGTTTTTTATTAAACTGAAGGCCACAAATAACATCCACTTCTTTGCAAATGCTGGTAGCAGAGTGACCATAAGAAGTAGAATCCGAATATTTGTGACCAGAAAACCAATAAATATTCACATTGGTAATTATCATCCTATTACTCCACATTACCTATTTGTACTGCACTCAACCTGGTGTGTCTTCATTATCCAAACAGGGACTTCTTTTCCGCAGCTGAGGCATTTGACCAGTGGCCCGCCATGAAATTCCTCGTCCTTAATGAGTATAAGAATAGAAGGAAATGTTCATTATCACCATTAAAAAATGTTGATGAGCTTGAGGACTGCCATGGTAATGGAAAACATATTTACACACATGTATACATTTACTAGTAATAAATTTGTAATGTTTCTCAATTTTTCAGGCAATTATCACAACCAAAATTATGAATCAGGTTTGGGTAGTATGTAGTAGTATGGTAGTATAAAGTTATGCATCATCTTATATGTATTTGTATTGTACCTGATGATCTGCCATCAACGTTTCATCGAGATCTCTTTGCAATGGTCTGAAGTAAATGATGCTTTGGGCAAAACGTTCCTTTAAATGAGAAACAGTGTATCCTTCTCGGCTTGGAGGTATTCTCACCAGTGGACGAACTCCTCCTCCACTACCCACAGCCTTTAACACATCAAAGCCTCCTCCATGTTTTAGCCTTGGAAATTTCTCTTCTAAGAAAGTTTGCAGCTCATCATGCATTGCCCTTTTATTTGGAAAAACCACTTTCATTTTTCCCATTCCTGCCAATGTCAAAGTAGCCATTCTATCACGATCTGGTGTCTGGTTTTCACTGCACCTACCAAGAAGACAAATCTCCTTTGTCCAAGTGTCTTGAACTTTTATAGGCTGATAGCCCATCAGTTTAGGCCGTTTGCCCTTGCGATCTACACTGCTAGAATTGTTGAATGGTCTGCGTGTAACAGTACTACTGCACATTCCAGGGAAAAGTCGCCTGAAAAGAAAGACATTCACAATAGTGACGACAACTACTTTGTATTAGAATACTTTACCTACTATGATAAGTGCTAGTTTCCTCAGAATCACTGTGTGCAAAAAATCACCACAATAAGAACGATAACTTCCCACATCACTGCAAGGCTCCTATTCCCTGTCTCTTGGCCTTAAACTGTAGATACCAATATTCATTGTTAACTTCCTGAGTCACTATGTATATATCCCGCCAACCTTTAGAATAGAAGATTTTTTGGGCTTCACTCAATGCCCATGATGTAGCAAGACCCCCTCTGAGTCCAACAAATCCGGCATTTTCTTTTCTCCTCAAAATGCCGAACCAACGAAATGATGAAAAAAAACTCCTATAAAAACTTATGAATATAAAATTTTCTTTTGAAATATGGCATCAGGAGTGGCAATTTTAAGCAAATTTCGGAGAAAGATCGCGATACCTCGACTCAGCAACTGAAATATTAATCTTGAGTAAAATCCAACTAGTGGTCTATTATCAATGCTGCGTTCTAATTGGTTGAGCTACTACTAGGCTATATGTTATAGCCCGCTAGTAGCGAAAAGCGTGGGCTTTTTTGTGGCAAAAAGGATTAAAGTGTAGCTTTAATTAACTAGCTAAATTTTTTTTATTCTCGATATTTTTGCCCAACTAGTTGGATTTTACTTAAACAATTATTATTCCTCTCGTCCTCATGGTCTCTGAGTGGATAGCCCATTGGGCCTTCGGCCTCAAGGAATAATTGTTAATAACAGAGATACCAACCTCTGGAGACCTAAAATCGGGAGACTGTCGTTTTTTTACTCCCCCCCCCCCCCCCCCGAAAAATTGACCCAGCCCCCAATGGGAATGACTTAGGACATTATATGACGTCTTACATGATATACATACTATCAAAATTCGAATGCTAGAAATAATCTTTGTCAATGACAAAAATGCCCCACAAACCGTACTGCGAATAAGAAAAATTCAAGTTTTGAGCTAAAAATGGGCTAAATCTCAAACTAGGTCTGTTTTATTTTTTACTAAGTATTCAATATTTATAGTGGACGTAAAAAGCGGGAGATTTATGTACCAAAGCGGGAGAGCGGGAGACGAGGCAAAAAAGCGTAAGTCTCCCGCCAAAAGCGGGAGAGTTGGCATCACTGTTAAATAAGCTTACCCTAAGCTATAAATACTATTAAGCTGACTTTGAGCTGCAACAAACCAGGACAGACCTGTAAAAATCGATATCAAATATTCAATCTTTACCTGAAATTTGAAGATGCACGAGAACTTGCACCAGCTACTGAGACAGTCCCAGTTGTTGGTGTTGTAGATGATGTCCTCGCGACCCCAGTCGCAGGAGTTGGAGTTGAATCAGCTTCTAATTCCGCTAGACAGTCCCTTAACAATTGGGTCGTCCTTCTGAGACTGTTTTGTAGATCTTTTTGGGCCATTACGAGAAAATATGCTTTTTCTTGCTCGCTTCGCTCACGACTCACAACGTAACCTCGTGCAACCAGAGCTATTCTACTCTTACGCATGCGCAAGCTAATAAGGCATTCCAAGCAAAGCATGCGCAGTAGTTGCCAATACCTAACCCTCCCCCGACATATAATTTTGTTTCAAATCGCATGACGGCATATCGCATAAGCTACGCCATATCGCATGCCGGTACGACATATCGAATTAGGTCAGTTGACATATTGCGGGGTGTGATATTATATAATGGACTGAGGTACGATATTTCATGTGCAAAGGTATAATATATATTGCATCGGAGTACGACCTATTTACCAGTGCTAAACATTAAATTGCATTATTGTCCTTAATCCCCCTCCATATGTTTCAATTTGGAACGGCTCAGCCGTTCTTTTCGCCTGGCCCGGCCGGGAATTTCGCCTTTGGAGCGGCTTTGGAACGGCTTTGATTCAGACGCCGAACTTTTCATGTACCGAACCTAATGTATAAATTATTATAAAGTATTTTGTAATTAGTTTGATCGACATGAGCATTTTTCTCCTTTTGAATTTAGTTCGGCTGGAATTA
The DNA here is from genome assembly GCA_038088405.1 of Porites divaricata. Lineage (NCBI taxonomy): Eukaryota > Metazoa > Cnidaria > Anthozoa > Scleractinia > Poritidae > Porites > Porites divaricata. The sequence goes on from JBBMOI010000018.1 coordinate 5,540,787, forward strand.
AGATCGGCGTCTGAATCAATTCAGCCGGTCTAAATAATTTGGGTCGGCCTTAATTCGAATTAGGTTCGGCTCATGAAAAGTCCGGCGTCTGAACCGGGCCTAAAAGGCAGTCTGTGACTGCATGTGGCTACTGGTCTAGTTTTGTAGAATATATTGCAGTAAAAAAATGCGAAAAATGTAGAGGGGGAAATGAACAGGTGTAGTGAATGCCAAAATCGAGAAAAAAGGATGGTTTTGTTTGAAATCTGCATGTAGTTTGCGAAATGAGAATCTGTAGTTTGCGAAATAAAAATCTGTAGTTTACGAAATGATAATCTGCAGTTTACGAAATCACAATTTACTTTCTCGCTGTGTCTACTCGGATATTCTAAACAGAAAATTCTCCCCAAAAAAGCCGTTTCGCCCACGTTGTTTCGCCCAGAAAATTCAGATTTGCGCGGAATGCGTGAGGTTTTCGTTGCCACGTATAAACATTAAATTAAGCTCAGCCGCTCAAGTTAAGCCCTGTCGGTCGGGGTTACGAACTGGATGGGTGACCAACCGCGAATATCGTCTTAATTAAAGGTCCATACGTTGTTCTTTCTTTTCTTCTTCTTCTTTTTATGTAGTGTTATTGTTAACAGTGTATTGAAAAGCAGATTTAGCATTATTTCTGCGTCCGGATTTAGAAAAAGATAAAAACAAAGAACAAATATGGCCCCGTGCAGTTCGCCTGAAAAATTGTTATTCTTCGGGCCGTAATACAGAGCTGAATCTTTGCAGACTTTGATCTATATATCGGCGAGGAAACCAGCAAACTAAGAAATCTGGGTTTTCGAAAGTGTAAAACGATCATGAATGCCTCTGATTCCAATCTCCTGTTCCTCTGTCTCTTGTTGTAGGGGTTGCCTTCGCTGTGCTAGGCGATGTTCCTTCTGCTCCGCGGTTTGACAGGGCTTAAAAACGGCTGGACATAGAGGAAATATATTAACATAATTATAATTTTGGCGGGAAATAAATTATCCTGTCCGAAACTCGTTTCTGAGTGTCATGCCGAATTGCATGTTACCTTGTCAAAACACCATAATGAAACGCGCGCTATTGAAAATGACAAATCACAACAGCAAAACTGCTTGTTCCAATGTCGAAATTGAAGAATACTAGAAAGGAATGGCAAAATGGCAAAGTATAATGGCCGAACGACAAGGTACAGTAACAAATCAGCACATTGTAGAAGCAAAATAGTCAAATGTGATAGCATAATGTCATAACACAAGGACCAAATAGCATATTGCAGTTACAAAATACCAAATACTAATTTGGGCAGTCGTTGGACCCCATAATCTTGAGATCATATTGCAATAGCACGACTGCATATCTCAATGTCATAATTGAAATTGTGGATATCATAATTGAACATTTATTTTTGACGGTAATTACACCCCATAGATCACCTCCTTCTGAGGGATTCCATCTAGCCACGACCTTTTGAAAACCTACCTAAAACGATGGCGACCGCTTCGCCTATGAAAACTTGGCCCAATTTTCAATCGCCAACTTGATCTAGTTCACTTCAGCTTTCCTTGCCATATCAAACTCTTGTCATACATCGATGAACATTTGATATTCAGTGATCATACATGAAGCACTCGTTCACTGCGTATGCGTTGTTCAAGGCAGCATTGCTAAATTTGAAATGGCGGAGTGAGGTATTGAGGCATATTGACGAGTATTTACCAGTGTTTAAAGCTAAGAACAAAAATAAAATGAGAAAGGATAACCAACTGTGTGAAATTGAAATTCACGAGGTCGATAACTAGAAGAAAAGGATCAAAATTCACTACAAAGGTTTTCGCGAAGATACAGATGAGTGGCGTGACTATGGTTCTTTATTTGACCTCGAAGGATTTCACGCTGTAGTAAATTTCGAATTGATATTTCGGTCCGGTTTTCCATCCATTCAACAACTTGGCCAGTGATTTTCCTCCTGCCTTGCTCGCACGTCCTTAAGCCGTTTGCAGTACTGAAATCTTCTTTTTGACAACGTTTAGAATACGGCTGTTAACAACAACATCGCTAACACCAGATTCTTCAAAAATTAGTTTCACGACAGCGACTGTGGCGGACTCGTAACCGATTGCTGCGTTTTTATTCTTCTTGCCATAATGTATAAATGAGAAAGCTGAAAGAAATAAAATGTAGACCCCGGCAAGTTAATATTATAGGAAATTATTGACTCAAAACGCAAATCTGATTTTAACCTGACAATATTTTCACGGCTGGACGTATAGTGCTTTTGTATTAATCCACATCCTAGGCCTCAGTATCTGAGCCAAACCTTCAAACGGAGATAAAGGGCTCAGAAAAGTACGATAATATTGAATAGGCACATTTACTTGTTCATTTCGGGTCGGAATAAAGGAACCGTTGCTTCCCGTACCTAGCCTGAATTTCATCCGATTACTTCGAGTCGTTATTACTCCCTTGTTGAGAGGAGAAAACGACTCGAAGCAATCGGATGAATTTCAGGCTATCCCGTACCATCCGCATTGCCAATTGCTTTGCTACCCTTTCACGCTTGGAAAACTGGCAAAAATCACATGGAGCAGGATGTAGCTGTTTTGAGAGGCCATTTGACGGGCTCAAATCTGCTCTTTGTTAGACGTTTTACATATCAAAACAAAGGAAATTCGTTCCTCTCTTTGATTTTGGCGGTACATTTTCAATTCGCGCTTGCGTAAAAGAGTTATCGCCCAAGATCCCTCGCTCGGTCGTGGTTTGATCACAAACGCCTTGTTAATTTTGATCGAACCGCTCGGGAAAATTGAAAAATGACGGGGGTAAAATTTTACTTTGGAGTCAGAAAATTAGCAAAATGGAAACCCATGATATCATAGTTAAATATTCCAGTGGTACATTGAGTCCCTTGAGTTTCATATGAGTTCATAAAAGTATTGTGGGTCACTGCACTATTTTAAAGATTTTTTTTTCTATGAACAGGTTTGGTTAGATTTTCACCAACTTCACAGCTGAATGAATGAATGAATTTTCACAAGCTACGCTTTTGTATCACGTGTTTAAAAAACGTGACAGTTATGTAAATTTATGCAAATTTGGCGCATTGCGCGTGACGCTTTCTTTCGTTTTATGCACCTATCAATGGTTTGCCCCAGGATGGGGGGGCCGGGCAACCCACGGGAATTAGACTTCGTAAAGCGAACGTGGTTGGGGATTTTGACATCCACAACGCGATGACATCCACAATTTTGACATCCACAATGGGAATTTGACTTACAATGGAGACCCAAGGGTGGGGAAATTGACATTTAAAACCTGAAAATGTCAAATTTCCCGTGGGTTGCCCGGCCCCCCCATCCTGGGGCAAACCATTGATAGGTGCATTATTCCCAAATAAATATTTCGTCAACTTGCATTTGCTAACTTTATTATTTATATTACCTTTTTTGTCCTACTAGCTGAGTGATACTAAAACAATTAGACCCTTCGCCCTCAAGGGCCACGGGTCTAATTGTTAAATATTCACCGCGCTAGGTGAATATAAAGCAGAACAAAATCGCCGTCGCGAGCTGGGTGTTTTGCCAAGTTTCATATTAAATCTTTTTTGAAAATACACGAATATCCAAGTGCTGATGACTTTCAAGGCAAGAAAAGACTCCATGGCGTTTAAACAGCGTGATTTATTGTGAAGTGGTTTTCTGAAGCTGACTTTCTGTACGCTCGAAGCTATGTTTACCACTGGTCGCTTTGTCAGTGTTAGTTTTTGATTTCGGGATTTTCTTGCAAGACCAATTTTGCCTATGAATAGAAGTTAATTTATGGAGAAAAGAGGAAGGCAAACATTTTCGACAATTGTACGTGCCAGCAAGTTAACAAGGCAAAGAACTTTGGAGATAAACAACGCTCACCTTGATCGTAGCCGCTGTTGACAGCATTTGCAAGAAGCGACAAAGAAAACTTTCTCATTCACGGTGAGTTGAGAGAAACAAATAAAGCTCTACTTTTCTTCTCAGAATTGGGTAATAATTTAAATTTTCGGCGTTTTCTTTTAAACCGTTGATGCTAAAGCTTACAAAACTCGGTACAAAAAGTTTAAAACTATCATTTCCATGTTTGAAGATACTGTAAAGATCGGCCGTCGATAAAATCTAGAACATGGAACATTCCGGAACATTCCGGAACATCCCGGAACATGAAAAAACAAAAAATAATTTTCATGAAAAAATAAATAAATAATTAAAATAAAATAATAATAATTTTTGTAAAAATTAATAAAAACGTAAAATTAAACAACAACAACAACAACAACAACAACAACAAAAAAAACACGAAAAATAAAGAAAAAGAAACTGGTATCACCTCCGAGTATGAGAAAACAATATTTTGCCGCAATGAATTTGTTGGGCGATTGAGGGTCCATGCAAATGACAACTATATTAAAATGGGTCGCGAGAAGGGTAGTCTCCTTCGCAACCGTTTGGAGGCTCTTGACGTAACGCTCCTCCCCACAAAGAAACCAAGTGCAAGCCAAGTCGGTAAGTAACTCATTTCAAGCCAATATATAGTCTCCTTATATATAACCGACAATTTGCTTACTTGAGGTGCTCTGCTTTCTTGAGGTTGACATGAATTACTTACAGACTAGACTCTGTGAACTTAAGAAGAGCTTAGGATCTCCTGTCTTTGGATTTTAGCGGACAATACTCACATTCGTAGTAGTTTCTATACTGTTTACAGTCAGCTTGATATTTCAGACGACTCCTTGAGTCGCAGAGGAGTTTGCGACTCGTGGAGACGGCTGCAATTCAAGCTAGTTTACAGTCTACAAGTGTAGGATGGCGATCGTCGCTGTCACCCCTTGTGACGTTGCATTTTTTTTTTCAACTCTGTGTGCTGAAACGCTGTTCCCCCTTTTTTTCGAGCCCATGCCTAATTTATCAAAGACACTTGAAGGTTTGCTTACGCCACTTGTTATTTTATTAAGCACTATTTTTCAGCTAAATTCACTGAATATTACAGTATCCGTGTACGTGTCCGGGTCAAAGGTGAACAGAAAGGAAAGGAGCCGTCCCTCTTTGTTTGTTTGTTTTTGTGTTCCACCTTGCTAAATATATGTTTCCGTCGTGAAGTCTTGCCTTGTGTCGCCGAGAATAGCTACGCATTACTGTTTCCAAAATGAAATCTTGTTCACTAAAATCCAAGGAACGTGACAAATTCAAAGAAACAAACACGTTGGCAAAGCATTCGACTTAAAAGATAAATACAAAATACATTGCAAAAGTTATCTCTCAAATGACTTCGCTCTCACCAGTTTTGTCGTCAGAGCTGGATACCCAAATCACTTTGACAGCGTCGATCGTTAACCCTCAACTTGCGACTCGGGAGGCTGCTAAAATTCAGGCTAACTGATAACAGCTAGAAACTTAGCCTGCAGAGCAGGCGTTTTTTAACGAAAACTCGGAGGTACATTGATCATGGCTGCCATCTTGAAAAGCAACAAAAAAGACTATTTTAAACCCATCAACCTCTCCCTTAAAATCAGTTTTTGACTCGTCCCAACTCTCTGGTAGTATTAACGTCCAAGATGGCGGGACAACGTTATTCCTGAAAACAATTCATGGATCGCGCTCCAAAATACGCCTGCTTTGCAGGCTACAAGAAACTACCACTGCTCTACCACTGCCACTGCAACTATTTACGGCAAATGTGAATCTTATCCTCAAAAGTCCAAAGCGACGAGCCCCTAAGCTCTTCTTATTTTAATATAGTTTGAATTCTCAATCGCCAAACAAATTAATTGCGACAAAATATTGTTTTCTCATACTCGGAGATGATACCAGTTTCTTTTTCTTTATTTCTATATTTTTTGTTGTTTTTGTTGTTGTTATTTTATGTTATTATTATTATTATTATTTTATTTATTTATTTTTTCTGGAAAATTATTTTATTTTTTCACGGTTCCGGGATGTTCCGGTATGTTCCGGAATGTTCCATGTTCTCGGTTTTATCGACGGCCAACAAAACAAGCAAATATATTCGGAGACCCGAAAAACCACACTTGAAGTTTTCTTTGGATAAATACCGCAAACAAGCAATATCTGGCTTTAGTATAATTACATTGATGACTATCGAAAATAGAGCGCTGTGATTGACTAGGAGCTTCGCTTTAGCCCGGTGATTATAGCATTGAAGTCTAGCAGTTTTCAAAGTGGCAGCCAGATTTTTTGATGTTTCGGGGTCGGAAATTGATCAATAAATTTTTTTTTCTCGAATAATCATCAATGTAATTATACTAAAACAATTAGTCGCCTCAGGCGACGTGAATATTGGCGAATAGTCACCTCGACTTCGTCTCGGTGACTATTCGCCGATATTCACGTCGCCTTCGGCGACTAATTGTTAAATAAAAGATGAATGAATATACCCTTACCTACTGGTTCAAACAAATGGCCAAACAATCCATTTAGTAGGGCCAAGGATTGAAATTTAATGGCGTGAACGCGCTTGTGGCCATTGTAAACAGCTCTCTGATTGACTCCTGGTTTTGATATGGGACGAACTGTTCCATCAACAAAGCCGAAACAGTTTTCCAAGGCGGCACCTTTGTCATGAATTGCTTCAGAGTAAGTTTGCAGTAGGTTAGGAGACATGATGAAATGATTCCATTCGGTAATCCTATGGCCATGAACATTGTGCATCCATTCAGTGACTTCATTGCTTATCATGCTGAGCTCGGGTACTGATCGACCAAAAGTAGAAATCATATCAGACAACCTACATGGATAGCTAAAGCGCTTTAGTATAACACAAAGTCCTTCTGTTGAATCACAAACGGTACCTTTCGGACATGTGAAGGTATCAGGCATCTGTAAAACATCCACCAGCAATGAGATGTCACTCTTTTCAAATCTGAAGTCTGCCTTACACTGTGCGGGATCTTTGTTTTCGAGGGAAAATTTTTCGTAATCCCAGTAGCGAAACGGGAAGGCTTTGTGGAGTGAATTCTTCATACAGCACGGCAAATTCTTCGTCATCTATTAGCTTTTCTTCCAGACTAAGGAGCAAAGCGTCCTGTAAATTCTTAAATGGGTTTTGAGTCATTCTTGTCGGGAAAGGTGAAAAGCGTTTTACTGTTTTCCAGACGATGACTATTAGTGTAAATGATCGCGTTCTTGATCTTAACTACATATTTCCCGCACTTAGTACGCGGTGCTCGCCCCAACCCCACTCTCGGTCCTTACGTCACGTTCCAGACCACCGCGTTGTCGGTTCTTAAAGTCCCTAATATTATTGTTAAATAAGAAACCGACAACCTCTCGGGGCACTACAACCGATGGAAACAGAAAATTACAGTCAAATTTGTAGTAAAAACCTGAAATGTATTTATATAGTAATACAGCCCCAAAACCGAAAATAACCGACGCGTATCGTCACTATCGTCACTGAACAGTTTTCATTTACTTTTCTTTTGTTCAAAAACAGTAATCAAGGTTGCGTCCAGCAACTTGTTTTTCTGACTTACGGTTTTCTTCCGGAGGTTTAGTAAAATCTTGAATTTTGAAGGCTCTCAGCCTCCCGGCTCCCGCAGTGCGTGTAGATTAAAATAGGCGGGAAAAAATGGCGGGAACTCAACCCAGGACTGAAAGATTTACAAGACCTAATGTGATTGGCCAGTCACACGCCTCCTGACAGTGTAAATTTCTATCGAAATATGTGATTGGATATAGAGACTTGTCTTCTCATTTTAATACGCATCTTTTCATCACGGCTATTTCACTGATACGTCTCTTTGAGGATATCTTTAGACTTTTTAGAGGGAAATTACTCAATTTTCCAAGTGAAGCTATTGTTTTCAAACCCTAAAACAATAGCTACACTTGTAAATTACACTTGAAAACTTTTTATTAAATTGACCCCGAGAGAAGACCCCGAGTGGTGGCATTGTTTTTCAGATAACAAGTTTCGACATGCCCGTCTCGGATCACAGACTCACATGGCGACGCTCGGCGAAAAATTCCTGGAACTAGGAGTATGATTGGTTTATTGTGGCAAATAAATAGAGCGGCAATTTTTCTCCCTTCTTCCTCTCGCTTCGCTGTCGACTTCTTGTGCTATGGTGTGGGACCTGGCTTTCTAACCCTAACCGAGCCTTAACCTGGGGGTTTTGCTCTATCATTGAGCATTAAACAAAGCTCTGTCTTCCTTGGTCTGTCGAGTGTGTTTTTGGGGGTTTTCTTTCACGTTCGACGGGAGAATTTGAGCTTGAACACAAGAAACCTCGGAGAAGAGATGGCGAACGAGATCAAGCGCTTTGTAGTTCTCACTGGAAAATACCATCGCCTTTGAAACAGGAAATGATGCAAAGCGTCTGGGGAATGCAGCCGTGAGTAAGTTCACTTTCTGTGTTCAAGGGTTTGGCCCTTTTCCCTGCTGTTGCTCTTTTTTGCTCCGTGTATAGGCGATGCTCTGTTAGCAGTGTACAGTAAAAGATGGGTCGTGCAGTCCTGCTTTCGGATCGCCTTAGGCGACTGTAAATGTGGAAGCAGTGAACATGGCCTTTCTTACATTTTTTTTATAAGTATATGAACTGTTTGTTGTTTTTCACTGATGTAAAGATTTTCTACCCTTTTTGCTATGATCTTAAATAAACCAACATTCAATTACTTCGCATTGTGTGGCGTTTGAAGTTGTGGTATATGAAGACCACAACCATTGTAAACTGTTGATCTTTGGTGTTTCTTGGGGGACCCGTTTCTTGGGCGAGGTTGTTTTAAGCTGGGTTAAGATAACCCAGAGTTCGTACGAAATTTGAATTCAGATATGAAAACTAAAAAAGCAAATTCAATTTTATTCTTTATGTGTACAATTTGATGATTGGATACTCTAAAAAGAATAGAAAGAAATATCCGAGAAAATGCTTTTGAACGGAAGAAAAAGAAGCCAGGATTAAATTTAACCCTGTTTAATTGGCCTGTGAACAACTGGGCCCTGGTGTACAGGTAGCATGGGTTTTTTTCAACAGAACTGAGAACTGCTGTTATTTTTTTGGCACCTCAAGCCCAAGGCAGTGGCATTTTAATAATAATAATAATAATACTTTAATTATCCTCTCTCCTTATGGGGCTTTTAAGGGATAATGCAGCAAATAATATGGAAAATAACATGGTTAAGAATCCCTTCTGGTAGGAGGTGAACCAGTTGGCTATTTTACAAGCTTGGCCGAGGATTTAAACTCGGAACTACCAAGATGAAATCCAGCTAGTGGTTAGGGCGGTTAATAGACCATTTGCAAATCTCCTGGGTAGGACCCTGGGGAGTTTGCCTAGAATCACAAACACATCGTACTGTTATGAATTACTTCTGACCAACGTGCTGGTAGAGTATTAATTTGCAAATCTCCTGGGTGAGTTTGGTTAGAATCACAAACACCCTCTAATGTTATGCATGGTTCAATTTGACCTGTTACCATCCCTCCCTTGCAGTGAAGTGAAAAATGCATACAGAAAAAGGTCAAAGGACTTCACTGTATGGTTGAGTTATCATGAGTTTGAATGTTGTAGTTTGATCATCAGATTTTTGTTCACTTGTAAAGAGAAAGTCTATTGAACATTCTTACTCATGTTCAACATTTTAGATATTTCTTGCTGACATCTGTAATACTCTTTTATACCTTATTCTTCTAATATCAGCTTGTCTTCTTTCTTCTTTGCACAACAGTGAGTGAGCAGCAACTTAAAATGCTAAAATATTCCAATGCAGTTGATTTTAGTTTGGTCCATAACAAGTACATATGTACACAAATAAACTGTTCAGGACTAGACATAACTAAATTTCTTTGTTGACAGTATTACATGTATGTACATTGACCATAAAACTGTTAAAGCCTTGGGAAAGCACAATGATAACAAAATGTGAACATTGGTGTTGGTTATTTTCCTTTTCATGTAATTGTGGTCATAATTAAGTCCTGGGAGATTATAGAAAGCATTTTTCTGAGTATATGTTAGCAAATAAAATTCTATCATATTGCTCTTCATACACATAATAATACATGTACGTCGCAGTGGCCATGTTTGTTGACAAGAACATACATGTTGTCCTGTTCTATTTTCCTCTTTTTCCTGGAAGGAATTTGTATTGTTTTGTCAATTAACATGATCGCCATGTCCAGTAGTTTCAGACCAAGAATACTTGACCATCTTACCATCACTTTAAACCAATCTTGTGGTTGTCATGTTAAAACAATATAATAAGCATTTCTGAATAGCAGCTCCAATTATTGCAACATATTTGCTAAAGATGCACTAATATTATAATATTTTACATAGTGCAGGGCCGACACTATTAAAGGGCCAAGGGTCTGGGATTTCCTCCTGTTACTATAAGCATACCTCTCAACTACTTTTATGGCAAACAGGAAAATAACCAAAAGCAATCCCTAACTGTTTAATAATTACATATAATTTGCCTACTGTTTGCATATTATACCTGGCAACTTGAAATCTTAGCAGCAACCCTATAAATTTACATACCGTGACCAAATAAATGCATTTTAGGGGTCCAAGCAGGGGTGTTTAATAGATAAGAAGGGTTTATTCTCATAACTGTACTAACAAGCTCAACAAAACTAATGTGCTTTCGGCAAAAATATCAAGTGAGTTTAAAAATAGCAGAATGTCCTGTCCATATCACTGTTTCAAATCCTTTCAAATCCCAACATCGATGTCATAAACCTTGCTCAGGGTTATTGCATTGCCATTGTTAGTCTATCCTTAATTTGAACTTGACATTGAGCAAGATCATTAAGTAATTATTACGTTCTGACAAAAATTGGGAAAAAATTGTTTAATACTCAATATTTGTAAACTTACGTAATACACTGTCACTTTAATTTCCTTTTGATCATAACTGTATCCATATTTTTTGTGCTGTGTTTAAAAAATAATATTGTAATTGAGGAGGCCTAATTAACATCAGCTACATTTATGTAGTTTCCTTTATGTCTCCCTGCCATTACTTTCTACATTTTTGTATCTTTCTTGTAATTATTGTAATCATGTGCTTTATCTGTGTGGCAGATAAAACACAAAAATACAAATCAAGCAAGTAACTGAATGAATTGAACATTTGACTTTGCTCCTTTTTTCTAAATATTCCTAGTATTTTGGAGACATTTATTAGATAAGAGGCATTTATTTGGAAGTGGACGTTTATTAGGTCATTTACGATAACCTGCATGTGTTATTTGTTTGTTTATTATCATTTTTTCCATACACACAAAATATACATGTAAAGTTTAAAGAAAAAAAGATGAGGCAAGGAAGCCCAAGAAAGCCAATTAAGGCTTATGAATAGGACCACCTTTTAAGATTATGATATCTAATTATTATACTGACATCGGCAGTTTAACTCTAAGTATGCATAATTTGTTTTGAAAATAGAAAATAATCATTAAAATAGGATAAAAATTATAGAAAAGGCTGAACGTGTAAGTGCAAAACAAACGAGAAAAAATAATGCAAGAATAAACGAGAAAAAAAAAGCGAAAGAAGCGAAAAGAAAAAAAAACACCTTGCGACCAACACCAAGCTACAGTTATAAGCTCTCTGCATTATCAAAGGATTCCTTTTTAAATTTACATTAAATACATAAATATTTTCCAGTTAAATAAAAATGCATATTTTTTAAACTTTTTGTTTTTACTTTTACTTTAAGTTTTGCATGTTCATGCGTGCATGGAAATGTGCAAATATCTTGATCAGCCAACGGTACAAGCAGCATTCGTTTTCACTGAAAATACAATGTGATGTGCTTAAAATTTGTAACCAATATGCTAGCGCTGTAGAAACAAACAAGTTCATTTCCTGGTGTATCAAACTGTTACAAATAACAAAAAATGTAATCCATTTGGTGGATTCACACTAAGTCTGCTGCATGCAAAACCTAGGGTAATTCAGAAACCACTTTTGAAACATATTTAAACATTTTAGGATGTCAGAGTTTTTCAAAGAATCATATTTTTGTTACTTTTTCATTTTAATGGTTTTTGCTAGGGAATATGTCTCAAGAGTGCCAGAGTAAAAAGACATGGACAAAAAGTAAAAATACCGGTAGGCAATTTTGAAAGAGCATGCAGAGATAATGTGTAAAGTGTAAGTGTAAAAAACATATTTCTAAAGGGAAATTGATTTAGAAGATAAGGTGTTTCAAAAATCTGCATTGTCTCTGAAAATACTGTAGACTGAAACAAAAATGGAGGGACTAAATTAAACTCAGAGCTCAATATTTCTCAGCTGTTGAGAATGTTGAGACCAATAATATTGACCTGTCCACTGTACTTGATAATGCAAGCAAATTAACTATTAAAGGGGTAATGATAAAGTTTTAAAACCAATTGTCAGCGTGCAAAGAAAGTAGTGTCTGGTAGCCAGGAGCTAGCGGATTTTGCTATTGGGCTAGTGAATTCTGTTCTTAACTTGCCCAACGGAGTTCTTTGGGGAATTCAAATAATATTACAAATGAACTGTCAGTAATCAATCCTGGTCACTAAAAATTTATTTCAGGCTACTTGAAATGAATTTTGGGGTTTGGGGAATTGAAATTACAAATGAACTGTCAGTAATCAATCCTGGTCATCAAAATTTATTTCAGGCTATTTGAAATGAATTTTGGGCTAGTACATGCTTAAGCTACAGCTTCTGCAAATGGCAAGCTGTAAAACTGACTTTCTTTGCACTCTGAATCATGTGCAGCCCCTTTCCTTTAAAATTTGCTGCAAATGGATTATATAAAGAAATTTGTTATACAAGTTTTCTAAGTTCTAAATGTATTCCCTGAAACCCTGACTTTTGTTAAACTAGATACGTATGACTGTATTCAGTAGCTGTATTGAATATCCAATGTTATCTACTGACAGGATTTAAGCATCATTCTTCCTGTGATTTTTGCAGAACTCATTTAATCTCTTGCAAGCCATCTCTGTCATAGCTTCAGGTACTGTGAGGACAATGCGGAAGAAGTTGGGATACTGAAAGCACTAAACAGACACAGCATCAGAGCTTAGAGTGGATCAACTTATCACACAAATGTGAAACTTTGGGCTTTAAGTGAGTACAACTTATTTGATTAAGTATATTTTTAATATCAAGCACAGAAAAGGAATATCACAGTGGAACCTCCCTTAATGCGAACATTCAGAGTTCACTCACCAGGAAGTGATCCTTTAAGAGGATCAAAACTACAGGAGTTTTTGTAGAAGAGATCCTGACTTCTTTTTGGCAAAGAATCTACTTTGTGATATGACTTAAAATATGTTGTTCCATGTTGTCACTTATAAAAGTTCTTTTGTTACTCTCAAGGATAGCTTAAGTGTATATGTACTTACGAGATCAAGGTTTCATTACTATACAAGGCTTTGGCTGGAAAAATTTTGGAGTTTTTGATAGGTGTGGCTGCTTACGAGAAGTGGTTGCACATGGTGTTAATTCTACTGTTAAGTATGTTTCTTGCTTCATTCAGATGCCCATGCATGTATTTTGGATGAACTTCATTTCTTAAAATTTTTATTGTTTTATATTGTCTTGTTCTGTGACAAGTGATATGGTGATAAACTGTTAGCTTGTGCCGCTTTCTTGAAAGATTGACATCCTAGGGTTGTTTTAGACTGTCACAGATGGCTCAATTCACGTACTCACTCACTGTGAGCAACATTTGATTGCACCCTGGACTAGTTTAAAGTTTTTGTTTTAGTTCCACTGACATAAAGGGATTTTTTTCTCTATTTATTGACATCAATTTGGATTGTTGTTGACATGGACTGTTTATTTTTTCAAGGCATTTGCCTAACTGATCTATGATACAAAACACAATGTCTATTTTACACAATGCAGTGCTTATTAATGCACTCTGACATGAGTTCTAATTAGACCCTTAAAAACATACCTTACAACATAAGTAAATGCAAAAAAGACATTATTTACCTTTCCAGGAAGGCAAAATACAGACTGTTCTGATATTAGTTTTTCTGTGAAATCAAGGTCATCCACAATGCCATCCAACTTGGAAATATCAATACCAACCTGAAACATGGAGTTTGATATTGAGAGCTAAAAATTTATTTCTCTCAGCTGTAGGTTGAGAAATCACAATTGTTACAAAGGGGGCGTGTTGTGTACATAATGTATATTATAAGCACTAGCTTCCATCTTTGTGGTATTGTACAGTGCTACACTCGGGATGAAATTCCAATGAAACACCCTAAATCCTTCCTAATTTATCAATTTAAAAAAATAAAGTGCCCTGGGTGCTAATTCAATGAAATTACTACTTCTCTGTCACTGCTTTGTAACTTACCATCATGTACATTGCTCCACAAGGCATTATAGGCTTGAGTTCGGGAATTCTAAGAAGTGCTTCATAACAAATTTCAGCATTTTTCTGTAAGAAATTGTAACAAACCGTTTTTTTAAAACAAATCTAAAGTTTAGCAGTTTGCTCATGCAGCTGGCTGCATATGAAGCCATATATCAAATTAATAGTGACATAGTGATAATTAAGTAACTGGAAGGCCAAGCTGTGGTGTCTAATGTCTTTTGCTCCACACATGAGGAGCTGCATCAGTCAAGGGTTTTTTATAATTTTTCTTAAAATTTACATGATCTGTGTGATAGTTAATGCTGCCTGATGGTTTATGAAACTTTGGTTATTATTGTCAACTTAGTTGTTAAGTCAATTGACCATTGTTAAAAGATTGAACAAACTAATTGCACATGCTAGCCCTTGGATTTCCTCTGATTGAGGTGGGCTTACACTGTTAATGTTGATTTTTCAATCTCAACTTGGTTGCTAGCAAAACGTTTGTGCCTTACTTCCTCAACACCATACCACCATCTTAGGGATCACCTATACCCCTTTAATGCTTGTGTTGTAGTTTTAGAAGGTTGAGGATTAAACAAGGCTACTTAGGGCTTGACTTCTCTCTTTACCCTTGAAGTACATGTATGAACACAAAAATTTTATATTTTCTTTTGTCTGATCCCCTCAAGAAGCAGTTGGAGAAGTTAGCAAATGATCAGGAGAATTCATCTTGTCTGATTACCCTACATGCTCTCTGTATTCTCATGTACTCTCTGATAAACACTGGTAGACAGGTGACATTATTTTAATGTTAAGCAGGGAGTAAGCCGGGGGGTGTAATGGCTATAATACAGGGAGGCTCCACCCAAAAGAGGTACCCTTTTCAGGGGTACATGAAAGGATTGGGATTTCACTAGTTGAAGTTTAACAAGAACACTCTTACGGAGGCATTCAGTCTCACTTGCTTGGAGATTAGATCGAGAAATGAGCAGGCGATTAATTCTACACGAAACAGGATTTACTCGCTAATTAAAAGTTTTTTTACTTCCTACTTTATCGACGTTGATATTTTTTATTTGTTTCTGAATTGATTTAGTACGTGTGTTAGCAACGACCAGAAATACGTCTGCAGTCGCAGGCTATATGCATGTATAAATACATGAAAATTCAAGGGCCCTGACTTCAGAGAAATAAATTACATCATTGCCACAGATCAAAAAAGTGATTTACATATGGCATGACTCATTTCAATCATCACTAAAAATAAAATGCATGCTCATCACAAGAGCCATTTGCACACAATAAAAGTTTACAACACCTGACCATCGTAGTTTTGCAAAATTAAGATGGCTGTGTATAAAAGTGGGACGGGGACAAGAGGACGGGGACATGGGGACGTGTGTGTGGGGACTGGGGACTTGGGGACGCGAGACGAGGGGGACGGAGACGCGGGGACGTCAAAAACAGGGACGCAGGGGACGCGGCATGTGAATGATTATCGCAAAAGTCGGAGGTAAATGCGATATCTCTTTCTTGGTGAAAATCTGTTATTTTTGGTCTACATTAGATTCCATCTTCCAAAACCACCTTGGACACCTTATAATGTTTGCACAAAATATTTCTTTATAATAGGAGTAAGCGCACTGACTATCATGATTAGGGCTAGGATTGATTTCCACGTAATTTTTCCATGCGTACGTGCATAAAATTACGTTTGCAGATACCGGTAATTAAAAATAGAGGCATGTATGAAAGGTCGCACGTAAGCGTAAAAGTAGAATCTCGCTCAACTTCATGTTTCATCTCAACAATCTACATCTTGCCTCTATCTTATTTACGTGATTAAAATTTACTTGCGTTAACATGCACAGCCAAAAATGCGTCAGTGGAAATCAACCTTTAAGTACTGTTAGCAAGCATTTTCTGTTAGGTTTACCCCCAAAAATATGGAAAACAAAGTAAATGATACTACATTTGTACAATAGTTGAATCCCCCGTGGTTTAGTGGTACAGAGGATGGATTTCGGATCTGGCACTTCGGGTTCAAAGCTCACCTATGCCACTTAATTTTTTATTTATTTTGAATCGAATGCTGTTATTCTACATAAATTTTGGTGACTGCAACCCACCCTACCCTGCTTTGGGCTCCAATATTCCATCAGCAAGAAGACCAGGACAACGGTTTAACTTTCTTCAATGCAGGGGATGTTCGCTGAGTCTTTGCTTCGTAAACAGGCATGGAGGAACCCTAAGGAGGGCAGGGTGGGTGGAGCGTCCCCAAGTTCCAAGTCCCCACACACGCGTCGCCATGTCCCCGTCCCACTTTTATACACAGCCAATTAAGAGTCTCTTTTTTTTCAACCACTCAGTAGTGTTCACTTCTTCCAAAGTAATTAATCAACACTTTGGAGTGATAGAATTTGTGGACCAACACATTTTGGAAAAGCTCTAAATTTAATCTTTTCTAAGCTTTCTTTGCAAAACATGCATGGCTTCAATCACGCAACAATATTCTTAGTCCCACTTTCCACTAGCTGTCTCCGCAAGGAACAGCTGGCACACTGCTCACTATTTGTGTACAAAATACAATGAAAAACGTGTTGCAGGTTATGAGTCTCGCAGCTAATTATGCAAGCAAGACTAATTATTATAATAAAAGGGTAGGGAAATCTCATTCCGGTCTGTAAAATACCTAAAAAGGCTACAAAAGGATCTTGTGCTGTTAAAAAGTTGAGAAAATTTTCTGGTTTTGTGATGTATTTCATATTTAAAAGACCTGTGCATTTACAGCAGTTAAAAGAGATGCAAAGTTCTAAACTAGGTGTGTGAAAGGGGTAATATTTGTCAATGGAAGGTAATGAAAGGAGTACCTTTTCTGTCAAAGATGGTATATATAAAATGTTAAGGGGTCCATTGGACCCCGGGGCCCCAGGGGGGTACTCTTGATTTCAAGTGACAGGGATGATCGAAGGGTTTTTTAGGGTTTGAAATTTTTGGATTTCAGGATTTTTTTGTGGGTAGCGTGATTTAAGTAGTGATTTGTTTGGGTATTCAAAACTAATGTTTCTATTTTTCGTGTTATATCATTCAATGGAAATTTTAATGGCTTGGAAATTAGGCATGGGATGTTTTGGGGGCTAAATTTTGGCCTAGGGATTTTTTTGGGTCTTGGTTGTAGCCCAACGGATTTTTTTTAATTTTAATTTTTGCCCCCATTCAATTATCACTCCCCCTCCCCCCCCCCCCCCCTGGCTTGGGGCAGAGCCTCCCCAGCTTACAGGGTTTAAATGTGTACTTTAGTACTGACCTGAATGACTCTCATGGTGTTTTCAAAGAAGCTTGATGGTGTGTTCGCTAAAATCTCTGGCAGGGCACCTTGAACAAGAGTATTAGGACCCAATATTTGCTGTGATAGGGCTATTAACCCTGGCTTCACCTATTACAAACAGTTATAGAGATTTCAAAATGAGACAGATCACTATTCTCTCTCTCAGTACCTTGAAAAAGAACAGACAGCAAGCTTAAGATTGAGAGGGATGCTACAGATCTGTGGAACTGTGTGTGCTATTGATGAGTGTCAACAATTTTAACTTTTTTAACCATTTTATACCTCACTTTCAAATGCTTCATTTTTGTCATAGATGAGAACCCAACCAAGTCTCCAGCCAGGAACAAGGTATCTAAAACAGCAAGTGTCAACCATTATTATTTCAAACTTGAAAAAGCAAATTTTCAAGAGTACTGTTAAGTTACCAGGCTTCACTGTTCTAATTTATTTACTCTTTGACTGTGGCAGGATATACTGTAAGCTAATTGCAGTCAGTAAAGTGTAAAGCACTGGAGAGCAGGAGGTCACCAATTCAGTTCCCGGGGCCAGGTACAGTGTAGGGGCACAAAACTCAGGGTCTGATAGTAATTGGGGAAGAATGTAGTACCTTTGCACTAGAAAATGACTAGAACTACTTCGCCTGGCTTGGACAAAGTTACGACCACTTATTAATGATGGTCCTGTCTTCAAGTAGGAGATACAAAAACAGTATCCTCAGTACACATTCATCCAAATGAAGTGGGTTTTCTTTTTCCTTTTTATCTCCAAGTCTGGATTTTCATGATGGAAGATGTTAGTTTTGGTTACCTTTTGGAAATTCCTCCACAAGTTAGAATGGGAACATTCTCTGATAACTGTGCAAGAGGATAGAACTTGTGTCCGGGAAATACCTTTAAAAAAGACAAGTCATATGATTTGGCTTTACACTGGTGCAAAATTTCAAAAGTATTTTTACAACTGGCTATAAACATGGGTATACTAGCTTGCATTTGAGTCTGAGGGGTTTATAAAAATACTAATTACTGGACCTTCATTAAATTGGCCATTTCCTTTATAATTGTGTGGTCTGAATTCGAAAGCTTTGACTGTTTGTATCTGCATCCATAAAATAACATAGTATATACAGAACTTACAGCATACTCATAAACCTCATCACAAATGATAGGAAGCATGTATCTCTCAGCCACTAGGAAACAACAGACATGCTGATTAGGATCAATACTCAGCAGTATAAAAGCATGAAGTCATCTGAGTTGAGTTTGGTTGAACATTTCTCTACAAAGCCAGGTTAATTCATAACAGTCAACCAACTACTCTTTTAGTCACAAACTAATGGACAGCTAGGCGATAAGCCCTTTGCAGCTAAAGAGTTACATGGTACAAAAACACCTTGCAGGAGAGCAAATGACGCAGTGGAACCTAATTACTCTATGTTAATCACTTGGCGTTTATTATAAAGAGAGCAGAATAACTTTCACTTCCAGCTTAATTTACCATCACAGTGCATAGTACAGTATCTCAATTAATTATAATACAGCAACATTGATTTACTCCATCATACCGCAAAGCAGGTGTATTTTGCAGTGCAAGCAACGATTTACTGTTAATGTTTTCCCTCGACAGAGAGTTGGGGCAAGGAAAAAATGACTCCAAGGGAGAGGCTGACAGTTTTTCAATGCATTCAAGATGGCCGCTGTGATTGATGTACCTCAACTTTTTCATTTAAAAAATGCCTACTCTTGCACTGCAGGCTAGATTTATTCAAGATCAAGAGCATGGATGGGTTTCATTCAACCCACCTGTATACCTAGACATCATAATTTCAATTCCCTTGTGTTGGCCCAATTCAGCAGTACTGCTGCTAAACTCCAAAGGTGTTTTCAAATAACAGTCATATAATTATGTCAGTTAAATCTATTTACACTGTAACGCAGCATCCTATGCAAGCCACTTGTTTCTTCTTATGCAGTTAATACATGTTTTTTACTTTATATACCTTCCAGGATAGCCTCTAAGTGTTCCTTAGAGTACACTGAGCCACAAGGGTTAGAAGGATTGTTCACAACAATTGCTTTGGTTCGATCATCAATCAGAGATTCAAGCTGATCAAGGTCAACCTCCCAAGATCTGTCAGGCTAAATACATGTGCTATTATTGTTAGTAAGTCTTCATCGTATCATTTGCTAAAATGTGTCTATGGAGAGGTAGAGTTAATTTGACTGTTGTTTTTTTTTCTTCTAACAAGACTTGTTGGGCTGTTAATATTCATTTTCCTTTCATAGGTGTCTAATATGAATAATAATTCTGCAGAGTGAATTATCCCATCTCCTGGTTTCTTTACACGTTTCCTTTCCATTACCATTTAAGATATGTAAAATAGAATAGTGTACTCTGTCCTCTTTAATATCTTATAAATTTATGTATATTGTAAATTGTAAAATGTGTTTTAATGGTTATTGGCAAAATGAATCAATGAATAAAATTAATGAATCCCAAAGGGACTAATTAAACTAACAATTTTTTATTAACTTTTTATCTTTCATTGTTCATAATAATGGTACTCTTTTTCCTTGCAATCATAAATATTGTCCAAGATCCCTATAGTGCTGAAAGGGCCAGTACACTTCTTGAGTAGAGATGACTGTACTTAATGTGTCTGAGCATACTCTCACATTATAGAAGTGACTAGCAAATTTTTCTCACGGCAAATTTTCCAGGATTCTCAATCAGTTTTGAAGTAGACACAGTCAGGTAGCTAGGATGTAAAAGTAGGCGGCTTGGCAGTTAAGTGCTGTAGGCAATTTGAGGCTTTCACTCCCTCACTTTTCCCATTTTCCGCCAAACGTAGACAGCTCAGGCCTGTTTCAAACGTCGTGCTACTGCCGTGCTAAGCTGGCTTGACTGTAGCTCGACTGCAGCACGACACTAGCACGACTTGGTTTCAGACGTCGAATTTAATTCAGTCGAATAGAACGGCTGTTGCCGAAAACAAAACACAGTAATAAAGAAACGGTTCAGGAAACTTTAAAATGTATTCTAATGCATTTGTAATTTATGAATTGAGTTCGGCACGGCGGTAGCACGACGTTTGAAACCAAGTCGAGCTACTGCCGTGTAGCACGGCAAGGCTTGCCGTGCTACACGGCAGTAGCACGACTTGGTTTCAAACGTCGCGCTACTGCCGTGCTAAAGTCGAATTTAATTCGATCAATTGAGTTTGACACGGCAGTAGCACGACGTTTGAAATGGGCCTCAGACCTCAAAGTAGCTGGTTTTTTAGGTGGTTAGCGGCATGTAATGATTTTCTACAGTAAATTGGACTGCAGGTCTCCTGCCTTCATATAACCATAATTATGTCTACAGATGTTCTGACTTACATAATTATAATCTTAGAAGAAAGCTAAGCCTGACAACATCATTTCTTACCATTAAGTTATAGTGTCTAACTTCATGTCCTCGTGATATGCTCAGTGTCTGGTAGATAGAGAAGCCTGGTTTGGGCAGGAGAACGTTGTCACCTGGATTGAGCAGAACATCAAGAGCAAGCTCCAAAGCTCCTGAACAACCACATGCTAAAACTACATCCTGGTAAAGAAAAACATTCAATTTAAACTAATTTCAAGATTTTATTCAGATTGAGGCTTTCAAAGCAGGAGGGTATTGAGTTCCAAAGCAAAATGAACACTTGATGACTCGGCAATGTGGTATTTAAATGCTGTAGAACTGTGTTAATGCCAAATCAGCAAATTTTTAAACTAAAGAGCTAAATCCACAGACATGAATCAGTTGTTTCAAAGTGAGATGCGTCTAAAATGGCAAAATTATTAAGCTCATAACCAGCAATATTTTTCACATCATAATAATATAGCCTTTCACAATGATGAGTGACTTGAGATATAAAGCAACTTTTATTTTTAATTTTTATTATTCCTTTCAATACCATTTTCATTTTCTAAAATGTAACAATTTTATATCAAAATTAATAGAGACTGTACCAGTTCTTGCAAAAAAGAATCTCAAATTTCACCTCTTTGAAATATGCCAATTTTGGCACAAATTTAATTCATAACATACTTCTATTTGTCCCTCTTTTTACTATAATAATTTTGACAATCTTTTTAACATTTAAGTATGTACTAACTAATTTTCCCATTTGTAGAATTTGACTTACAAGTTTATGAGTAGTCCAGCATCTATTCTTATATGTGCCAAAATGTCACTCTAGGAAATTATTTTGTCCTGAGGGGGACATGACAGACATATTTTTCATGCCTTGCTATAGCCATACTGTCCATAAGTGACTGTTTAGTCTAATTTTCTGTTCAGTTACCAGGATCTTGCTGTTAACAAAGGTTCTGATTGTTGCAAGAGTTTTAGTGAGTCAAGTTGAGCCAGTTGCTAAACGTGTGGTAGGGTAGGTAAGGTATATTAATTGGTAGGAAGAGAGTTAAAGAATCAATGTTCTTACAACATAATAGGTTATTGTTTTTTAATAATATAATACCTTGTAAGTAAGTGGAGAAAAAGGATGAGAATGTTCAACCGCAATGGCTTTGCGAGTTTCAACATAACCTGCAACAGAAATAATTTCTTAGTCATTTCTCTTGGCAGAGATATTAGTGGCTTGAGAAGAGTGCCCATACAAAATTTTAAGTATGTTTTTGGTATGTCCAAGGTATTTCTAAGGTGTGTTGTAAGTGACTCTAGTATGTTTTAGGTATGTCATTTCTCAAAACATGCCTAAAACATAGGTTAAAAACATACCTAAAAAGTACTTAATCTTTTGAATAATCAAGACATACCGGAAACATAACTTTAAGACATACCAAAAAAAGTAGGTAATTTTTTGGAAGAGATATGACATACCCAAAACATAGGTCATAGGCAAATAATGAGTAATAAGTGAGATGTTGACATACCAAGTATATACCCCGACAGACATACCAAAACAGGAGCTAAGTTTGTTCAAGGAAAATGAGATACCAAAAACACAGGTTACAGACATTTAGAAATCAAAGCAGGAAATTAGGGCAACTTCAGTTTTTTTGTTAGTGGCCATTTACTGGTTTAATTTTTTTATCAAAGCCTTATTTGACCCTGCTCATGATCATGTATCGCTGAACATAACTTGTGTGTGTATTTTTTTATTCATGAAATGGGTCAAAAATGTCAGACAAACTTAAATTAAAGCAACAGTTGCCCAACTGTGTTTGGACAGGTACCTGTAGATGGAGCATATCCATTATGTTTAAGTTCCTTTGCACACTTCAAGACAGCTTCCACCATCTCATCACAAGGTGTAAGATTTCCAAACACTGATGGATCCCCTGAAATATTAAGGCAAGACAAGGCCTAAGTTGATGAAAGTTTTCTAACCTAGTCATAAATAATAAACTAATAATGAATTAGACTTTCTGAACCCCTCGTAAATTCATGCATAGAAATCCACCAGTGGTGAGTGATGAGGTTTGGAAATGGAGAGGTTAAATTTACAAAACACTAGATTGTTTAATACACCTTAATGCACTTTAACAGAGTTACAACAAATAGTGCCACGATCTACCTCTGCTTAAAGCAGTGTTAATAATTATACATGCAGGTTCAAGATTCCTGGCATTTAGCTCAAATAGTGAGCCTTTCTGAACAAGTCAGCACCCGTTAAAAGGCCACTCTCTCCTCTCCCTCCTCTTTCCACTGTTGTCAGTCAACCCTTCCTGCTCCATTAATTGGGGTTCATAGTTTCCCAGCCATAAGATTAATCTCAGTCTACACAAGCTTGTAGAATATTTGCTGTACGTCTTTTCTCTCAGGTAATTGAGTCACTTATCCCAGCGAGCTGATCGAGAGACTGTTCACTAAACTTATCAGTGAGTCAGCTCAGTCTTTTCTCTCAGGTAATTAAGTCACTTATCACTTATCCCAGCGAGCTGATCGAGAGACTGTTCACTAAACTTATCAGTGAGTCAGCTCGCACATTCCCAATTTTTTCCCTTGAAATTTTGAGCAACAAGGATTATTCCAAGAAAGAATTAAGTATTAAGAAACAAACTGACTGCAAGCAGTCTAGTGAGCTGGCTACCTATAGTGTTGGCTCTGATTGTAGCTAGGCAGATTTAGGAAAGACAACATAATAGCAGTCCTGACAGACAACGGCATGTGCAAATCAAAACAACAGGCTTGACCAATGGCAGAGCTGAAAATTGGGCACCGTAAGTTGCGTTCAATCCTTTCCATTACAATCCTTTCATCAACTGATGATGTCCCTATTCTGTTGCCAAATCGCTCTTATATCTCAGGTATTCAACCTCCAACCATAGTAAGACAGTTGTTAAAAAACAATTGCATGCAATGTTTAACCTGATATCCAAACTTGGTGGGCGTGGCACTTTGTTTTCTTTTGACAACACACATTTGTCACTTCATATTATTAATTCCATTACCTCTCTTTAATAGTATAAAATAACTTACCAATAGACATTTGCATGGCACCTTTTTTTTCTCAATACACAAACAAATTTCTCGCTTTATATTTTTAGCTCCATCACCTCTCTCTTAATATTGAAATACCTTACCAATAGATAGAGCAATCATTTGCTTCTCAGGGTTGGGTGTAATCTTCATCCTATCTACAATAGATCTAATTGGATTGAATGTTGTTGTCGCTGTTATAGAGGCTGGAATGTGCCATCTTCTTCTTTTTGCAGTTGACATTCTTTCTGAAAAAGAGAGAGAGAGTTTTCACTTAAAATTTGTTTCCTAATGCCAATATGATATGGTATTTATATACAGATAACTAATTAGATCTATAGCCCTTGAAAAATGTAAAAAAGGAATGCGATATTGTTTAAATAATTCTGGTACAAGGTTTTTGTCCACTGAAAATTAAAATTACTCAATTTCCTGATGGATTCCGTCTTAATTTACCCTTTCTTTAAATAATGGTGATTTTTAGGTCAAATTAAAGGGCTAAGTTCCACCTTACATCGGAAAAAAGGCATTGAAAAACATTAAATACTAGTATTGACTCAGAAATGATGGTTGTATAATTATTTTGACCACAAATAAATATTGTTTTTCTTTTGATTGACCGCGTGTGTATACATTTTCCAAGATAGTGAGTACTGTTTAGCTCAAATCTTTACATTTTGCTCTTTTAGCTAAACTGTGAAGCCTTATATGGGCAAAGTCACAGGCAGTTGAGTTAAAATCTTAAGAATATTAATATCAATATTACATTATTAAATTAATATTGACAAAGTCATTGTGACATCATTCTTTAGGTTTTAACTCAACTTTGTATGAGTTTAGCTAAAAGAGCAAAATGTAAAGATTTTGAGCTACAGGTGTTGTATGCATGGATTAAAGGTGAGGCAGTTCATATTGTTTACATTTATTGCTGGTTAAGCTGTGTCACCTGGATTATACCTGGATTACAATATCTATTTCTTATTAAACTTCAAAACACATTGACATCACAATTACTGAAACTGCTAATCAAAAGTTCTAGTTCCAAAACCATCTGGCCTTACGAGATTATAAAGTCAGATTGGAGATAGAAACGCTAATAACAATGGATTATTTAAAACCTATCTGTTATTGTGAATGCGACTTTGCAGTAGTGTTTGTATCGTTTGTGTATGTCAACTTAAATATAATAGCTAACTAAGAGTAGATTCATTTGTAGCATACTCGTGTTACCGTCTCATTTTGCCCATTGAATGTTTTTTGTTTTTAAGCTCAAAAACAAAAAGAATTCCCAGGAGCAAATTCGACGGCTTTACGCGATAAGGTAAATGAATGACCCTTAGCTTAGCAACAAACACATTCCCCCCCCCCCCCCCGCCCCAAAAAAAAGAATGAAATTTATATATTTCCAAAGGCTCAAAATGAGGGGACGTACAAAACCTTTTTTTGTGAAAATGAGTTTTATTGCATGAAAGTAATAATCTATTTTCTAATAAGAGATTTAGCATCGTTTTGAAAAATAAAAAGACGCTTGAGGCAACTCGAAAACGGAGTAAAAATGCAGTGATTACATAAGTATGTAAACAATGTAATTATAGCTTAATTATTGCGTGGCACGACTAATCCTCAGTTAATTTGGGACCTTTTGTGTAAAAAGAAAAGGAAACTTTCAATTTTAGTACATTTTCTTTATCTTTGAACAGTTGAGCTTATTTTAAGGCCAAAAACAGACTGCAAGCAGGACAAGCGAAGGAGATTGACTCGTGGAACCAACGCAGTAAATACACGCATAATTTATAGCTGAATATTGAAAGCCTTGGTTCACGTCAGGCCAGGCCGAGTCAAAGACTTTTAGAAGGTGAAGGGCATCTTTGTCTTTGTAGGTCAAAATATATCGACCTCTAAACATGGTGCCTTTTTTCAGATTTTCTTAAGTGTACGTTTGTTACAGGAAAACACAACACGAGCTCGCCTGAGCCAGGATAAGATGGCGACCTATATAATCTACGGCACGACGAGGTCGACTTAGTGGCGTTAAGGAATTTTTTACGTCGTATGCGATATACAAAGCAAGATACTGAATAATTGAAAGAATGTTTCTTCTGCGTGAAACGCTCCCTTCCCTTCAAGGCCCGTAAAATTTTGCAGTCGGTATTGTTCGTCTTGCTGTGGCGTAACTAAAAGGCCTCTTAAGCTAAATATATTTGCCTGCGACGACTTACTAAAAGTAAGCCGAATGATTTACGTGATAAGAAGATGTACGTTTGTCCGGAATGAACGGAAAAATGAGAAAGATTGCTCCTAATAAAGCAGTAGTAAAGAAAGTTTCAAGGAACAATTTACCCGAATGATAGGATATTTATATTTATTTTAAAAAAAGCAAAGAGTGCGAGCTTGCTGTGCGGACAAGACCGAAAGTGCCCAACAACTCAACTCCAGACACAAGAAACGACAAATGTTCACAAACTAGTTAAGTACAATATTGCCTCAACTTTTCATTCTGATTTCAGGCTGGCTAAGTAAGGGTTATAGACTGTAAGTTGATCAGCATGAGTGAGAGGAGTTGACTCAGACAACGGAAAGCCATTAAATAATGTTTTCAATCCAAACCAATTTTTGAAACCAAAGACAGTATTCTGTCAAGATAGAAACGTTTATAATTGGCATTCCTATTGTCGCTGAGAAAAAGATATAAAAAAGAGGTAGCTCTTACGTTTCTGTTTCTTAAAATTATCGATAATCCAAGCAAATTCAATTCAATGTGCAAACTTCATGAGTCAATGAAACTGAACAACATCCGGAGGCAATTAGAATAAAGCGACGTTCCGACTCGATGAAAATAGCCACGGAGGTTTAAAGCTCTCTTACATCTTACATTTTATCATGATTACAGTAGCAGCACTTACCTTTGAAACGGTATTTTGAGTCTCTCTAACGCCAAAATTTCAAGGAAAACAACAGCGCGATAGAAGTCAACATCCAAAGAAACTTCGCCAACGTTCTGTCCATTCATGCAATTCATGCATAACAAAGGATTTCTTATGTAATCGCTATGTGATTGGCTAGGCAGCTGTCACACCCACGACACTCCTCCAACCCACCTCCTTACGAGCAACACGTGGCTGGGACCACGGAATGAGAAAAAGGATTTCCTTTTCCCCATTCTTAATACAGCGCTGTTAGAAAAAAATTCGCTTTCATTTTCGTGAGATTTTCACCTTAATCATGGCATTGGTAAATTTAAAAAGCAACGAGAATGTTGACGCACCGTACTTCAAAAATAACAATCAGAAGTTGATCTTTTCTCTCAGTTTCAGTGGTCGGTTTCCATGTTTTGCTATAACGTCAAACAACAGGAGTAAAACAAGTTTCAAACTTGTTGTGTCAGACGTATTCCATCATATCAGCGAAAAACTAACTTCCGGGTCACGGATTCTCCTCGTGGCTGAAGCGCGTTTTCCCTGGCGTTTTTATTTTACTCAGTTTTTTATTAGAGAACATACCAGTGGTCTTATCCTCATAGTAGAATGGGAAGCAAGGCCCCAAGTTCTGCAAAGCTGATCGCTTTACAAATTTCATAGCGGTACGTGCATGTGAAAAACGGGTGACCTTTGCCTCACGATCTTTTCTTTCATTCATATGAATAAAATTGACTTGCAAAATTATGTATGTACATACATACATACTTATCCTTTATTTAAACACTGTATTTTCAGATTTTCACGATTTTGCATGTCCCTTAGAAATGAGGATTCGTCTAACTTTTGGAATTTTAAAAAAGTCTAACCATTTGGAAAAATGTATTATTTTTCAATTAATTAAGCTCAGTGCGGTTTTGTTTATTCTGAAGTAGGTGTGGCCTACTCGAAAGCTGTTGCTACTCTGTCCACCACATGCATACACATTCAACACAGTATTAGCTCTGTTTTATCTTATTTAATTGACCATTGAAGAGAATCTGTTCTGGTTTTAATTTGTATCTGTGAACTAACAATATAAATAGTGTGAAGTAAAATGAACTTGAACTTGAACAGTCCACGAAGCCCGGGAGGGTACTCCCTTATATAAGCCATATAGGTATGTGCTGCCCCATCGGGTAGGGCGGTTTTGCGCCGTTTTGGTCTGAAAACGGGTCTGATACACTTTGCCCATTTTGGCCTGGAATCGGGTATGGTTTTCGAGCGAACTACGGGAGTGTATGAACGTATTTATCGTTTCAATTCCAAATCAGTGAGAAAGAAGGAGAAATATGCGAATTCGAAATGGATTTGAAGAGTTTTTTGTTTGCACTCTAATCTAAGTGTGCTCTCACCACTGCGCCACCCTTGCTCCCCAAATCATATAGTTGTTATGCCAACTATTATTTTTTCAGCAAATTTTTCATAAGAAAAAGAAAGAGGTTTGTATCCGAACAAGGTCAACCTCAGCCTCACGTTCACTCAATGGCTAGGATACAACTGTAAAATGGTCTATTTTCCAAATGAAGACGGAAAGAAAGAACAATTCGCGAATTCGAAATGGATTTTGTTGGCGTTCAGGAGCCCATATGGGCTCCTGTGGCGTTCTAATCTAAGTAATGATGACATAATTTCTAAGAGACCAGGTCTAAAAACGGGTGTAGAAAATGATATTTTTTGTTGGTGTGAAATAGGGTCAGGTTTGGAGAGCCGGGCGGTACACCGGGCCCCCATCAAGAATTCCCAGGGGTGTCCCCCGGGATTAAAAGTCCATTATTTAATGGGCTCCTGATTATTTTCGTTGTTCACGATCAGTCGTGATTGTTTCTTGTTTCTCCCCAACATCAACATGTTGCTCATTTTATAATGTGCATGGCTCCCGTTTGAAAATGCCGTGTGACGCAAAATGGAGGATTGGCGATTTTTTTGTTTTTCGGAAACTAATTTTTGCGATTACGACAAATTGGTTTTTTCTTGGTAGGAATTAATTTTTGCGATTTACAGAAAGTCGCGGACGAATCGTTCATAATATTTTGGTTTTCATTGCCAGGAGCATGTGCAATGGTCAAACAATACTAGGGAGTACTTACTTTTTGTACCAACCAAACTTGGTGAGTTATTAAAGTTCCTGAAACGTCCGACGTCTGGCTCTCTTAATTTCGTCTGAATGAGTTTGGATCGTCTAACACGGTTCTACCGAGTTTGTCTAATGGTCGTGGGTCGTGGGTCGTGGGTACAAGTCGTGGGTGTGGGTGTGGGTGTGGGTGTGGGTGTGGGTAAAAGTCGTGGGTGTGGGTAATGTTTAAAAACTAATTTTTAATCATAATTAACAACGTTACTACTTTTCAAAAAAATATATTAATAATTTAATTACAATATTACAAGTTTTTGATTTTTTTTAACTACTCGATAACTAATAACATAACGAAACGAACATAACACAATGTATGAAAATGAGTGGGGATGGGTAACGGAAGGAATCCATTGGAGCTATTTTCAGGACTAGTGTAATCTCTTGATAATATTTTGAGAAAATTTGTTTTGGTCAAACGCTTGAACAACACGCACACAAGTTAATTAACTTAGAATAAGTGTTGACAGGCCAAACACGACTCATAGGCTCGAGACAATGTGAAACGTGACCTTGAGAGTTAGCTTGAACGGGAGTTTTTTTTTCCCTTTTTCCTCTCGCGCGCGAAGGTTACTTGCACTTCACAGTGCATGTACCATTCTAAACTTCAGTTGACTGAGTAAATCTTGTTTTTGCCGCACCACACAGGCTTTCCGCTTACATTAATTAAGAGGTCATGAAGCTGGTTTGTTACATGCAAACTGAGTAATCATTTCCCGTAGTTTATGCTTCTGTAGGTGTCCCTGATGGGATTTGATCTCAGATGCATTTGCAAAGTTTTTTAATTTTCTTTGACCTCTGTTTCATACAGCTACACAAAGATTTTAGTTTCTTTGATTTTCTCCGTAATGCCTGGATCTGAATTACTACATGCATGCATGTGAGTTTATTTGTCACGGTGAATGTTGTTATTTCCTGTCAGTATGACGCTGGGCCCAGGTGTTGTTTGCACGATGTCGAATTTTTACGGATAGTAAGATCGTCAGATTTGAGTTGTACACTGTAGCTTGAACTAAAGCTACATCATGTATGGAGAATTATGCTGTGCATCAGTCAAGATAATTCTCTAAGCGCTGATGTAGTCCATTTAGTTTTTTCTTGAGATAAGTGAGTTTTTGGACTGGAGCGCGATGATTTGTATTTCCTTCGTAGGTATTCTCTTTTGTTTTGCTTAACAGTGTATGCGACTGTTCTAAATTCTTAAGCAAGACTGCAGTTTCGGAACTATAGCGTTCCTCGTTTAATTCTTCACTTTTTCGGATATTTAAAGGGGAGAGCAAGCCTCATCGTATAACTTATAATATGGGGAAACTTCCCGGTTCTGAGACAATCCGTTCTCATTGTTGTTCGCGTTTTTAGCAACGTTCTTACAAGACCCTTTGAAAGCGTTTTTGACCAGTTTATGGTGGAGACAAGGTGTGACAGCTTTCCTATGTTAACTATATATTTGAAGACAAAAATTAGTTCAGTGTTCTTTTCAATTGCTCCTGTACCCACCGCCACCCTCTGCGCTGGCGGTCGACGATCTCTGGTAGAGTAACAGAGTAGGGGAAGTGTTGTATAATTTTCATACATCGTGTGTTCGTTTTGTTAAAAATCAAAAACTTGTAATATTGTAAACTATTAATATTTAACAAAACTTAGTACGATTGTTAATTGTGATTAAAAATTAATTTTTAATCATTACCCACACCCACACCCACACCCATACCCACACCCACGACCCACGACCATTAGACAAACTCCGGTTCTACCCGTCTGCTTCAGACGAATAGAACGTCTGAAGATCGTCTTCGAGACAAACGTCGATCTTCACATGTGATGAACTAAACTATTATAATAAACTGAAAATTTGTATGTAAATGAGTATTTAGCCTCGTTCGGGAAAAAATTAGTTCGACGTCTGAATCAACCAACAGACGATTTTAAGGCCAAGGCCAGACGTCGAACTTTTCAAGAACTCAACTCAGTAAATAGAAGGTTCGTCTCCTGAAAAGTTCTATGTTTGGCGAGTAGGCCAAAAACGAATTACTTTTCTTTGTCATTTGAGTTGTAATTGAACAGACACGATTTCTTAGTACTGTATTTTTGTGTAGCGAATTTAAGTTAGAGAATTAGAACCGTGCATAAATTTCGTACACGCGGTATTTCAACCACTTCTGAAGTGTTTTTCAAAAGGCCAATCAAGTTTACAAATGCGCCAATCCAAAATCATGCTGCATGCAAGGAGTAAAGCAAAAATCATGTTTTCTTCGGTCAAGAACCTACTTACATTTTAATGAACGCTTAAGAAGTAATAAATGAGACAGTTAAAATTAATAAAATCAAGAATTCAAACCTCGAGCAAAATGGTTTTAACAAAAAAACTAATGAAGACGTGGCGATAAAGTTGAAACAACTTACATGTAACTCCTTGCTTGCTGTACTTTGCAAAACGAAACCAAAACGAAACGAAACCAAGCGAAACGTGAGCCAAAGCGAAACGTAAGCGGGTAAACATGCCTGTTGTCCGAGACGTCTGGAATGTGAGGTATGTTGTTAGACTATTTTATAGTGTTTTCGAATTTTAGTCTTTATTCTTGGTTCAGCAAAAATACATGCTAAACTACTAAAATTACATTTCTCAAAGCCAAAAACAATTTTGAAAATTAAACTCAGTAAAAAGTCATGAAAGTTAAATACAATATTTGCATTAAATTGCCACTTTATATTAGAGCCTGTTGATAAAGCTAGCTGGCTGCACGGAACCCTAAGGCGCCCAGAACTTTCTTTAGTTTTAGGGAGAGAAGGATACAAAGGGTGGCCGGTCATGCTGGAGATCTTACTGAATAGCGCACGATCTGCCTTTTCTAAGACATCATATATATTAATTTGATAAGATATATATTTACGCTTATAGCAGCGCTGTAGAAAATTCTGGACCGCTGTTAAATCAGGTGTCGAGGACGCGTATATAGGAAGACCGTAAGTTAGTTTTCGTTAAAACTATTGATCTAAAAAAGTAATCTATATCTGGTTGTTGGTATCCCTCCTTAAGTAAACACCTTATCACATAAAGGCACTTATTGGCTTCTTGCAACTTAGCTTCGATATGCTCATTAAATCTGTGATTACTTTGTGAGGTAACCCCCAACACTTTTAAAGAGGAAACTTGCGTGATGCTGTTTACAGGGTCTATATCATGAGCTACCTTCTTACAGAGTTTCAGTTCATTACACTTCTTTAAATTACATGACGTAGCATTATCTTGTGTCCAACTGAAAAACCTGTTTAACAACCTCCTGAGAAAGATCTAATTCATTCTTACATACTTTGACTAGCAGAGTAGAGTCGTCGGCATATTTGACTATGCTAGTAAAGTTCATTGTCCCTAACAGCCAGATCATTGATAAACAAATTAAAAAGATGGGGGCCACTGACGCTACCTTGAGAGGTTCCTTTGTTCACACTATGCCATTTATAAGTAACTCCCCTAAATACTAGTCGTTGTTTCCTGTCCATTAGATAGCTTAGATACCAGTTTACGACATATGGATTAAGAGGAAGAGCCTTTAGCTTTTCCCCAACTCACGTGGCCAGCATCTATGCAAATTTATTGCAACAAAAGAAAGGGTTTGCATAAGAAAAGAGTACAACTCCCAGAGGATTGGTTTGGGACACCAACATGGCCGCCGTGACGTCATGTGAAAACACTCTATAGTGGCACACCTACGCATAACTGGTTTGGCCAACAGCAAAAATCATCGAAATCCAAAATTGAAGCCAGAGGGCCTGTTTAGAGGGCCTGTAGCCTGTATTTCATCCGATTGCTTCGAGTCGTTTTCTGGGAGTAATAACGACTCGAAGTAATCGGATGAAATTCAGGCTAGAGGGCCTGAAAATAGCATAAATATGCATGAGAGAGGCTGCCTAAGCCCAAAACGCAAAAACAAAATAGCAGCTCAAACCTTCAACGGGGTTATAAAAAAAATGGAATAAAGTCTACAAAGGCTACTCTGGGGATACAGGTAAACTGAGTGGAACCAGGTTAATAAGGACAAACGGGAAATGCCATAGTGTCCGTATTATCGTAGCCTGCGTGCAGACGATAAAAATACTCTGATTAGTACCGTCTGAGAAGCAGCGCAGAGATCCTTGTTCTGAGTTTAACAAGGTTGTAAGTTAGTAGTGGTGAGTTAAGGGTGGTGAGTTAACTCGTGTGAGTTGCAAGATTTGGAATTTTCCAAATCTTGCCGGCAAGATATGGAATTTTCCAATTGCCGGCAAGATTTGGAATTTTCCATATCTTGCCGGCAAGATTTGGAATTTTCCAAATCTTGCCGGCAAGATATGAAATTTGCAAGATTTGGAATTTTGCAAATGTTGCCTGCCGGCAAGATATGGAATTTTCGAAATCGTGCAATTTTCTCATTTGCTGTACATGGCAATTTGTGAATCCAGGCGGGTATAACTTCGATTTTTTCTGATCGCGTCGACATGAACAGCGGTAAACGTACCTTGAAAACAAAAGATTGTATATTTTTGCTCTAACGAGCGTGTCTTTTAGGGATTTGCCTCTCTTATATGATATAATAGGAGGTTTAGTATAGATGCTTTTCAGTAACAGCTGGTTTTGTATTACAACCCAGTTATTCATTAAAATTTCTTTTAGGCCACGTATTGGCGGGTGATATGTCGTGACAAATGGCAAAATTTTCGTTTGAGTCTGTTTTCTTTGTTGGAGAGCCAACCTTCTGTCCTTGAAACGGACTCACCGATTCAAGTTAGATTTTTTGGTAGGGGTAGACAAAATTCGTGCTAGACAAAGCAGCTCTCAGTTCAGCTCTTACGCAATTTGACATCGCGATAAATATCTTGAAAATTACCAGATTTACACGTGCTCAGAGAAAATTCAAAATCTTGCATGCAAAATTTGGAAAATTCAAGATCTTGGGGCAAAATTTGAAATATTCATAGATCTTGCAGGTAAGATTAACAAAATTCCAAATCTTGCCGACAAGATGTGGAAAATTCAAAATCCTGCCGGCAAGATTTGGAAAATTCCAAATCTTGCCGGCAAGATTTGGAAAATTCCATATCTTGCAACTCACCACTCGCTAACTCGCTGCAGTAACTCAC
The DNA here is from genome assembly GCA_038088405.1 of Porites divaricata. Taxonomy (NCBI): domain Eukaryota; kingdom Metazoa; phylum Cnidaria; class Anthozoa; order Scleractinia; family Poritidae; genus Porites; species Porites divaricata. Next base: position 5,575,138 of record JBBMOI010000018.1, read on the forward strand.
CACAGATAACTCACCAACTTGCCGGTCCCCCTTGTTCTGGACCCCAACGGACTCAACGAATTACCGGAAGTTCGTTTCGAATTTCCCTTCAACCTGATTGGCGATCACGACAAACAAAACAAAGGCCTTTTTTAACTGGCCAATCGTGGCGCGTACCCAAATCTGGGTACACAGCTGGAAGTCTAGAACAAAGATTTCGGCGCTGTTTCGCAGACGGAGTTAACCAGGGTTTAATTTCGTCTGCGCGCAGGCTATATTATCGCGGTATCCGGGTGTCCGTACTTTAACAGCGGGTCTCAGAAAAACGTACCGTCATGTTTTCTCGATATTAAAACCAAAGCAGACATTTTTACGAGAAAACGTTGTTTACTTTCCTATCTGTAACTTTAAAAACCTCACGATCATTTATATAGTCTCAAACTAAAAGTAGCGTGACGATTTTGGCAAATACACACACGGGTCCATATTTGTTTATATATATATATATATATTTATTATATAGACACAAGTGTTTTACTGGGAAATATACCACCCGTAAAGTTCATAAACGCTACATCCGGGACCCGAGTGGTTTATTTTCCATAATCTCACTAGTGAGTTTATCGATGACGTAATTTCGGTCATTTCCCTCTATTACTTTATCGATGTCTTTTTGTCTATATAATAAAAAGAACATTACACGGCGGCTTGAAGATATGAATTTTATTTTCTCGTGGCAAAAACAATATTTTACTCACTCGCTGCGCTCGTTCGTAAAATATTGTTTTGCCACTCGAAAATAAAATTCATATCTTCGCGCCACCGTGTAATATCCTCTATATATATATATATATAATCCATAAAGTAAAATCACTCAACTCTGATGACCATAAGTTTAATACAAACTTGTTTCGTAGGTGTTACCACCCACTCCTCAGTTAAACTTACAATCATACGATTACGATTGTAAGTTTAACTGAGGAGTGGGTGGTAACACCTACGAAACAAGTTTGTATTAAACTTATGGTCATCAGAGTTGAGTGATTTTACTTTATGGATTATACCGCTCCTACACTGTAGAGCACTTTATTGGATCACCGGTGAATCTTCAACTTGGCTATATATATATATATATATATATCTATATCTATATGGTCTATAAAACTTCGTACAAAATAACGTTTTTGCTTTCCTTTAATAGATATTTCGGCAGTTTATAGGCTTGTCTACAATAGAACTGAATATTTAAAAAAGCTTTTTGAAACATTCTTCTTTGCATTGAGCTATAGTCAGGTAGGGTAGGTAGGTATTTTATTTATCCACATTACACGGATGACGGTACCAGACTCTTTTAAACGTGAACGTGCCAAATTACTATAAATCCAGTACATATTAAGACGAAAAAAAAATAAAATAAAAAATATACGAAGATATAAAAATAAAAATATACGAAGATCAGTATATAACACAGAGGAAATCTAGCTATATGGAATCCAACCAAAAAGTTACAAAAGTTACAATTACAGTCAACTCCGGTAGTCAAATTGACCTCATCCTGCATTAACGTAAAACTGTTAGAGATGGAGCTCTCCCATCATCATCAGGTAGATTGTTCCATAATCTTGAGGTGATGTAATGATATGACCTGTGCATAGATCTACTGTTATAGGTAGGCTGATTAAGCTTGCAGAAGCCTATGAAGTTCATATTTGTTATTGCGAAATAAGAACATATCCTTAATATTATTCGGCCCCATATTGTATAAGCATTTGTAAAAAAGGGTGAGAGTATGAGAATATCTACGATGCTCTAGGGTCTTTAGGTCAACATGGTTGCTATATGAGGTTGGCTTAGCCATGTTCAAAAGAGTTCTGATACCGTACCGATTGGTAAGTTTCAGTTCGTTAGAAAGACCAGGTGATAACCCAACTAAGACTGGAGCACAGTATTCTAGGTGTGGCAAGATAAAGGCCTTGTAAATATTAACCATCACTTCTGAAGGTATGAATTTACGAACTCTCCTAAGAGCACTAACTTTAACATTAACCTTATTACATACAGATTTAATATGGGCTTTAAAAGATAGGGAGCTGTCAATGGTTAGACGTAGTAACTTCATATCGTGAACCACCTGCAAGGGTGGCCTTGTACGGTCAGCAAACAATTCGTAGTATGGTGGATTGTCACCCAATGGTAACACTTTAGTTTTAGATCCGTTTATACTTATAAGTAGTTACACTTGAACCATGACTGAAGCACATCGAACTTGCTCTGAGATCTAGATTCTAACACATCTTGCTTGGTTAGGGTGTGATAGATACAGTGTCGTATCATCAGCATAAAGCCTTAGCTTAGCATCGTCGACAGAATAAGTGAGATCATTAATGAACAGAGGAGGCCCCAATATTGTTCCTTAAGGGACACCGTGTTAGATTGTTTTTCAGTCTGAGTTAGCCTGTACAGACGTTTTTTATTTTTCTTTTGTTCTTTTCGAAAAACATCGGCGAGCACGCGAGAAAGAATTTTCTTCTTCCCCTACCACTAGCCCCTTGCGCTGACGGTCAATAAATCCCCTGCGGTTCATATTTTATCACCCGAGCTCAACGGACTATGAAGAGGAAATAGAGGGTCTGTGAACAGGCTAATTCTGAGTAGGTGTTTCCAGTCTTAGCACGTTGCAATGTATCACACAGATATGAGCGAATAAGATTTACTGCACTTCCGGTAAAGCCACAAGCTTTCAACTTGGAAATAAGTAGGCTGTGAGAGATTGAGTTAAAGGCCTTGGGTAAGTCTACTGCAATATGGCAATACAATGATCCTTATTATCGAGAGAAGCTCTGAAATCTTCAGTCATTTTAAGGAGAGCAGTTGCACATGAGTGACCTTTCAGAAAGCCAGACAAACTATATATCACTTAGTATAACTTTGCAAAGTCAAACATTTGGTCATGCAAACCTCTTTCAAAGATTCTAGAGAAACATGTTAACACACCATAGTTGACCTTATCAGTAGGACTATCCTTCTTGTAAAGGGGGCTCACACTGCTACGTTTCCACAAGCTTGGCTATTCATCAATGGTTATGCAGCGGCTCATTTAGTTGGTTAATGGAACAGCCAATACCTCAGAGGAAACAGGGAGCCCGGGGGGAAGTCCTATATGAAAGGAGCGGGGATGCTCGTCGGAAATTTTAAATTAACCATTAAAGGAGACCAATCTGGGCGTGGCCCAACCTTAGTTTTGACCACTAAGAGCGATCATTTTAAACTTTGATTACGTGAATCGAGTAAATAAAACGAATTGAAAAGATATAATTTTTTAATATTTCTTAGAATGCAGCCCTAAAAGAGATCTTTACGGCTAAATACAATGGTGTGTCCAGAACACGCTAAGCGAGACCAAAATCTGAAATTTATACCCCTATGCGAGACGACGAGCATACCCGCCCCTTTCATATGGGAGTACCCCCCCGGGACAGGTAATATTGGTAATATTTTATCTGGTCCATTGGCCTTCTTAGGATTCGGCTGGTACTGAAATTTTTAGAAGCACAAGGCGATAAAGATTGATAAAGTGATAAGAGTGTTCAAGCAAATCTTATCACATACATATTCCTATAAAAGATACTCTGCGACTGCAGAGGTTTCTCTCTTGCGTGGCTTGCAATTGTCTGTCGCTTAGTTGGTTTGTTTTTTACGCCCGGCCGGGCCCGTGTATAAGACAAACCAACTACGCGACAAGCCACTCGATCAACTTCGCAAATGCTAAAAGCCATACCCTGTGACTGCAGAGGTTTCTCTCTTGCATGTTAAAGACTGCTACTCATGTCACGGCTGCGCAGTGTTCTTTGTTTGAACCTTACAACCTGATCTTTAATAACATTGCTTACTTTATTTAACATTTGGAAATACAATGGAGAAGACGAAACAATTTTACATGAAAATCGGCGGTCGTGTTATCTTTCAATCATGTCGCAACTTCGCGCTGTGGCTGAAAAGCTAATTCATATGGTGCGTTCGATTAGCCTGAATTTCATCCGATTACTTCGAGTCGTTATTACTCCCTCACGAAGCAACGACTTGAAGCAATCGGATGAATTTCAGGCTAGCGTTCGATTTATCATATGTTGAATGAGAATACGCAGAAGTTTGAGCATAATCTCTTCAACCGCAGTTTTTTTCATGGATGCTGGAGCCGGGGGGGGGGGGGCGTGCAGTTACTAGTCAGTCCCCCTGTCCCCGCGCTTGGAAAAATGTTCTACCGCCCCTGCTTTCTGACCATGAATTTTCCATTCATTCAAAGGCCAAACTTGAAGTGTTTTTTTTTTCTCTAGTATATACTGTACAATGTATTCTATTAGTCCGGAATACATCAATCAAACGCGCCCTAATATCTAAAGTGATCTACAAATGCATCTCTGTCCGAGGCTCTCTCTCTCTCTCGGTTTAGGAGTTGTAAGAAAATTATTGCGTCATTGTGGCGGGAAAACTCGTCGCGTGATCTGAAAACTAAACTTTGCACAAGAGTCTAGGAACTGTGTAGTCGTACCGGGGTAGTCGTAGCTGATCGAATGTGTAGATTGAGTGTAGATCATCGATATTTTTACGCGAATTGATGTCGATGAATCCTTTGACTGTAGAACAGAGTACAGAATTCTAAAATATGAACATGTGAAGAAATATAATTTCAAAGGAGTGAAGAATTTAAGTTGCATAGAAATGGTTGTATCACACATAATTTGTGACAGGAGTCGCTATTCGCAAAATAGAAAAGCTTCCAATATATTAGAGCAGGTTTGAAACCTGCTCTCCCCAGTTACACAATTGACTCTGCTTCTCCCCTACCCTCCAATCTCTTAACATTTTGCGGGCTCCTCCTCTGAGCTTCGCGAGGTTCTGCGATGATAAACGTATTTATAGTTATATTTCAATCTTGGGGACATTCCGATAGCTTAGACCCGTTTCAAACGTCGTGCTACACGGCACTAGCACGACGTTCGAGACCAAGTCGTGCTACTGCCGTGTAGCACGGCAAGCCTTGCCGTGCTACACGGCAGTAGCTCGACTTGGTTTCAAACGTCGTGCTATCGCGGTGCCGAACTCAATTCATAAATTGCAAATGCATTAGAATACATTTAAAAGTTTGCCGAGCCGTTTCTTTATTATTGTGTTTTGTTTTCGCCAACAGCCGTTCTATTCGACTGAATTAAACCAAGTCGTGCTAGTGTCGTGCTGCAGTCGAGCTACAGTCGAGCCAGCTTAGCACGGCAGTAGGACGACGTTTGAAACAGGCCTTAGAAAGGCTTTTTTCTAAGAAACCAAATACTTCAAACTGGCTATTCAATTCAATCTTTCATTCGACCATTCAAAAATCGAAATTACAGGGTAGTTTTATAGTCTAGAAAGGCTTGTTTTCTACATAGAACATTACTAAACACTTTCTCTAGACCTATTTTGCCCAAAAAGAAGCAATTTAAAAATTTCCAATTTTTGGCTAAAAACATGGGTTAACCCCTTTGGAATTCCGATTTTGCGACTCTTCAAAAATCGATATTTTTATAGTCTAGAAAGGCTTGTTTTCTATGAACAACATTACGAAACACTTTTCCTAGACCTATTTTGCCCAAAAAGAAACAATTTTAAAATTTCCAATTTTTGACCAAAATCATGGTTTAATTAAGCCCTTTGGAAAGTTTTGGACTATTCAAAAATCGATATTTTCATAGTCTAGAAAAGCTTGTTTTCTTTACATAACACACCAAAGACTCTGTATGTCTTTTTGCCCCAAAAGAAACAATTTAAAAATTTGAGTAACACCAATACTTTCATTTTCAGTCGCCTTGAGTAGCGGTATAAAGTTCCTTGTTATGCTTTTCCTTCTCCACGAACGTTTGGGAGTAGAGACTTCGTGACGAGCCAAAGAATGTTAACCTCATTCCCAGGGTGCTCTCCTAACCGTCGGGATGGGTAGGAGAGAGAACCTGGAAACAAGGTTCAAGGAACGTTTCAACTTCTATTGGCCCGTTTCTCGGAAATCAAAATCCAAAGAACAAAAAGTATAGTTTAATCAACAGATGATTTTATGTGAAATATATGAAATGATTCATTTTGAACTACGGTTATAGATGAAGGTGAAGAAAGATCATCGCAGTGACTGAAAAAAAAAAAAAAAAAAAAAAAAAATCAGGGCTTCAACGGGATTCGAACCCGTGACCTCCGCGTTGCCGGTGCGTTGCTCTACCAACTGAGCTATGAAGCCACACATTGGGAGCGAGGTCAATTTATTGAGTTCATATTAGGTTCAAAATGAATCATTTCATATATTTCACATCATTTCATTCCTCACGGGAGTTATGAACTCAATAAATTGACCTCGCTCCCAATGTGTGGCTTCATAGCTCAGTTGGTAGAGCAACGCACCGGCAACGCGGAGGTCACGGGTTCGAATCCCGTTGAAGCCCTGATTTTTTTCAGGCTGCTTCTTCCAATTGCTTAAATTGGAAAATTCACTGCGATGATCTTTCTTCACCTTCAGATGATTTTATAGCGTCTGCAAAACTTTTGAAACAGCGATATTGAACGAAAACAACAACAGCTCTCCGGGACCATTTGTTTTTGGGACTTTCGAGAAACGCCATCCAGGGTACCGTCAACATCTCACCAGACACTTAATGACCCCCATTTTTACTGTACATAGAATTTCAAGACTCCCCATTTCCGCATACCCCATGCCCCCCCCCCCCCCCCCCACCCTTTACATTTATGCACTTGTTAGAGGCTTATATGTAGCCTAGGAGTTATCCGTATGGTCTTAAACTCCCTTGTGAGACCTAATCAAAGTGGATCCATGGGAGGGGAGGGAGAAGATGGGAGAAGATACCAAACTACAAGCTTTGCATATCCTCTATCCATACCATGTTCTTCCCTAAAAAAACACTGTAAGGTGATACTCCAACCAGCTGCAAAAATATTGAGAAAGTGCACCTTATTTGGGCTTAAATGGCCTGTCCATGATTTTCTGTTTCTGATCCCCCCTCCCCTTGTCAAAATTGCTAGCAATACAAGACCATGCTCAAAACTTGCAGGAACAACTTGGAATGGAGTGGAGGGTGAATGTGAGTGTTATATCCCACAGATGTACGACTAGCAGGGCTTTGACGTAAAAATGGCAGGTTTCGACATTTTTGCATCTGGTTGTAGTATTCAATCAGACCATCAATGTTTCACCTCAAACAGCTTTAGGTGAATCCAAACTGCATTATAGTGACAAACACCTCATTCGGATGCAGCAACTTCAACATATTTGCTCAATGAAACTCAACACCTAAACCTGTTTTCTACGTTTCAGAACGCAAAGGCAATTATCATGACCGTTTGACTGAAAGCCTTCAAAACACACAAAAAAATACACAAACAAAAATGACATGCAAGAATGCTTTTATTACTGAGGTTTCATTTTCCCCCACCTTTACTATTACACTACACAAACACATGACACTCCTATTGATAATCCTGATTATCATAGCACTGAAACCAGAAAATCAGATTCCTAAAACATTAGTATAATTACATTGATGACTATCGAAAATAGAGCACCGTGATTGGCTGGGAGCTTCGCTCTATCCCGCTATAATCGCCGCGCGCTGATTATAGCCTTGAAGGCTAGCAGTTTTCAAAATGGCAGCCAGATTTTTTATGTTTCGGGGTCGGAATAATCATCAATGTAATTATACTAAAACAATTAGTCGCCTCAGGTGACGTGAATATTGGCGAATAGTCAGCTCAACTGCGTCTCGGTGACTATTTGCCGATATTCACGTCGCCTAATTATTGTTAAATAGCCTGAGGAAACAGCCAACATGTCACAATGTCACTACTGGTTTCCCCGCGAAATGACGTCTGAGAAATGAGCACAGAAATGCCATACTGATGACATGTCACTACCCAGATCTGGATTGTGCTTCTGATTGACTGAAGCAAATTTCCCACGCAGGGCAACCAATCAGAGGCACCACTCAGATCTAGGTAGTGATGCGTCATCAGTATGGAATTTTGCGCTTGTTTCTCAGATGTCACTTTGGGGGAAACCCAATGGTAGCATCGCTAAATGTTGGTTTTTTTTTAGGCTTAAAACTTGATCACATAAACAAATAGGAAAAATGAAGTAAACCTGGTATGACTGTGCACAAGCAAAGTTCTGGCAGTGATGCAACATGAAGAAATGAAAGGAGCTGACTTTGACTTAGAGGAGAGTAAGCAGATTTCCTAACACTGGCTGGTTATTGAGCCTCACTGTTGGAACTATTTTCTTCCTTTTTTTGTAACTTATGATTCCACCACTGATAAAACTTTGCCCTTGCGCAGTTGACAGAGGCTACAGCAGAGTGACTGCCACAGTAAAGATCATTAAGGAGGTTCCAACAATGTTGTTCAAGCTACAGTGTATGATCACGTTTGCTCTCTCTCAGTAAATCCTTCACATGTGGTTTGATGTTCATGTCTGGAAAAACTTGTAAGCGGCAATAGAGATCAACACGGCAGCTGCTGCTGCTGGTAGAATGAGGGAATTCACCCTGGTAAAGCAACGACAAGAAAAAAAATTGTAAGTTTACTGAAAAAAACAAGTTGAACGTCAGAGTTCTAGTCAAGGAGATTATTGAATACTGTATTTATTTGAATACGCGCCCAACCTTGAATTATCGCTCACCTCAAATAAGCACCCATCCTTAAGGCAAAAAAAATTAATCTAATAAGCACCCAGCCTAGAATAAGTGCCCACCACCACCACAACCCCTCCTCCTCCAATCAAACTCAAATAAGTGCCCACCCCACCCCACCCACTTGGGTGACAATGAGATTGAAATTGAAATTGAATAAGTACTAATAAGAGACTTCCTCGAGGACAGATTTTTCTTGAGAGTATTTTACAGAAAGCTTGCTTTGTTACTTCTTGGCTTTTGTTATTAGCATTTATTGCTTTGCTGCAAAATAAACATACTACACTTGCTGAAATTGGTGAAAATTTAATAAGCGCCCAGCCTCGAATAAGCGCCCACTCTCAAGGTCCACAAATTTAATAAGCTCTCTTCTTTGCTAGAATTATTTCATGCTTCATTATATTTTGAGTGGTAGCCATTAAAAAAAATGTTCACTGGGGCTCCCTGTGGAATGCCCAAGTCTCTGCAGTGCTTTCGTTGTCATTAGGTTATATGAACTGGCAAATATCAGACTCTACTGAGCCTGTGTCATCTGCTGTACTATTGAGTTATAGAAGTAAGCAAGAAGTCTCTTGTGTTACTCTATAGGGTCGATTATTAAATGACCCTGCATTCCACCCCTGGAGGAACAAGACTGGACATGAGAAAGTGGTAAAGTGCTTTAGATCATGCTGAGACAACTACTATTGTTTACAGTGCGACCTGGAAAACCATAAATGCTTGAAATATCTCAGGAATGTTCATTGTGTTCAGACGAAACACAGAAAAGATCAGGACACATGAACTAGCCACAAAACCACAAACTAATTAACAATCTTGCTTGCAGTTTAGTTTTCTGATGCCTGATTGGCTTTTTTCTTGCAACATAATCACATTCCAGAAATATTTCTGGTGTTCTCGGTTTTCCTGGTTTGACTGTAATAACATATGTAAACAAAAGAAAAAAAACATTTAACTTTTCTCAAGGATAGTGGGAGTCTGAATGATGAGAGTGTTTTCATGTGCATGTACTATGGTAATATTCTCCTTCTGAAATATTATAAGGTTTCAAAAGCTGTTTTCATATTATCTTAAGACAAATGCCTTTGCAAACTATGAGGGAAAAGCTAATATTTGTCAGATAAAAATGATGCCTTTTGAGCATGTGCTAACTTATAGCAGTGTACACATTGGCAAGATGTGATAATGGTAAATGCTGACTTTGCAGGTGTAAATGTTTACACATTGCTGTTGAGCTGATGGCTAAACCAAAGGAGGAAATTACCATCTACCTAGCGTGCCTTGCGCCTATTTCGGGGTGATTTTTTCCAGTCTGTGTGATGAAAACATGAATTTTACTTAAAGTTTCGGAGAGATTTTCACCGAATTAAGGATGAGATAATTATGCAGGTAAAGTAGGTCTTAGTGTAATTTCTCATTTTTCATTAGGAGGACAGAATGATTTCTTGATTAAATTATCCTGTTTTCTGTAAGATTTGACTGTGTGACCTTTCTCTCGTTTATGCGTCGCTGCTTATCTGTTGTATGCATGGTGTTTTTGAATTATTCATTTCAGTTATCAAACGAGGAGTATTATCATGGATGTATTATAGATCACATATCAAGTTTCTCGCAGCCAGATTCTTTGATACCTTCTATATTCAATGTATATTTTACTACCAAATTATGTAGCCAGCGTTTGAGGAGTATTATTGAAATATTATTTCACTGCGGACCCCCGTAACAAGGCCAGGGTTTATCAGCCTTTTTTTACATGCAGTCAAACAATCTCAATGAAGAATTTAAACGGTAACCAAAATCTTAGATGTGAGAAGGGAATCTACAGCTACCTCATGAAATTCAATCATTCATGATTGATATGATTTACACGCAGTATTCTGGATCATTTCATGTATCTCTCATGTGCCGTTGAAATGAGTCACTCGCTGGGATTCAGCCATTGATAATACAGTTTGACCACAATGCATGATGAGAAGATGGTAATACCCTCTTTTGGCTTAGCCTAAGTACATGATTAACTTTCATTTCGTTTATTTGTTAAAATTAAGTTCATTAAAACTTTATAATTATTACCCTTACCCATCATAATGAACACCCTGTCAACACAACCACAATTTATGGTGATCCTGTGGTGGTTATGTTAACAGGGTACCCAGCTATGTGAAGTCATCGCTTCAGATACACATTCTAATCATCATTGAACATTGCTAGATGTCCAATCAAGAAAAACAAAAAGAAATTAGTGGGTTTTCAAAAACCTTTTTCTTTAACTCAAAGTTCAATTTGGCCTTGTATTAATAATTTTGTTTTAGTCTCATAGGTCAAGTAGTTTTGTTTTGAAAAGCTATGCAGCTAAGAGTTCAGGTTATTTTGCATTCTGTTGGAAATATTCACTTTAAGTCCTACAATAAAAATACTGCTTACCAGTTAGATTTGTTTTCTTCAAGGGATGTAGTTGTCTTTTCCTTGTCCTAATTGGATTCACAATAATAAAAATTAATAAATAGTTTTCTCTGTCTTGTCCAGATTAAATTTCAAAATAATATAGACTAAATTATCATTATTATAACAATAAACTTTCAAAAAAGTCCTTCATCCAATTTAATATGGCATAGGACAAAGGACTTTCCATACTTGATTGGTACCAGTTTTAGCAACCCAAGAGCGGGTCGCTGCGCTTTGACCAATCAAAGTAGCTCTTTAGGACCATTGAGGATAAAGATGTCACTCACAAGTAATAAAGCATGTTGATAGGTGACTTGCTCATTGCGAAAGCGATAAGAGATGCTCCAGAAGCCACGGGATATTTAGAGGAAAACACTCCAAGCAAAATATTTGTCGGGGAGAGTTGGCTTTGTGCCTGTGTCTACTCGAAGCGGAGCTGGGAAAAGTCTGACTTTTGAGCTGGCTTCACATGCTCTCGATCGTTCATTTGGTGAGAATTGCAATCTTATGAAAGACCAAGCCTTAAACCTCAATTCCCATGGCAAAGCATCGTATATGTACGTAAGAGATGATTGCTCAGAAGAAATGCTAGAGGATATTTTAGATCTGAAAAAGAAACTAGTGTACTCTCTTCCTCATGGAAATCCCTGAAACCCACTTGTGTTGTCCCATCTCTGCATAACAGTGCCGTGATAGAACTGTCGGTCGAAGGGAGATCATCTTGTGCTTTTGTTGCGGTGATTTTTTTGAGGGCTCACCGGTATAAAATGTATCACAATCTGAAACACGCACTTGCTATTTTATTTATTTTTTATTCACTTTTTTTGCTGGCCATTTTATTGAGTTAACCACTCCTTTCCCCTCTGCAATGGCCTTCCTCAAGGATTCGAAGCTTTCCCTCACTTCTTCTGAACAAGGGTTTCATTCTTATTGGCACAGTTTAGGTTACAGCACAAAATACTATTTTGTTAAAAAGCCGTCACTGGAGATCTCTTTCCAAGTATATTGACTCGAGATTAAAACAAGCTTTGTTTTTTTCCACCTGCCTGAGGTCGTAAACTTACAGTGTACCTGAAATCTTTGTTTGTGACAACTTAAGCACAAAGTAAATAAATTTGCTCTTTATAGGTCGAAAAAACACACAAGCTCGATTGTTTTTGTTGGAGTGGAATCATTGAATTCAATGACTAGCAAATGTTACCTAAAACCCCAAATGCAACTCAGGTCCCTCCCTATTTTTGAAGCAAAACACATATGGCAACCCATCAAGCAAGGCAAGTCAACCTCTCCCGACTTCGGAGCTCGCTTTGCTTGCTCAGAAACTCATAAGGTCAACTTGTAGGAAGTCTATTATAACAAGCACACATTATAATGATTATATCATATCACCAATTCAAATATGTGTAAAAGCAAATCTTTCAATAGGGCTTTCACTTATGATTTTAAATTGTTATTGGTAGACAGGGAATCGAACAGCTAGTAAATCCATTTGGTTCTATTTTCCTTTTGATTTCCAAAACCAGGGAAATCCCTGGAGGGGTGGCGAATGGTAAAATCCGAGACTCGTTGAGGCGCCGAGATCCTAGTTAGAAATCCGAGCCCGAGACTCTTTGGTAAAAAGTTCCAAGACTCAAAAAAAGTAAATACAAACCATGCAAAAACGAGACTTCGAGACTTATCAAAAACGCTTCCGAGATTTCGAGATCCTGCCAAAATTTTCCGAGACCCACGTTTTTCGAGGTACCATTCGCCACCCCTCCCTGGCCATGTTCCCTTGGTACCAGTCTTGTTTAAAGTGAACAATTTTGCAATATGGTCATAAGCCACATTTTGTCTCAAGTTGTAAGTTTTATTTTAATCCTTTCACTTCAATTACTAGCTAAAGAAAAAATTCTCAAAAATATTCAAATTGTGCTTTGTAATAATTATCCTTAGAGATAGGCCACACTACAAAAAAAGTTCTGCCAAAGTGGTTTCATTTGAATGGTAACACTACATGGGATTTTGTCAACAGATTCAAAAGTTTTTTTTTAGTTTTTCTTGCCATTGTATTGCAAGACAGCTTTAATAAAATAATAATGTCTTGCCGTAACATGGTCTATGAGAGAGAGTTTAAAAAGAAAAATGCTAATATTAAGGATAAAAACCTTCAGTATTATATAACTTCATCTAATCATTGTCAAATGAGAAAAGAATTAACATAGGTTGCTTATCATATATATAAACAATGAAGTTTGAAAAAGTACATGATTGTAAACTAAATTCAAGGGTATTGAAAGAAACTGACAAATAAATATTTTTCTTACAAAATTTTAAAACCACCTACAGGGTGCACATACGGTACTTACAGGAGGCGGAATTCAGTTATTTCCGGACAAGTGAGATGTTAAACACAGAAATTTCCACTTAGGCTCTCTACTGTTTTCATAAACATAAAAATGCATACCTTTACTTGAATCTTGTCCTCCTAAAATAAAAAACACATGTAAACGCACAAATTGACCACAGTTTTTTTCTAGTTTTGTCAATGGTAATTATTACTCAATGGTACTTGAGCAATAAAAATAAAGTACAATCACGACGGTGGCCAAACCAGTGATAAAAGGTGTCATAGAGAAGAGAAGTGTGACATCACAAAAATTCAAATTTATAAAAATAATTAAGGGATTTATTGGTATAATCAGAAAGAACAAGATGAGAAAAACCCCTTTTCCACAAATCAGCCTGTTAGTGCAAATTGGTGGTTAGATACAAGAACCAGTTTGCTCTGATGACTCCATACAAATGCTTCTAAAACTGGCTAAGACTGTAATGTTAAGGATTCAGGCCTATTTTAGAAGGATTTATAAGGAGTCATCAGAGCATAACGTTGCTTATAAAAATTATCTCCTCAACAATTTGCACTAACAGGCTGATTTTTGGTAGTTGAACATTAATTTTTTCATCTTGTTCTTATATTGTGATGTCATCTAGCCTGCTAGCAAGCTCTCCGGGGTGCTCATTTTTAGCCTTGCTGCCAGAATGTCCTGGAGAGCTTCCCAGGAGTCCTCTATTAAGGCTAAATCTATGTATCTTTTACATTTCTTCTCATTTCTTGACCAAACCTGCTATCATTGTAGAACAATACCCAGCATTTCATTTTCTTTAAGATCTCCAGTAGGAGAAAAGTGTAACATTGCAGGAGAATAATTATTTAAATTCAAAGAGGCTCCTCATCTGAATAAAATAGTCACAGGCTACCGAGTGTTAGCTAGAGAATTTTTCATTGTAAACAGAGAATTCTCCAATCTCTGATGTCTAATGAAAACTCTGAATACCAGGAGAAAATGGGTCAAAATCTCCAATACCTGCTGAAGTTCTCACAGTGTTCCACAATTATTACTGTGAAACTCGCAAAACCATGAACACCAGAAATATTTATGGAATGCTATTGTGTTGCGAGAAATAAGCCAGTAAGGTGCGAGATAACTAAACCCCAAACAGCAATGGTAATTAATTTGTGGTTTGAGGTTTGCTCGCATGTCCTGAACTTTATTGCGATTGGCCAGTACACAATCAACATTCCTGAAATTTTTTGGGTGTTCAAGGTTTTCTGAGTTTGAAAGTAAAGACCTGCTTAATACAACTGAAAACATCTTGTAAAATGGAATATTTACATCAACAATCTCTCCTATAAGATATGTTAACATCAGTTCTCTTGCATCAGAAGAATGGCCAACATCTTCAAAGTTTTCAGTAGCATCTCCACCTGTCCACAAGAATAATATTAACAAATAAAGTTCCAGTTTTGTGAACTTATCTTAGTCAGAAATTCAGCTACAGGCTGACCTCTTTTAAGCGGCCACCCTCCTTTAAGTGGCCACTTTCAAAAGTCCCAATTTATTTGTCAGTAAACTGCTGTATTTGATACCTCTATTCAGCGGCCGCGCCACCTTTTTGCTGCTGCAAGTCTATTATTTATATGGTTTTTTACCTCCATTACGCAGCCAGCAAATGAACTTTCCATGAAATATCTTGAGCTAAATTTTTTTACACACTACACTGTTGATGCAAAAAGGCCCAAGAAACTTGTCAATGATATTTTGCATTTTTCTGTACGTTATCAACTCGAAGAAATACTGTACATTTCAACTGTGTTAGAGGTAGAACTATGCATGGGCTGGAAATGCACTTGATGTTTTGCTACAATGAATTTTGGACTTATCTTCATATATGTTCACTTTTTAAAAGCATTTTGCTATAAAGAGTCAATAGGATCATGTTTACTGCCATTCCTATCCAATTTATATGGTACCTCTATTAGACGGCCAGCCTCTATTAAGCGACCACTTTTCAAAGTCCCGAGGGTGGCCGCTTAATAGAGGTCGGACTGCATTTCATCTTCACATATAACGCCATTTTGTTTAGTTCACTTAAGAACAAACAGCTAAGCTGCCATGCCTAGAAACAATGATCAATGAGTTGTTAGGCAATATACCATTAAAACAATATATCGTATAATATTCAGGGTTGTCAGAAACTTTTGAAGTAGACAGCTGGGTTGTCAAAGTAAGCAGCCAGTCCAGGGATATTTTATTTAAAAAAAGCCATTCGCAAAGAAATGCCATGCAGAGTAGCCAGCCGATACTAACCAGGTAGGTGGCGATTTTTGCCAGCAGCCAACTACTTTTGACAACCCTAGGAAAATTGCTTACATCTTCCATGAATGGTAAGCCAGCTGGTTATGAAGTATTACCCGGGGGATTAAAACCAATCAGAAACGGTGAAATATTTTGAATGAAAAATAATAGTTACAGTGTATTATATTTCACATTAGGGACCTTACGAAACCACGACAACGACGGCAACGGGAACGTCAAAAAACAATAGGTTTAATGACCGAAACAACAACTCTGCGCGTGCATCACGCTTTTTTGCACATTTCTTTGCCTTCACCGTACAATTACGACATGAAATGACCAAATTTTAAGTTTACTTGAGAACGGGAACAGCAAGGCAATAAATTCTACCATTTTTGTCCGAACTTGAGCACGTTCCCCTCTCTTCAGCTCCAGCCAAAATCCCCTTCTTTTAAGTAACGGGACGAATTGGGATAATCACGAAAAAGTTTAAAATGATGCAAAGTCTATTTTTCAGCGACATTTTCATGGACGTCGCCGTTGTCGGATTGTAAGGTCCCTATAAATAAACAAAGAACAACACTGTCTAGGGGATGGGAGTCTGTTTTTGCCATTGGGGAGGGAGAAAGGTGTCTGGTGTCAAATGGATATATTTGGGAATAATGATGCATAAACCAGGAGAAAATGACAGCAAATTTATCTTGAAACTTTGTGACTGAAACGTGCAAACAATGTCCTAAAACTACCAGGAATAGATTATCTTGCAGAAACTGGGCACTAGCCATGATGTTAAAGGCTTTGCCATTGGTTCATTTGTGGAGCGTATTGTTGTTGAAAGAGCAGATGATGACCTCAGTTAGAGAAATGTTAAAAACACTGGTCTGATCAGCGTAAACAGATCGATTTCATGCGAAATTTGCCCTGAAAATAACCAGAAAATCAGCCATTTTTTACTGATTGCTTTTTGGCAAAGTTTGCCCCAACTTATCAGAAGCCCTGCCAATAGCGACGTGACTGGGGCCTCAAAATGTTGTTTTTACTCCAAGTGTTATAGTTTTAATGTCTTTAAAACTGCTGTCCTCCCTCATATTTAAAGGTACATTGTCACATAAAGTTAATGATACACATCATAATGACGGTCAAATAACATACATGTACACTGTATGTGTGTGAACCTGACCAGATGACAGAATTTCATATTGTACTCACTTTAATTTATCGACAATTTAAATTTAGCGAGACATAATTTTTAATTTTTAGTGATTTTAATTTGCTAAATTGAAGTGTCGTCAAAATTTTATGTAATAAGGTACTGAAGAAAAAACTAAATTGAACAATATTCTAACAGCCCTCCCCTTACTCAAAGGCCTTTACATGTGCCTGCACCCAGCTGATTATTACATAATTTACTTTTGACCTTCCCAAGCTTCTCATGCACGTGAGAATCAAGCTTGAAATTCCTTTTACTCACCAGCTTGTTCTAGTAAAACTTCCTCTCCACCTGGATGCTAAACAATAAGAATTAAGAATAATAGCTCAGGTTAGTAAAGTCCCTGATGCATAAAAATCGCCAAAGACGCAAAATAATAATGCATGGCATGCGTTCTATACAACACAAAGATCGATCTATTGATTTGAAGATGTTTTTTGTAGAATATCCTGTTCATGTGATTTCTGTGGCTGTTATTGTGGCTGTTGTTTAACTATGCATATTTATTTTAGTCTCTTTTGTGCTTCAAATAGAAGGACTGTATTCTATTTCCGTAAACTTTACTAAAGAGGTTCGGAGTCTGTCTTCAGATTAACTGTCTGGTTACATAAAGGCCCAAACATTTTCAATTTAGGACTTGTTATTTATTGAACTGGTACTAACTGGTTCTGCACTGGGACTCAGGATTTTTCACAAGATGAGACCCAGGACGTAACACGAAATGCACTTTGGCCTCTAAGATTGAGTAACCAGTGTATGTGTAGGATGGTAATAGCTCTAGTTCGATATATTTAACATGACTCCGACTCTTTAGGGTCAAAATTGCAGATTTTTCATGACTCCACTGTCTCACAATTCCTAGAAGAAAATTGAACACAAAGAGAACCAAACCTGAAATATAGAAAAATGACCAGAAAGCCTCGGAGTCATGTAAGAATATTGATTTACAATATTAGCTTGTATTTCAACCTGCTACAGTTGAATCTATTCCTAAAAGCAACATCGAACGTAAATCATTGTTGCCTGCTATTTTTCTTGCAGTCCAGCGAACATGTTACCTTTGGGTAGGGTTTTCACAATACCGGTATTACGCAATTTTAATGCCTGGATAACTCGTGATATGATATCAAAAAGCTTGCTGTCTTCACCAAAATTTTGCTTGTTCAAATCAAAATAAACTTTTGCCTTACCTCATCTAAGAATTTAGTAACATCGTATACTTTGTTGTCTATAACTAACCACGACGATCCGGCCTGGTTGTGTTTTTTAACCTCTTCTAAAGTATACTTTTTCGTCTCCGCTTCGGCCATATTGCTTCTAGAACTAATGAAATGATTATCATTGCGCTTGCGCGTGGGGTATATGTCGCCCCAGGCTCCTCGGTGGATAGGTGATAGCCTGAAATTCAGCCGATTGTTTCGAGTCGTTTTCTCCTCTCAACAACTGAGGGAGTAATAACGACTCGAAGTAATCGGATGAAATTCAGGCTAGATAGGTGAAGCAATGGATCCGAAACCAATTGAGGAGTTGAACGCATTTAGAAACTCTGGTGATAAACAGTTGCGACAGTCAGACCATTTGTCGCAGCAACACTTTGAAGTTTTGAACCTTGATAAAGGGCACCCCTGTGTAGACTTTGAAAAGTCAAAAAGACTACTGAAAAGACTGATCAAACAACGTAAAAAAGGCTGAGGTATACAATATTTCGACTAGCCAACATGGTATGACATGGTAAGGTGTGGCTGCTAAGAAAAATTAACCGAAAAAAGATAGTTGTGCTAGCATAATTTTTGGTATAATAGCGAAGCGCCCGAATGACGTCAAACTGGAAGTGATTGATTTGCAATTTTTGTCTGAGTTTTGTCATTTTTCTAACTGCCCGCATCGCCATTCGTCGTCAAGAGCATATATAATTTCCATCCATTTTCCCAAAAAAAGCTCTGCTAGCATAATTTGCACTTTTGGCTAGCTACTAGGGCTTTGTTTTAACTTTTCGGGGTTGGTTTTGCTATATCTTGTTGGATTTTGGTAACCATACAGCCGTACGATAGCCAGGTTTGCTTCCTGTAAGTTTTTCGTTTGATTGTTGCTGCAATTTCGAGGATATTTTACGGCGATTTTGTAATCATAATGCACATTTTATGTCAACGGCAGAAAATCACCTACAATTCGCATCAAAATTCGAGCAAGTTTGAAAGTACGGCGATTACCTAACTCGGGACAAATCGCCATGAAATCTCTGCTAGCTTACAAGAGCGATTTGAAAAAGCACTTCAAAACACACGAATTATTGTTTGTGAGTAAACAAAACTTAAAAACGCCACAAACCCATACCATCCCTACTTCTATACTTCTAACCTGAGAAAACAGCCGATATTGTGACTTCTGAAGAACGAACGCAGAAATTCCACTCTTATGGGAAACCGTTGGTGGCGTCACGAAATACCGGCTGTTTTCTCAAATTACTTTAGTTCGGAAACCTTACCATTGGGGACGCGATGTCCTTATCGTGTTTGTAATGTAGGTGTGGCACTTTAAGATCAATCAGTTTCACTCCATGACGAAGTGACAAGAAAAAACCCCTCCTACTTTTTTCCCGATGTGGAATGATCAAAAAAGCTGGACAATTTAATTTGAAGAATCTCTTTTTTTTTATTTAGAAGTCTTTCTTTACTACCACTTTGCTTCTAACAAACAATTTGAAGTACAGTAACATTCGCGAAATAGCTTTAGGTAGTTTTTATTATATTATACATTAGCTTTGTGGGGGAATTTCCTGGCTCGACAGAGCAATGGATGCTAAGGTTTACTTTCTTAATCACTGGGATAAGTTATTTCCAAACTTTGAATTCTTTTTTAGGGGCGAAGTGGAGGGGGGGGGGGGAAGCACTGACCTTCGTTTCCAGATATTCACTCAAAGATCACAATAAACGAAGGAAACTAAAGCTGTACATTTAACATTAGAGCGACTTTCAGTGAAGTGTGCTAAGAATTGTTGCCAACAATTTTTTTCTTGGCAGTCACAAGAAAGGCATATATTCCCACGAACCAATCAAAACTCGAAAAAAGAAACGTGCAGCCGACAAAAAGCGCGGGAAAACAGTTGTAGGCTATTCAGGATTTAACATCGGATTGGTTAAGAAAAAGGCGCCATTTTTTCAGCCAATTACATAGCGCAGTAATGAATTAAATGAAACAACCACACTTCAATGAACACCACTCTTTAAATGGAATGACACTGAATAATTGTTTATTACATCTCTATTTTCTACAACCAATAGCTGAACTGTCCCCAAAGCTCTCAGGATTTAAAAATCTGACAAGCTGGTGAAATCTTATGCCAGTTTTGTACTCATAGTACGCCAACGGGTATCGCGTTTTTCAGATATTTTCAGAATATGGTAAAGCAGTATTGATCTAGACGTTTTCTAATTCAGTTTTCAGTATTGTGACTTAGTAATAAAAAAAACTGTCGCAATCTGTCGAATACGACTTCAGTCACCAGGCTCAACTTATACACGATAATCCTCACTTGGTGACAATGACATAAACACCTTTTAACCCAACTGCACTCTGACATGTATACGTCCTTACATTTTCTTTGGCGAATGCCTCCTGCATGCCCAGAACTGATTGGTAAAACAAACAAAACAGAAGAATCAACCAGTATCGTTTGGTTCTTGTGTTTTGAGTTGTCTGTGCAGTAACACACAGTAAGTCCAAAGACATCAGTAAAAATTATAGGTCATGACACCTGATTTGCCTTTTCTTCCATGCATACATATAGCAAAGAGAACAGCTTAAAGAAAAGAACTTTACACTTTTCCTCATTCTATACATGAGTTAATTTTTCTGCCAAGAGAAATCTATGTACAATAAGCATTAATTATTATAGCTCTTTATATATGTTTATAAACTCTCTACCGCTACAATCTATATTCATATAGCACAACGAGAAACAGCTTTCCTCCTCATGTAGGTCCTTATTTCATGATACTCGAATACGCACCAATATATATGTGTAAAATACCCCAAATGCTGACTCTAAATATCATAATTTGCTTTTTCCCTTCATGTCATTGAAATTTGCATTTCTATTCATATCTATGACTTGGTTATCTTGAAATCTTGATCAGCTCTTATTTTCGATGCTTTTTAAATATTACATCGGACAACCAATTAAAATATACAAAAGCAGTTTCTGGGTTTTTTAAAACCTTTTAACCAAAACGGGAACAGTCAACACGATTTTCCCTATCGAGACATTAACCACTATTTAGCCAAAAACCAGAAGCGAAAAATTGTAGTTGGGTTACCTTAATTTAAAACTAAACTAATTCGCAGGATGGAGACATGAAGAGGCAAAGAATTTTAAGGTTTTGCTAACGTGGCAAAAGACTAAAGGGCCACGATTTC
This sequence comes from Porites divaricata, assembly GCA_038088405.1. Taxonomy (NCBI): domain Eukaryota; kingdom Metazoa; phylum Cnidaria; class Anthozoa; order Scleractinia; family Poritidae; genus Porites; species Porites divaricata. The sequence continues at coordinate 5,596,524 of JBBMOI010000018.1, forward strand.
ATATATACATACTACTTTCAAGGAATAATTAAACATCATAAGTACAGGAGCGCTGACATTTTAAATTCAGCGCTAGCACTGTCCTAAACTGGATACAAGTTTTGCTGAAATCCAGTCAGAGAACAAATGACATCTGACTAAGGCTTTGTTGCTCAAACGTCTAACTTTTCATATAACAAACCTAACTCCTTCAGTTAAGCAGGGTTCGTACTCCTTCGAGTTCTTCAAATTCCATGACTTTTCACGACTTTTTCCATGACCTTTTTACGTTTTCCAAGACCTTAGGTTTAGCTGTCACTTTGAAAAATTTTAAACATTTTCCTTGTTTTAGGCTATTCTTGGACCTTTAACAGTTCAACATACACAAACTCTGGTGTCCACCACAATGTGTGCCGTTTGCGCTGGTTAACTACTCCTCTTTATCCTACATTGTCCTTGCATTGTCATCTGCAGTAACTTATCTATCAAACAAAACTTTAATTTTCTACGACTTTCCATGACTTTCCATGCCTGGAAAATGAAATGCCTAAATTCCATGACTTTCAGGTTTTCCATGACCAGTACGAACCCTGTTAAGTACAAGAAAAGATCGACGCAGTTGGGTCGACCCAAGAATTAAGTTCGAGTAGCCTAGAGGGGTATTTCGACTTGTGGAGCGCCTTTCGAGCGTTTTATGTGCCGAGTCTAATGCATGAATCATTATAATTCATTTTGCGTATACATCGTGATAATGAATTGAGTCCAACTAATTAAGTTCGAAGGTTATCATTTGGGGCGATCCATATAGGCATTAAGTTGGGTACATGAAAAGTTAGATGTTTCCACTTGGCTTAAGCTTCTTTCCTTTCGGACCGACAAACAGCTGTCCTTCCCAAAATTCTTGGACAATGTAGTGATGATCCGGAAAATAAGACAAAATAAAATTAACTCTCAAAACTGCATGGAACGTCAAAATTCAATTTTGCTACATCGCAAACCCCTAATTCCTTTTACTTGGTAATAAAACATCATCTTAATGAAATAAGAAATAATTTACTCATCTGATGCTGAACTAAGAAGTCACGAAAATTAATTGCCTCAGAGAACGGCGCATCACCAAAATTTAAAGAATAGAAATCCATACCTTCAAAATAAGCTTACGGCACAACATTTTAAATTCAGTTTTAGATTCATGGTGCCTTCTTTCAAGCGCACTTAGTTATCATGCCTCTGTAAACGAGTCCTACGTGATCCCAACTTCACAGAGTGGTGTCCCTGTGCTGATATCCTCAAGAAGTTAGCTCTTACACTAACAAACTTATCTACCATAAAATCGGTGTAAACTCTCAAATATTGACCTCTGTACCGCCCTTTTAGTTATTTACCAAACTTTTAAAGGGAGTAAAGCGTCGTATAAGAGACACTACCCTACTTAAATCTAAATCGTAAAAGATTTTCCACATTTCCAAGTGCGTACATGTATGAAGTTATAAATATCAATTTCTTGATTACTCTTTGATCCCAGGTCTCTTTAGGAGACGGTTGAGGTAACGCGTGAACTGACTGGCGTCCAAACGACTAACGCAGTAATTTAAATTGTTTGTGTTGTGGTCACAGATGCATCTACTCATGTTTTTCTTGAAGCAAGGGACTTGCGATAAGCTTGGAAGAAATCAAAGTCAAACATCCGTGTAACGTACATCAATTTCTTGAAGTCTTGGCAGTTTCTTTAGTGACAAGGAAAAAGCAACACCTCAGAATAGGTCATTTCGGAGTTACAAAAACTCTCACGTTCAAAAGGAGACTAAGTACAAAACCTTTCTTGTGAAAATGAGTTTTACTTGCATGAGAAAAGACAAACAATTTCAGGGCAAAGGCTTCGCAATTAGCCTCCCTTTGAAACAGAGGCTTGAGCGACAATAACACCCGTTCTAGATTTAAAAACGCATCACACTATTCCAATAAAACTTTAAAAAGGGTAAGTAAATTAACAGCATATTAAACTTTCAACAGTAAAAGGAGCAACCTTAGCTCTGAAGTACTTTACTATGCCTTTCCAAATATCTTGTTTGACGGCGGCGAAATCTTTAAGCTACATGCAAACGGACGCAACAACTCCCAACACTGTTTGGTTTGCGCGTGGCTAAATGCTTGACCGGTTTCAGACTTTGCGCAACAACATGCAACAGGGTGTCCAAACGGACGCAACATGTCACATCTAACAATGTTCCGTCCGGGCTTATAGCTGCTAACAAACGCGGGAACACACAAACACACAATCGCTGTCTCCTTTACCAAGCGCGCGGATGGACTCAGAACAATGAAAACTTCCAACGAAGAAATGTAAGAGCTGTACGTGTATGCTGCAGATGAATCCGCCGATAGAAAACAAGAAATCAGTAAGCGCGGGAAATCGGGTAACCGGTAGGCTTGGATAAATTCTGACGACAGAATTTCGAGCAGAATAAGCGATTTTTGAGGCGAGCATTCTGCCGGCAGAATAAGGCATTTTTGAGCAGAATTTGAGCAGAATAATGGGAAATCAGCGGCACTAATGATATGCATAACAGTAAAAATTTCAAAAAGAAAAATTTAAAACTAAATAAAAAACAAATGGAAAATAGCTTGTGATTAATTTGATCATTTAATTAAGATGAATTACAATTTCGCTACGCATAATGAATATCTAATTAGTTTTTAGGGGTTTGGCCCAGGCTCCCTTCTATACGGCCCGACGGGCGAAAACATTTCCGGATACCGAGCAGAATTCGAACAGAATAAGGGTGTCCGAGCAGAATAAGCGATTTTTACGAGCACTGCCGGCAGGCGGAATAAGCCATTTTAGGAGCAGAATTTATCCAAGCCTAGTAACCGGTGACCGTACAAACATAGTAACACAGGAATCAGAAAGCGCGGGAAATCGCGTAACTGGCGACGGTCAAAACATAGCAACGCAGGAATCACAAAGCGCGGGAAATTTGCAAAAGGGCAAAAGCGCGGAAAAAATTCCACACTTTGTGTGCAATGACTGACAATAACCAACTTACCCTGAGCTTTTCGTACGTTGTCGGAGAGAGCCTGGTACTGTTGAGGTTTAAACTACGGAGACTGGACATGATTACCAAAGATGACAGTCCATCATCCGTCACCGGCGTCTCGCACAAGTTTAAAGACTCCAAATTATGAAGCTGCTCGGCCACCATGTGAAGACCTTTGTCGCCAAACTGAAAGAAAAGAAAAAAAGTTCCCCTACGTGAACTCATGTCTCCACAAGGAAACTGTACAGCTTGAATGAAACTTCATTTTTATCCACGTTTGTCAAGAAGGTAAGGCTCGTTGTAACTCAGACTGTCGACATTTTAAACTCTATTCAATCGGAATCGTTGTCCTCGATCTGAATAATTCTGCATATCAAACTCAGTCTCATCCAATAATTGCTTATTATCGCGTGAATAGAATGCACTTTTGAATACCTTGGTCCCATTGACTTTGAGTGCCTCTTGAAAGTGAACTAGCTAATTATAATGGGGAACATATCTAGCACTAACGAGTGTCTCTCTATGAGTTATGTACCTGCGTTGACCACAAATTTAGGTGCAGCAGGGCGGGAAGTTGTACAAGATACTCGGCGCACGCACTGGTCACGTGCGTAAACGCCAGGTTGAGGCTCTGGAGATTCCCAAATGAGCCAGACTTGAGAAGCCGAGCCAGGTCATCGTCCTGGGTAAAGAAAAATATTACTTCGCGGTTAGAGACGAAAAAGTGACTTATAAGTAACCTATAACGCACATAATATCCGTCCATTTTTCCAACTTGGTCCAAGGAAAAGCTCCTTCTAGAAAACGCCTTAAGTTCACGTTAAACAAGAAGGTCAGGACATTGTCGTTTGCTTGTTAGATAAACGAGAGGAAAACTACGACCATAACAGTGACCAATCCTTGTGATCTGCCTCGTTTCCCGTTTTAAAACGTACTCGTCAATTAAGTCGTCTTTTTTCACTCCGGTTAATTTCATATGAGACTGTTTTCTGTCAAACGGAATTCCGCCTCGGCGATTACCCCATTACCCGAAACTCCCTAAAAAAAAAAACGAAAACAAAAACAATGTTAAATTCCACCCCGGTGTTTCACTCACCGTTGATTTTGTAGGTAGAGTGAGAACTGTTGGTCCACCTTTCTCCTGCTACAAATAAGAAACAACGGGCATTTAATAATCGTTCTAAAAGAGCGAGCTATTTCTGCTGAGTTTGCTGTAGTAAGTTTCGTTCTCATTATTCTTAGCGTTTATATCAAAATTGATCTCCACTAATAATACGTACCATTTGCCTGAACTTGGCTTTTCTGAAAAACAGAGGAAAAATAGACAACCATTTTAATACACCAAATTCTCTGTATATTACCCTACATTTCCCTCGACTGCAAAGCTACAACTAGCACGGTATCAGGTCGTTTCACCCGATAGCAGTTCGCCAACACCAAGTCGATTTGTCTGAAGAAAGGGAAAGCATGGAGAGACAGTGATTTCAAATGTGAATCCACGGGTAACTAAAATAACATCTCGCAAGGTATGTTCACCATGTTGTAGAGTATTGTATGTCATCGGGAGAATCGACTAATGTCCTGACGAACGCCGTCGGGCGGATCGCCTTTCGGGCGAGACGACCGCAATTCACTAGTGCGACAAAAAGGCTTGAGACACTAAAAACATAAACAAAGGCTAAAAATGGTGATTACCAGACTTCACACTATTCATGCATGCCATTCTTGCCCCTTATCAAAGTTGCAACGACTTCATTACAGTATTCAACACTTGCAGATGACAACTCTGAATAGGGCAAGGCAGTGGGTTTTTGGCTGAAATGTGTTAATAATTTTGCAACGAGTTGTGGTAATAATTTAGTCAATGCCTAGAATACGAATAAAATCTATTTTTGCGTTACGCCTTATGCTTGATAATAAGTAACGATGCTGGAGTCTGAAACAGTTAGAAATGGTCGGCAAATGTAGGAAAGAGTCATTTTTGGGCGGGAGTGAAAGTGGCATTGAGCCGAACTGCACCATGGGACTGTTTTGGAGACGCTTTGGCTTCTTTTATCGGCTAGCACGAGGTTGCGCAAGAAACCTGGGTAAAACTACGTCCCTCAAAACAATCCCATAGTACAATTCAACACAAAACAGACCCAAGATAACGTGCAAATTCAAAATAGCGTATAACAGAACGAAATGCATCAAATATTGACCCCGAAAATCATTTCTTTGAATTTGCTTGACACCAACTTACTTCTGACAAAGAGCCTCATAACAAGCTTTGCCTTCCTCTGTGCTTTCCAGGGTAGATATTATCTGCAATTTTTCATTTTCGTCCTGTAGGACTTCAACTTCTAACATAAATGACAGTGTCTGGTTGAGTGAGAAGAGATAACGAAAAACGCGATTTAATATAAAAAGCCTAAACGGGTTTGCTTATTTCACAGTTTATCATGAAGCAGCTAGGCCACTGCTGCATATCTCTTTCTCTTTACTTATCTTATCACAATACTGGATAGTGCTTTTAAAAGTCTTCTCTCTACTAGTGGAGCAAAATATATTTCTGGAGTATGACAACTGCTTAAGACACTGGACTGCACGTGGACTGTGCTGAGTTGATTCGCGCTCACCTGGAACAGACCCTCCTTACGAATCATCGGCTGGTCTTCTTTGTTTTTAAGTTCTTTACAACGGTTTCACTTCTTGTCAAATTCGCTACGTTCGAGTTCGCTATCTACCTATTCGTCTCGCTGCCCATTGGAAAAGTCCAAAACTTGGCACCCTCGGAGGGGCAAGCTTAAAAGAACGAGAAATGTATTATAGGATTTTTCTTTCTAGAGCGATTAAGGGAATATTTTCAGTGCTAGACAGAAAGAAGTATGTAGCGAATGTTTTGCGAACTAGACGTAGCGAATTCGACAAGTAGCGAAACCTGTTGTTACCAGACAGGTCAGTCAGCACTTGCATAAAGGAACCGACTTCTTGATCGAATTTAGGGTGGGTAATACATAACACTGGCGCTTATGGTTGAATAACTTCGAACGCTTCGAATGGTACAAGTAACAAAAGAAACTATGTTATATCATTTTAGCTGAATTTAAGAAACTTAAGAAACAAGAAGGCAACTGCAGCCGCGTGTTACACAATTGTTTCTGGGATCATTACTGGGGACGCGCCGGTCAGCTATTGGCCAATTTTTTTCCCGCTCCCTGTACAGTCCCAGAAGTCTTTGTGGAAGTTAATTGGGCCCAGATCCCTTCTCGTTTCTAAAGTGACCATCCCAGGATTAACCGCGGCATGATTAGCTCAGTCAGTAGAGCGCTTGACTGCAGAGCGGAAGGTCGCTGGTTCGATTCCCGGGGTCGGACCAACACTCAGAGTCTTAAAATAACTGAGAAATGAAGGTACTGTCTTTGCCGTGCAAATGGCTAGATCTTCGCATGGCTCGGATGACCACGTCAAAGGGCGGTCCAGTCTCCAGTCGGAGACGTAAAATATAGTGTCCACAATTAGTACTTTCGTGCTAACTACATTGACACTCAAATAAAGTGCTTTTTTTATTACATGATGGCTTGCGAGGTCCCTTTCTTGTAAATGCCTAAAAGCATTTGTTGGGATCACGGGATTTCCGAGGTGGTCGCTTGCCAGAGCTTTAACTATAATAAATAATTACATTCAAGAATTCATAGGTTTCCCAGAAGTTCTGAGAAACCTTATTACAATTATTGTCAGCCACTTATCAGGCCCGTGGACCCGTCCTATACTACAAATCCACTGACCTGAATAAAACTGCTCTCGCCTCTTAACGCTAACAACATAAAGGGACCAAGCATGGAGTCTTTTAGATCCAAAAGAGTCTTTTTCCTTCTTCCACAACAATTTAGTAGTCTGGACATCTGACGAAAAAAAGCAACATTAGTCTAAAGAACATGCATACAATCATGCTCAACAACCTCTCATATGTACACGAAATGCAAACCGGTCAAGTCGCTCTAAGCCAGAGTCATGTCCCCAGAAATATTAATAAACAGTGTATGTACTATATCTCGTTCTTCAAGGGGGATAATGGTGTACTAAGTCTCGTTCTTTAAGCAATGATGCTATGGTGAGACGAAACAAGCGGGGTGAATGTGTATCATATCTCGTTCTTTTGGCCTTGATGAAACGAAAAAAGCACGTCAAATGAGTAATATATCTTGTTCTTAAAGATTTGATGGAACGAAACAACTGCGATTAACATGTTAGGATGTTGCTAAGCATGATAAAATCACGGGCGACTTGACCAAAAATTTCGTGCGAGGTGACTTCTGGGCGGCGACTTGACTAGGGACAGGGTAGTGACATACCATCAGTATGGAGATTTCTGCGCCTGTTCCTCAGACGTTCATTCGCAGGAAACTGTTGCAAAACGTTGACTGTTTTCTCACGCTAGCCAACACTGCTTCCAAACAAGCGTTGCCATTTTAAGCCACAAGTTTGGAAAATTTTCTAACTTCAACTGAAGCCTGCATCAAATCAATTAACAGACTGTTTAAAGTCCTTTGTCATGACTGCGTTGTAAAATCTGGAGGTACCAGCGTCTCTCCCTGATCTCGACCTTATCTTCCTCCCTTTTGCCTTTTAAAGCAACAAGAGAAAGGCAAGGCACTTTCCATTCAACAAAAATTCCCGTGTGAAGTTTCGGAAATTCCCGTGCCCAATGGAACGGTACACTCCGGTTGCACAGACCCGACCCAAGCCACCGTGCGTTTGGTTATTGTTCTTGAAAGCAGAATACAAAAGAGCGGTACTGCAAACAACAATTTTGTAAAATGGAAAGGACATTTCGGGTCCGGCCGACCGAGATAACCGGACTGGTCAAAGTGGACCACCTTCAAAGCTGGTCCATATTCCGGTCGGACCAAACCGAAATGGTCCGTTCCATTTGATGTACCAACCGAAATTTCCGCAATTTTGGGCTAAATGGAAAGCGCCCGTAATTTCAAGTGCAAAACTGAGAGCAAGCAGTCTTGAGTCTTTCAAGGTCACATCCCATTGTTTTTACAAGTAAGACAACTTACCACATGAGAGAAAAAATGTCCTTCGTCAAAGCAGGAGACTCCTCCTGGACAGATGATGTCAATCCAGCCATCTTTTCCCTTTCTGACTGGAAGAATTGATTGATGGACCTAGAAAACCACAGAATAGACTGATTTACACAACGCAAGTTTAATGAAAATATTGTGGGCTGTTCATTAAGCTGTCCGCTATAGTTCAAATGAAAGCTACTTGTACTAAACAAGGTGAAGGTAGTATTGTATTATTATTATTATTGTTATTATTATTATTATTAGAAAAAATGATAAAGCAAAACTATCCTGTCCTAGTTTTCATCATCATCAATCTCTAATTATTGTAAATGAAATCGTTCATACTTCATTGGTCTTCCTCTGAGTCATGTGAGGTTACAATGAGCACATCAACCAAAGAACTATTTCACTAAAAAAGCCAGTGCCATAAAAAATATATAATCAAAGTTTCTTCAGTCTATTATCCCTTTTAATGCAACGAAGTTTTAAAATTATTCAAACTGGGCAGTTGTCTGCTGTGCTTTTAATTTAGTTTTACATCATCATTTTTCCGCAGCGATTTCTCGTGACGGTAGATAGACCAAATGATCAAATAAACACAGCAATGTTCTTAGTTACCTCGCAGCGCTGATCTTCAGCAAATGCCTTAATAACTGCACTGATGTATCTATTGACAGTAAACACAAACACAAATAATTAGTGAGAAGCCCCTAAAGAGGAAATAGCACAAGACAAAAATTTCTGTGCGTCTTTAAATGTGATGAATTTGGCCTCTGGTGGCACAATCCACACTCTGACAACATTTGGACATATAAAAAAAAAAAGTAAAATCTATCAAAAAGTTCTTAATTACGCGTAGTGCTTACCTAAACCTTCTTGTTTATCAATCAGCACAAAAACTCTCACATGTAATTTATTATTATTTTACATTTATTACGACAGCAGAACCCCGCAAACTCGAACTCTGAAGGGAAACAAAAAAACAGTTCAAGTTGGCGGGGAATTCGAATTATCGGGGTAAATTTCAGTGAAATTTTGATCAAGAAAAAGGAAATTTAGTTTGAGTTAGCGGAGAATTTGAGTTATCCGAGTTTGAGTTATCAAGGTTCTACTGTATAGTCATTTTTTTTGTAACTCAAAAGGTTCCACTGAATTGAATATAATTAATGATAAGCCTTCCAGTGGTAGATTATAATAGCTGCCTGCTAGTGGTAACCAAGCAGTCAAGACTAATCTAACGTTGCACTTACAGTACAAATGTCTCATTCTTGAGAGCTCTGCAAGAAAACAAAACTCAAAGTAAACACATTATTTAAGTAAACAAAATGACCAAGTTTTAAAACAATGTATAGATTTAGCCACGGCTAAATTAAAAGCGAAGCTCCCGGCAATAGATTTATAATTTATTAACTTGTAACCATCCCAAAGAAATCCACTTGGAGTTGAGACTGTCATCAGTTGAAACCTAGTAACTTGTCAGCAGATGTACATGTAACCTCAATGGGTTGACACTTGGCCTCGCGATACCGTCACGTGATACTGGCCTTTATCTTTAATCGGTTCATTGCCAATAGCATAATGCTAATCATGGCAATGCGTGGCACAATTAGGCAGTAGGTGATGACAGATAGGTTTAACTGTGGTCAGCAGATACCCTGTTTCGACAGCAGCCAATTGTCCACAACATGAATGTGCAATACCAGGTTGCAGGCTCCCACACTTGCCAGAAAGTGTGAGATTACACATTGGTTGCCCTGTGGTACGGAAAGATGAGTGGACAGCTGACGTGCAGTCACGTGACTACCAAAATTTCTTGGATGGATAGATCATTAAGTTCTTTAGATACAGCCGGGCTCAGCTAATACATCATTTACCATGCATCTTAAAATACTGTTACATGAAGGTTAATTTGAGGTTACTTACTCCTTTGGGAATGGAATTGGCTGGAGAAGTGTTGACAGGCTTGGCCTCCAGTCTTCAAATTGCGCACTAACATTTCATCGAAACAAGCCACAATAAATAAAATGCTCTATTATATGGAAAGCAATGAAATACTGGGCGAGATTTTACACAAAAACTTGTCCACATGTGAAAATTAAATAACTTGTTATCTTCATACGTGAAAGATAACTAGGGCTATGGTTACAAAATCAACTGTGCTTTTCACGGCAAAAAGATATATAAGTGAAACGGTTTGGTATTTCATTGGTGTTTATACATGTATAATAAACCAAGGCTCTGCTCTGGCAGTGCCCTTGGAAATTGTCCTTCCCACACACACACACACACACCCATTGAGGACCAATGGAATTCTTCAGAAGAAGGTTATAAAAACTGAGCATTTCTTAAGGAGTGGAGTAAGAAAATATGAAATTCTTTTGGGGGTGAAGCTTTAAATTCCAGGAAATTCTCCAGGTGTAGACCCATGTGCTTCAGGAGGAAGACCCATATTTTATGGAGGTCTTCAGGGGTAAATGCAACTTTAGTCAATCTTCCGGGGTAAGAAGAAAAGGTAAGTCCTCAACCGGGGAGGGGGGGGGGGGGGGTACGGATATTACATACAATAGCCCAATAATATTAACAGTTAAAGCAGACTTGAACCCGTGACATCCTGATTGTTGTTGGCTGATATTTGATATGGAACTGATATAAATGGTATTACAAAGATGCCACATTTTTCTATCAATAGTCGTGCAAGCCATATGTCCTTAGTTAAAATCAGTGTCCCATAGATTCTTACATTGTGTCCAGGACTGTCATGAAGCACAGTAGGAATTTAGTGTTAATTTCTTCATACTTGACAAGCCTGAAATCAGACAAGATAATAGCCGTTGAAGAAAAAAAAAATCAAAGTACAGGTGTCCATGTGCATATATTGAGCCTTTTGTAACACTCTTATGCACAGGACCTGAAAAATTGGTACTGGGTTTGAAAGATTTTGAGGTGATATTTGCTGAAGAGAAAGATTTCAAACAGCTAGTGGAAGAAAAGCTTCTGACCACTCCACCAAATTTTATAGTGTGGCAAAATACAAATGTAAAAGAGCCAGTGATGTTCTGTTCAAGGAGAACGTTGGCACAAAAAGATCAACACATTACAAGTAAAACAGTAACATACAACTTGTCACTCTGGTCAAATGTGGAGTAGACAGCGGAAAGAACAACAGCAACTAGATTAGGAAGGACACGAGGATGTGGACATGCAGCTCCAGGACTGTGAACGCTATGGAACATAAAAACATGATCAAATGAGTTTCACTTAATGAGTCTCACTTTGCACTAACACAGGCTGAAAAGCTGCCTTTGTTCTCCTTTGATTCACATCACAAAGATGAGACAATGTCGGAATCTAACTGGCAGCAAAGCCTGGTAATCAAAGGTGCTTGCAAGAGTCACATGCTTGCAAATCAAAGGTATAATACTGCTATGATGTATGTTGAAGGTATCTTTGGGAAACTCCAAGTCGTATTAGACAACTTAACCTTTGATGTACAACAAAGTTGTCCCATCATTGGCAAAAGTTCAAGGCAACTTTTGCTACCCAAGAAAAAAATAAATGTGAAGGTACATGTAAGTTGTAGTGTATTGTACTTTAGAACTACAATAATAGTTATTTGGAGAGCTATAATAAAAAAATAAGTGCTTTTGAGCTATAAAAATGGTACAGCTGTATTATCCCTACATCACTTATACTTTTGTCCTGTAACTCTGACTTTCAAAGGCTGTTATGTGACCACTGAGCCTTAGTCAAATTAAAATCCTGCTCCTTTTTTGCTGTCCGTAAGTTGCAATGTTTTCACATGAAAAATCAAGTCTCTAAAGAAACCAAGACAACGCCATTATTTCCTCCTGACCAAACATTTTAGCATAAAATGGCTAGTCTACTTCAACTGGTGTGCTGTTGAATAGGCCACCCAACCAACCTCTTGACACAAAAGAACTATGTGCCTGAATCAACAGGCAGACCCACTAACCTCTCCACAAATTCTCTAACAACATCTGCATCTTCATCTTTACAGAACAATGTATAAATATAATCCTGAACAAACATTCTGAGATGGGGATATTTACCAAAATCCTGTGGAAGACAATATGTGTTCTGTGAAAAGAGACATTAAGTTGATTGTTTTAAACTTTGTCTAACTGACAGGCCCTGGCCCAACGGAGATGTAAGACACCACAAGACAGATACTTGCTTTCCCTTACAACTCATTCCCGCCAGTGCCTGCAGATAGTTCTGTGTGATAACTTGCATTCATTTTCACCTCGAAACTAATAGCAAGTCAACACTCATCAAATGTTTAGAGTTATTAAATTTGGTCAACTAGTAGAATTAGTAAGCAGAATTGCTCTAATTTTTAATTGATTGGTCTGGAGAATATTATTGAAATAGCTCTATTACCACTAGAAAACCGTATTAACATACCGTGTACAGTTGAACTCTGATAAAGCAGCCGTCCTCTATTAAGCAGCCAGTTATCAAGTCCCAAAATAAAATTGTAGAAAAAAATAATTGCAAATCAAACGTCTATTAAGCAGCCAACCCGACAAGAGTTCTCCTGCTGTAGTCACCTCTATTTTTGTTTTGTTTTTACTTGCAATAATGACTACAAAGCAGCCATCAAGCGTTGACTACACTTAGTGTGGCTTTATTTTAAAAATATGATGAAGGAAAATACAGTCCCGGAAAGAAGGTGACAACTGACTGTGGATCTTGCTGCAAGAATGTTTCAAAATCAAATTGATGTTTCCATCAAAAATTATGCTAATTTATTTTATGATGAACCTCTAATGAGTGGCCAACCTTTATTGAGTGGCTATTTTTTGCCGGTACCCCGAGGGTGGCCGCTTAATGGGGGTTCAACTGTACTTGAACATGAATAAAATTTATCTTTTGTAGAGCTAGAGGCAGAGTTTCTGTTTATACAGAAAGGACTATTTGTATGAAAAGCAGACAACCTTTAAGAATAATTATTATCTTGATTAATTACAATGAAAGCAAGAAAATTCTAAAAAACAATATTCCTTCAACTTTCAAGGAAGGAAATAGAGAGCCTTAAACTCTGAAACATTTAATACAAAGGGTTCCCAGAATAATAATTATTATTACAAGTTTTTAATACACAAACTTAAGATTTCCTAGTTGCCCAAGGGTATAAATAAGTCACCAGGGCTACCATCTGCTGCCAGAATGGATGAAGCTATTCACCCTGAAAACTCTATCTAGTGGATAATGCAGTTGGTTTCCCTTGCACATATCCAATGGTTGCCAATAAATATGTTGGAAAGGCTATCCAATGTTTGACCAAGCAGGGCTTTGACTTGGGTCATAACGTTTAGACCCAAGTCAAATTTAGAAGGATTTGTATGGAGTCATCAGAGCATAACTGGGCTAATATCTTAGAGACAATTTGCCCCACAATGCTAGTTTTTGGCAAGAAGGCCTCTTGGATGTTTTTCTTTCAGAATATCCTGACGAATCCCATAATTTCACAAATTCAATTTTTTATGACGTCACACTTTAGTACTCTATTGTCTATGGAAAATGGATGTTTGAGTGCTGGATTAGCCCTGTGATAGCATGCCACCAAGATGAAAGTAGAAAAATCTACTTGTTGCTTTACGCTTCTGAAACCACTTAAACTTCACTCAGTAAACATGTTCTCTGACACATGTTTCTTTGACAAAAGTTCTACTTCATTGGTAAAGGACATCTTACATGTAAATCTCAGCCTTTAAAAAAGTGGCCAAGAGTACAAAATAAAACTAATGCTGTTCAATGTATGCTGCATACACGTATGAAAGTCATAGTAAGAGTCTTACCATATTGTGCTTAAGGATTCTGTGAACAGCTGGAAGGAAAACATCTAGTACTTCATTGTTATAAAGTTGACCTTTACAGTGCTAGAGCAAATAAAAATAAAATGTGAATTGAATATGTCTTCACTACATCAACAAAAAAAAATTATGTTTATTCCAACAATATCACATGTATTCTTCACAGATCTTAGCCTCATTCAACTCCAGTGAGTACGCACAATGAAACGAGTTTGAGGCTTGCCCTTGGATGGAAAACGTCATAATTATAAATTGCTGTATTTGTGAACCCACACCTTGAGTTGGTACCTTGGTTTACAGAAATGCAGGAACAGATATTTGATGATAAAAAGACGGGGCTGTCATTAAGGGCTGGCAAGGCTGGGGATTTCACCTGAGTACTTTCATATGAAAATAGTCATAGAAGAAAAACAGAACCCACAGACATTCCTAGCTGTTTGATTCCCTGCCTACTGTTGCATTTACCCTGCAGCCACTTGAAATCTTAGTGACTGGTAGCTGTTGTCCGAGTGGGCCTTCACAACACCAGGGACAAACGTAGAGCGGAGGGCCACCTAATTTTTAAATGCAAAACTCTACAGCCGCGCGGCATAAACATTGACTTCAATTTTATTTGAGCAAACTCTTCCAGCGCGTGCTTCAAACGTTGCCACATTTGAATAAAATGACGCACGTTCAGTGTAACGGCATCTTCCACTGATGAAGGGACAGTGGTCCCGAAATGTCTGGATTTTCAAACAGTTTAGTGCTAAGAACACAAAGACAAATTATTTTAATTGTAATCACTGATACAAGTGATGGATAACTGTGTAGTTACCTTCCCAAAGAAAGCACACACTTCAGGGGAAGGCTGAACGTACTCCAGAACTGGTGCAAGTGTCTTAAGATAAAAAAAGGACCACAAAATAAGATATTCAGACAAAAAGAACAATATTAAATGATAAGTAACGGTATTCAAAACAAACCATTATCCTAACCGCATACAGTGCACTACTCTGCCAGCACGATAACACTAAAAAGATTGGCTGGGGAGATTTCAAATAACCAGAATGACAAAAAAATGATCAGCCACAGTGAATCACTGTATGCTATGGATAGAGTCATCTTTTGCCAAATTAAAGCCTCTAAGGGAGAGACATTTTACTCTACCAAGAGGAAAAATAACCTTCCAAAGCACATTTATAACACAAACAATTAGGGGGAGTCCAAACTTCCCACCTCTCGTACAGTGCACTTTGCATTCCCAGCTCCTGCCTCATTTTTCTTGGCTTCTTCCCTTTAGCCCTTTCTTAATAACAAAATAATGAAGCACTGTTGCATGATTTCCCCTTTTTCTACTACCCCCACCCATTTAGAACTCCCACCACCTGCACTTTCCTCTTCTGCCTCCCACAGCACTCCTGCCCCCTATTTTTCTGGGCTCACAACTCCCTGTCCTCACAGGGGAGGGGAGGGAAGGGGACTTTATGGGGGAGTCCAAACTTCCTACCCCTCGTACAGTGTACTTTGCATTCCTGGTCCCGCCTCTTTTCCTTCTACCTCCTATACCACTCCCGCCCACCATTCTCCCTGGCTCACACAAGTGCTATATATAATTTTTGTACTTGGAATTTTTCTTAATTAAAATAATCCTTTTGTACATTGGGATGGTATTTTATACCATTGAAAAGGATTTCACCAGGTACCCAGACATTTCAAACTCAGCCCTGGGGAAACACTCTTACCGTACTTGTGTTTGATATTACATCAATAATAAATATGTAGCTTACCACTATGAGCTTTTCTTGTTCTTCATCAGAAAATGAAATAAAGTGCTGCAATTACAAAACAGACAACTTACAATCAGTTTAGGTCATCAGCTTGTCCAAAAAGAATTTTACAGGTGAGCATTTTAACATGATGATACACACCAATAAGTTATAACCCAACCAAAACTTAAGGTAAACAATAATGAGAATCAGGCACAATGTAAATTATTTTTCTTTAAAAGTTAATAAATCCACACATGGCTAACCAAAGCATTAGTGTATTTCATGCTTTAGCCAAGTAAAAGAAGTAATAAAGTTTGCCAAAGATGCTGACCCCAAGTGGTCATTCAATCGACCATTTTTAAAATTAATCAAGATAATTGACATCAATAACAACTTTCCCATTTTACATTGAAGAAACAAGGAACCCAACAATAAATTAATAGACTCTAACAAGATCATTGCTTTTTGGCTGAAGACAGAACACATCAACTTACATGTGCAAGGATATCAGAAACCAATTCCAAAGGAACTGTAAATATTACATCATCTTGAATTGGTGTTGTTAGTGAGAAAAGAACAAGCTCCTATTCATGAGAAAATATAAATACATTTCACATACATGGTTATTTTTTTGGCTCATGTAGCTCAAGTTGTACCGATGAAAATTTAATTCAGGTTAAAGTTTTTATTCTGGTTGAAAGACTGACTGTCTGATTCACTGATTTACACATGTACAGTACAGCTCAAAAGAAAGTTACAGTGTACCACACTTGTGAGACGCGAATCGTGCCATGCGCTACACGATTCTTGTTGTACGCTATGCAATTCCTGTAGTGCAGGATGCACTTCTCGTAGCCTGCGACAATCTAAATACTGGAAGCAAATGTGTGGTTAACATTTTTTTCACACTATTTCAAGAATCCATGGTAAAGCTTTACCATGACGAACATGGGAACAAATTCTGTGACCTGTAGACTGTTGAGTGTAAATCGCTTTGTGATGGATTGACCACATATCAGTCAGTATTTCATATGTACACTTTATAATGTGAATCAAGCTTTTAATAAGTGCCTGCAGGTTTTGATAAACGTTACGCATTTCAAGCTGAAATGAATTGTTTGTTCATCCTGCTGTCCGCAAATGTTGTAGTCTGATCGGCGACAATTATAAAAGCGCAGCTTTTGTTGCTTTTGACTTCATCTCAGCAAACAGATGTGCCGGCGAACTCTACTGGAAGAAAATACACATTGAAAATCAAGTAACCTATCAATTCATGCAGCTACTTTTAGAGTTAAGCCAGTAAAGGTTGTCGTATCATACAGCGTCTCACTTAGTACGCAAATGCTAGTACTTGAGAAGTAGGTTTCAACTACACGCTTGTTTTGATCCTATGTGGTGTGCTGACACGCAAGGAATGCAGTTCAGCAAATGCACAGTCATCTCATTTAGCCACTGTAATTTGTTAAGTTCAAGACAAATTCCTTTAATAAACAAGTAGCGACTTTGTAAAGAAAATTATGAGCTAAAAATATTCTGTGATTGTACAGTGAATTAAATTTTTCACTGATATTGTTGATATTTCATTTGCGAAAGTTACCTATACACGTAAACAATAACCTTACACAATGGAAGAGTTGAATTTTTTTCAAGAAGAAACTTCTCGCTAGCGATTTGCAAAATAATTGGTTCTTCTCCTGTTCATTTCATTTACACAATCAAGGAAACTACAAGCCCCTTTCACATTGGTTTCCGCGAACGTGGCAAAGGTCATCATTTAATGTCAATCACTAACAAATCTGAAAACTCAGAAAGTCCATGTAAACAGTTTGCTGATGACAAGCTCAAGGAAAATTTCCTGAAGGAAACTTAAAATAACGTAAAATCCAATGCCCGTTTTCTGCAGTCTTCGAGATAACACGGCACAAAATGTGTTAGTTTTTCTCTGGACGGGTCATTGATAATATTAATGACAAAATTTGCCACATCACTGATTCTCACGCTACGCAATTCACGTACCATCTCAAGGTCTACAGCAAGATGGCTTTCCTTGATCGTCATTGGTCAAAATTGCTCCCATGAATCTTTGCAAACTGCTGTCCAACCTCCTCTGTTCACGTACATGTAGCGCGACACGATTATCTTCATGCAGGAAACGAGATGTGACTGGTAACTTACTTTTGAGCGGTACTGTACAAGTACAAAATGTTTGCCCATGCAGACAGAGGTTATCAAGATGTGAAGGTAGTCACAGAATTACATGATAACTCTGATTGCCAACTGAGTTCAGGTGTTCAGTATAATTATACAATAAATACAAGATAATTCTTACTCTGAGTTCCCTTGTCAGAGCTTCAGGGTCACTGGATTTTGATATAAGCCTTTTGTACCTCAACAAGTTAACCTGCAAATTCCAGAAGAAAAACAAAACAAATTTCTAATCTTTTTCTCATGAGCATTTACACAAACAATGACATCAGCAAAGATTAACCTATAATGGTCAACTCCACACAGCAGCCACTGACTTTACATACATTAACCCTACCTTTAATCACTCTAAAATAGTCATCTTTTTACAACACGAACAGTGCATCCTGCCTAACTTGCGATCAGACCAATCTCTTTTTTTCTTTCTTTTCACAATTAAAAATAATCTCTCCAAATGCCATTTTTACAACCCTTCATGTACATTGTACCTACATTAAGATGGAATCCACCAGGACATTGAGTAATTTTGATTTTCAGTGGACAAAAATCTTGTATCAGAATAATATAAAGGATGTTGCATTCTTTCTTACATTTTTCAAAGGCTAAAGAT